>JARQOC010000001.1:537887274-538214763 GCA_033576535.1 Allobates femoralis
CGCTAAGATATCTAGAACGATATTGTAAGCGATCACGTGCACGCGCGATCGCTTACAATATCGCTCACATCGCTGGTGAGCTGTCACACAGACAGACTCACCAGAGATGTGGATCCGCGATCTCGCTGGTAACTATGGTACACATCGGGTAACTAGGCGCCGCGCGTCGCTTAGTTACCCGACGTGTACCATAGTTACCATCTCCCAGCATAGGCTCTGCCGCTGGGAGATCGCTCATCGTGGTGTTATACACCACGATGAAGCAGATCGCTAAATCGTAAATCGCTAGATCTGAGGTCCGGACCTCAGATCTCGATTTTGCGATTTGATCATGAATCGCTCGTCGTATCTTGCCGTCACACGCACAGACATCGCTTACGCGATGTTAAATCTGCCGCGTTCAAGCGATATCTTGCGCGATATCTGTGCGTGTGACGGCCGCCTAATATATGTGTTTCACTTTATGTATTGAATTACTGAAATAAAATAACTTTTTGATGATCTTCTAATTCATTCAGATGCATTAGTATCTCCTGTACAGTGATTATAGTTTACATTGACTGCAATGTGTGGACTAAATCATCTGAACCATATTTAAACACAAGTACATAAAGGTACGATTTAGTACTTAGGATAACTCCCAGCAATATATTCCCCATAATAAATATGGAGTATGCAATCCCAAATATTAAAAAATATAAATCTTTCTTTAAATCCTAATAGAAACATATAGCACAAGTAGAAAATTACGGTATACAGTGGTCACATGTGAGGTATGCAGAATTCTAGCTAGCCCTGACACACTATATAGAGCAGTATGGATACCAGCATTATGTAATGTACTCAAAATATGGCATACACAGTGGAGTACTCAAGGTATAGACATCAAATAGTGAACATCCCAGTACGTGGATGCAATTGACATGGAATACTGAATTGGCCAGATATACACCACATTGTAATATAAGTATATAAGGGTAGAGCCTTACCCATGACTATGTGCCGGGGTCTAAGCCTGCAGCCCCAACACGTGTTTCGTATAGGCTTTGTCAGGGGGCTGACCGATATAGCAGCACACAATTAATCTACAGCTTCATTATTTTAAGGCATAACGTCTAGAATATGTGCTACTCGGTCAGCAAGACTTGTGACTTTTACAGCAAGGATAGAAAAAAAACAACTCAACAAGCTAAGTGATGAGGCAGAAGGTAATAACAAGAAATATGACCGACTACTACGAGCTTCTAGAAGTATGATCTCCCCGGTGTACGTTATTCACAGGTTCCCCTATTGTAATGAAGATCATGGATCACTGCTTTAAGAATGACTTTCATAAGCTCATTGTTGCGGTGACAAATGCACTTTAAGATATATTGAACATCCATTACGGTAACTGCTTCTCTGCCCTGGGATATTATTGACATTTAGAATCTGCCTGTCTCCATTATAGACACAGTTGGAGAAGGAATCCATCAAGAGACGGAATTAATCAAATAGTAAGAGCTGGTACTTTGGTGTGGATCTGTCAGGAAAAAGCACTGGCATGTTTCAGCAAAGCCTACATTAGAAAAAGGGACGGAGGCATCGTAGGGTGGCACAAACGAGGGCAGATACATCTTTGTTGTCTCTAGCAACCAATAACAATGCCGCTTTCTTTTTCCAAGACCAATATAAAATATGAAAGCTGCGTTGTGATTGGTTCCTATAGGCAACCAAGAACATTTTTTTAAACCGTTTCAGAGATCTCTCCCAATGTTCTGATGGTTCTGTTAAATGGAACCATGGGGACTTCGTGTGCCACCATGTATTAACTGTGCTTTATTTACCTACATACCTGTATAATGGTTTTGGATAGTGCTGACAGCCTATAATATAAGAAACATATGCATAATATGGTATACATGTTGAGATCTTCTTTATTTTCTCTGCAGGAGAAGGAACTGGAAAATCTGGCTATTATGGACCTGGAGTTACAGAAGATTGCCGAAAAGCTTAGCAATAACCGACCACGCTGATACAATGAGTAGCAATACCGGAAGCTGAGAGCGACTCTATATTTATCTGAAAACATTCCTACATTTCTTGTCACTGCCTATCCGAAAGAGAGAATATATATATATATATATTTAGTCCAGACAAGCAAAATCTAGTTCATTGTTCACAAATAGTATTTTACACTGTTCAATTTGTCTGTTCTGAATTTTGCTGTTGATACAAAGAGAAATGACATATATTCATACGTATATAAGAGACATTTTACTATGCTTGTGGAATTGTTTTTGTGTTATTGTACTTTATTACATCTTTGTCTTGAGATTTGAAATAATAAAAGCAAACAGAATCTTGTTCTGGAATACTCGTTATTTTACAAGCTTTAATATTGAATGAGATTGGAAAAGAAGTTTTGAAAATTCTATTGCCGACATTAATTTTGGAAAAGTAGTTATTCAGTTTAAAGTAGTGCTCCTCTTCTAAGGCCTCAACCAGGCCACCGTTTTATTTCAGTCCTTGTCTCAGCAGACGGCATTCAGACTAGTGTTGCCAAATTGATTTTATTTTTGTTCTGGACAGCTTATCAAAGAATTATGGACAACCAACAGTTTTTATGGACACATTAAAATACACATAAAAGTAAATTATTAAAGGGAACCTGACCCCTAAAAATTAGTCACCAGCCTGATAAGACCTGTCCCTGCACCATCCTTATACATTTCTAGCCATCCCTTTGTGCTAAAAATCTGTATTTAGAAAGTACATAAAAGTGACTTTATTACCTTCAGCACTGTGGCTTCTCAGATTTTGAGAAGTGACACAAAAGGTGTTGCCTCGTGCTTCTCCCCGCCGCCTGCAGCCTAATTATTCACGCCCCGATGGGCGTGGTAATCAGCAGAGAGCCGCCGTGTCACATTACATGGGCGGTATAGCCACTATGATGCTAAACATGTCATATCCGGCTATACAAAGGGATGGCTAGAAATGTATAAGGATGGTGCAGGGACCGGTCTTAAGAGGCTGGTGGCTAACTTTTAGGGGTCAGGTTCCCTTTAAGATTCTAGGTGATCCATAATTCTAATAAGACATCACAGTGGAACCTTGGATTACGAGCATAATTTGTTCTGGGAATGTGCTTGTAATCCAAATCACTTGTATATCAAAGCAAATTTTCCCATAACAAATAATTGAATTGCAGATGATTCATTGCACAACCCAACCTTACTCAGCGACCTTGGAAAGGCTACGCCTGGATTGGTCTAGGGAGACGCCATGTGAGAATTGTGTCGATCTAGTCTCATCTTTTCCTATAGTCCTTGGCCACATCTTAAAACTATATTTTCTCTGAAACGTTGCAATTGTGCATCTAAGCTTTGGATTCATGCTGCCCATAGTTCGGGCAGCATGTATTGAGTGACAGGATCCCTTTAAATATACTGTTTTTTTTTATACAAATCCTTCTGCATCTGTTATTCATAAAAATTGTAATACCCCTGTGTTGTAGTTCCAGAGCCGGAGAAGGAGCACGCCATCCCCGCTGCTGCACAGTGCATGAAACTTGTACCAGAGTGTTTTAAAATGATTTATTTAATTGCGAAAAAAGTTTAATTAAAATTGGTACAAAGACGTCTCAGACAACACCGCGAAACGTGTTTGATTTAAACTTCCATACATACCACACCCCCTCCACGTTGCAGTGTTGTCTTGACGTTCCTGTCTATGTTTGCACCAATTTTAATGAAAAATTTTTTTGCAAATAAAAAAAGAAATCATTTTAAAACATTCATAAAAAATGCAGCACTAAAATCAGTGTTGGATTCAGGATTTTGACAGTTTTTATATTATAATGTCAGCTCGATATTCTCCTAACAATCTGTCTAGTGTGAAACAGTAAATAATACATAGAGGAGTGGGAGGCAGCTGCAATATATCTCCCTCTCCAACACTATGTGTAAAATCACACTGACAGCTATCTGAAAGCAGCCATATGTGTAGTAAAGGTCATATTATTTTCAGAGCTTTGTCTTTAATGGAGCTGTATTTTTATTTTTTTTTAAATGAAGGAATTGATGTAGGGTAGAGGGAAACAATGTGGAAGATGTAACATTCAGCAAGAAGTCGCTAATAACCCTGATGACTGTCCTGCAGGGACAAAGAAACATTTATCCTTGAAAACTGCCGCAACTCATAACTGAGTTCTTTTTAGTAACCGAATGAAAATAACATTGAGTCTGACCTGAGCATGGGTTATAATCTTACACTCAATGGCCTACATTTACTATTGTGAGAGCACAAGAATTCTGCCATTCATTATAACTTCTTTTTGGTGCACATCAGTTTAGCCAAACATACTATTGAATTGTGTAAAAAGAATAGATGTGTGTCTCGCATTACAAAGAAAAGTCTACAAATGCAACTAATAATTAATAGGATATTGCCAGTAGGAGCAGGTTATTGGTCTAAAGCCTATGAGGAGTTGGTGTAAGTGTGGCAAGATGCCTCTACTAGACTTAGTATTACTAATCTTAGACTTAGAAATAAGCAAACCTGTCAGGAATCTAATTTGACAAATCATGCAGATTGTACAGGGTAATTTGGTAATTGTTCTCGCCAAATGTTCCTGGAAGGCATCTTTCCTGAGATCAGATTATAATAAACGTACAATAAAAAACCAAAATAATTACTCCACTGCTTACCTATCATTCCGTCCCCGCAGACCACTACCTGGTCCTCTGCCTCTTCTTTTCCTCTTCCTCCATTGTGCACATTCTTTTCATCTGCTTCACTCCAAGCCCTAGTTTCTGGCACATCAAGGAAATCTGATTTCACAGTATGATGGGCATTATAATATCACAACATGCGCTCTGATGGCATGGTGCATAGGGACATCAGAAGCTAATTCGTGCTAGAAGTCATGGCTTGGACTGTTTTGCAGAAGGGAATGAGTGTGAAGGGAAAGCGCTCTGGCACTTTACATGAAGTTGGGGGTCCTGGCTGAGTGTGTGGACTTGTGCTTCAGGGACAGTATGCCCTTGCATGCCGCATAATGCCATTGACTTTGGCTGGCCAGGACCAGATGGTACAAAGTTTAATGAAGCTCTTTACTTAATGATCACTTGGAAAGAATACTTTACTTTAGATAGTGGGTGCAAACCGTCATGAACATTTCCAACATTTCCTTTACTCCATTGAGCATTTTCATACTCAGTCTATAGCTTTTACAAACATAATCTCTTTACTTCGTCAAAGACAATTTATTAGCCACAAAGTCTGTTCCTTCAACTCAACAAAGCTCACTACTACAGTTCAATTAATGAGAGTCTTATTCTCAACCCATTGTTCCATGTCTTCTTCCTCTTAAAGAAAATAATGTGGTAATATGGCCAAACCTTAGCTACTCTATTTCTGATGCTTTGTGAACTCCTGCCCAGGGTACTCTCTCTCACACACATTCTCTCTTCGATCCTGGTCCGTTACCTCTCTGAATTATAAACTGGGGAGCCATACTGCTAGGCGGCCTTTCCTTGGATCCGTCTTCTCCTCATCACTCAGTATGTCAGTCAGCTCTCACTCTTTCTCTGTATTCAGGATGATGCTAGCTTCTACCTTGGTCTCTCTCACATCAGGGACAACTACGTCACGCGGCTCTGCTCTTTACTCAGACCTTAGGTCCATCATTACTGCACACTGGACCCTATCTCAATTCTAGACAGAAAACTATCTCTGTACATTCACTATTTTCTGGTCATCATAATGGGAGACCCAGACAATGGGGTTTAGGGCTCCGCCCTCCGGAGGTCACACTAGGTACTACAAGTTTGTAGACACCGCCTCCTCCGCTTATAAACCCCCACCGTAGGAAACATCCTCAGTTTTAAACTTAGTGTGCTCGGAGGATCACGCTTTGCTTGCACTTCACTGCATTCTCACAGCTTACGTGATGGCGTATGAAGACAAGGTAAATGGTCCCGGTTGGGACCCTCGACAGTCTCCCCGCTCACCCTTTGTGGAACACGCTGGTGGAGGTACCGGAGGGCTTTTTAGCCTGGACACTTGCTGTTCTCCCGGTACGCTGTCGAGCTCCTTCCTTTCCATCCCTCCATGGAGGCTCTGGAGAGGGGGAGCCTGGAGCCTTGCACAGCTCCGCTCCGTCCGAGGCCTCCCTAAATGGTGCTTACAGACCGGACGGAGCCAGCCCAGTCCGAGGCCTCCCTAAATGGTGCTTACACTCCGGACTGGTGCTGTACCCCCGTCCGAGGCCTCCCTAAAGGTGCTTACAGACCGGACCGGCACTGAGGCACCTGGTGTGTCTCCTGTGTGCCTGGGGGTAGTGTCTGTCACTTGGTGTCATGACACTCAGACCGCGCGGTTACCCTCGGGTCCGCGGTTCTGTCGGTGTACCCTGTGCTGGGGTCACTCTGGCTGACCGCCCTGTGTGTCTCAGGGGCTGAGGCTGTAGACTGCTGTTGTTTGTTTTGTGCATGCAGTCTGTGTGTGTATGTGCATTGTTACACACTCTTTTCCCGCGCTGCGGGCTCTGGCACCTCCATTACTGAGGCTGCCTGGAGGAGGAGGAAGCAGCTCTTACGGTGACATCACCGATGGGCGTGTTTTGTGTTCTCCCGCGTGTTCCTGGCCACGCCTATGACTTTACTGTCGGCGGCCATCTTCTCTCTCTCTTCCCGGCTGGGATCTGGCTGCAGCGTGTGTCTGCACTTTCCAGGGGAGACCGGAACTCGCGGAGGTCACACACGAACACCGCTTCCTCCTACCGCTTACTGCGGTCGGTAAGCCGCCGGGATCTCCGGTTTGTTTGTTACAACTTGGCTTATTTCCCCCTACTGTGGCGATGTCCTCAGTAAGGAAGCATGCTGCTAAGGCGGCAGATGGCACCATTACCTGCGCTACATGCAACGGTTCACTGGTGGAGGGGTCCTGCAATAATTGCGGACGCCCAGAGACCCGGACAGTTACTGTTGGATCAGAATCTGCGGGTCTGTACCCTGAGGTTCGGGTGATCCCAGGGACATGGGAAGCGCAGAATAAGATAAATGAATCTCTGCTGTCCCAGATGTCCTCCATGTCGCAATCCCTGGAGGCACTTCATAGGAGGCTGGAAAACCCAGCTACTCCTCCCAGTTACCCCCGGGTGCTTCTTACTTCTTCTGTGAGACCCCCTAAGCGAGCTCGTGAGGCCTCTCCAGAGCTCCAAGCTCTCTCTGAGGAGGAGCGTTCCTCTGATGGTGAGGAAGATGATGGGGGTTCTACTCTCGGGTCTGTCTCTGAACCTCCAGATGGGGTGGAGGATCTGGTGTCCTCCATCAATGAGACATTACGTCTGGTCACTCCTCCTGAGGAGGTGACTGTTCACCCCAAGGAGGTCTATCAATGGCTGCGGCCGGAGGCGAGACCAAGTGGATCCTTTATGGACCACACTAATTTTGGAAGGGTGATTAGAGCACCCAGGTTACATCCTGGGCGGCGTTATGTCCGTAAACCTAAGGACCTTCGCTTTCCCTTTCCTCAGGAGGTGCTTCTGGAATGGTCACAGTCCCCTAAGGTGGACGCTTCCATGACTAGGATTGCTGCACGCTCCTTGTTTTCTGCCTCTGATAGCTCCTCATTGAAGGATGCTACTGATAGACAGGTCGAGCAACTCGCCAAGTCTTCCTATGAGGCTGTGGGGTCTTCATTTGCCCCTAATTTTGCCGCGGTCTGGACCCTACAAGCGATTACCTCCTGCTTGGATGGTATCTCTGATCTAGCTAGGGCCAGCCCAGAGGTCCTGGCACTCTCCGACAGGGCAAGGGCTTATGCGGATTACGCCAGGACGGCAACTTTGGAAACTGCCACTCGCTCGGCTGTGGCTTCGGCCAATGCTATAGCGATCCGCAGGTTGTTGTGGCTGCGTCTTTGGGACTCAGATGCCACGTCTAAGAAGATTTTGCAAAATCTTCCGTTTGCTGGTGACAGGCTCTTCGGCACCGAGCTGGACAAGCTGATAAAGGATTCTGCTGAGTCTAAGATACCGCAGAATAAGCCTAAGCCACGGTATACCGTGAAAAGGAACCCAAAACAGTGGTCCTTTCGCCCCAGCTCGCAGTCATCAGCGGCGTCCGCTCGCGCGGACCGTGGGGGCAAGCCCTCCACTCAGTGGCGCAACAAAAGTCGCCAAAAGAAGCCGGCAGGGGCTGCAGCTGCCACCCCTAAACCCGCTTCGGCATGACTCGCTCCTTCATCCTGTCTCCCCACAGGTGGGGGGCCGCCTGTCTCTTTTCCAGGACAGATGGCTTCTCCACGTCCAAGACCAGTGGGTCCGAGACGTAGTCTCAAAAGGCTACAGGATAGAGCTGACGTCACAGCCAGCACACCGATTCCATCGGTCTGTTCCATCCTTAGACAAAGCTCAGGCTTTTCATCTGGTGTTGGAGGGACTCCGCAGAGACGGAGTGGTGGTCCCAGTACCCACGGGAGAGAGGTTCAGGGGTTTTTACTCCAACCTCTTTATTGTCCCAAAGAAGGACGGCTCTTTTCGTCCGGTTCTGGACCTCAAGTTGTTCAACCGCCACGTGTTGGTTCGGAAGTTTCGTATGGAATCCCTACGCTCCGTGATCGCGGCTGTGTCACAGGGAGACTTCCTGGCGTCCATAGATATCAGAGACGCCTACCTTCACGTGCCCATTGCACCGGCTCATCAGCGCTGGTTGAGATTCGCAGTGGGGGAAGAACACTTCCAATTTGTGGCACTGCCATTCGGGCTAGCCTCGGCACCGCGAGTGTTCACAAAGGTGATGGCCTCAATGATGGCTCTCCTGCATGTGCAGGGACACGCCGTCATTCCCTATTTGGACGACCTGCTGGTCAGGGCGCCATCGGAAGACCTTTGTCGGGTGAGCCTGGAGGTGACCATGAGGTCTCTGGAACAGTTCGGGTGGCTTCTCAACATTCCAAAGTCGACCCTGGTTCCGACCCAGTCTTTGACATATCTGGGCATGGACTTCCACACGGACTCAGCCCTGGTGTCCCTACCTCAAGCCAAACAGCTTGCGATCCAATCAGGAGTGCAGAATGTTCTCCTGTCACCACAATCTTCCCTACGGGAGTTGATGAAGCTGGTGGGACGCATGGTAGCGGCGATAGAGGCGGTGCCTTTCGCACAGTTTCGCCTCCGTCCTCTCCAGTTGGAGATTCTTCGCCGATGGGACAAAAGGACGATTTCTCTGAATCGGCTGGTGACGCTGTCACAATCGACCAGGGACTCCCTACAGTGGTGGCTCCAGCCACATCATCTGTCACGGGGCCGGTCTTTTCTAAAACCGTCATGGTTAGTGGTGACCACCGACGCCAGTCTGAAGGGCTGGGGCGCGGTGTTCTTACACCACAGGGCTCAAGGCCTCTGGACCCAGGCGGAGTCGGCATTACAGATCAACGTGCTGGAGATCAAGGCGGTCTATCTGGCGCTCCTGGCGTTTCAGAAATTCCTGTCAGGACAACCCATTCGGGTTCAGTCCGACAATGCGACGGCCGTCGCCTACATAAATCATCAGGGAGGGACCAGAAGTGCTCAGGCCCTCGCCGAAGTCCACCGCATTCTAGCCTGGGTGGAGGAAAACGGCTGCCTGATCTCCGCAGTTCACATCCCAGGGGTCGAGAACTGGGAGGCCGACTACCTGAGCCGACAGGGGATGGACGCCGGAGAGTGGTCCCTGCATCCAGACGTCTTCCGGGACATCTGCAGCAAATGGGGCACTCCGGACGTGGATCTGATGGCCTCACGGCTGAATCATCAGGTACCCCAATACATGGCACGATCGTGGGATCCTCAGTCTCTGGGGGCGGATGCCCTGATCCTGAGTTGGTCCAGCTTCCAGCTGCCATATGTGTTCCCACCTCTCGCTCTGATTCCCAGGGTTCTGTGGAAAATCAGGACAGAATGCAGAGTAGCCATTCTAGTGGCTCCAGATTGGCCCCGGAGGTCCTGGTACCCGGACCTCTGGCAACTGTCAGGCGGACACCGGTGGGCTCTTCCAGAACGCGCAGATCTACTCGCGCAAGGGCCATTCTTCCACCTCAATTCCAGGGCCCTCAGATTGACTGCATGGCTCTTGAGGCCTGGTTGCTGACATCCAGGGGCTTCTCTCCTACGGTGGTTGCCACGATGAATCGGGCAAGGAAACCTGTCTCCAGGAAGATATACCACAGAACGTGGAAAATCTTTTTCTCCTGGTGTGCCTCTGGTGGACGCTCACCGTGGCCCCTGTCCATCCCGACATTGTTGGCTTTCCTACAGTCGGGTTTGGAGTTGGGATTATCCCTTGGCTCTCTGAAAGGTCAGGTATCAGCACTTTCAGTGCTGTTTGACAGGCGCTTGGCGCTCCTCCCGAAGGTTCGTCAATTTCTGCAGGGGGTGTCTCGGGTGGTTCCGCCTTACAGACGACCTCTGGACCCTTGGGACCTCAACATGGTCCTGGCGGCACTGCAGAAACCGCCGTTTGAGCCACTGAGAGACATCTCTCTCTCTCGTCTGTCCCAGAAGGTGGTTTTTCTGGTGGCAATTACGTCTCTGAGAAGGGTCTCAGAATTGGCTGCACTTTCGTGCAAGTCACCCTTTCTGGTGGTTCACCAAGACAAGGTGGTGTTGCGCCCGCGGCCTGAATTCTTGCCGAAGGTGGTTTCAACTTTCCACCTAAACCAGGAGATTGTTCTCCCATCATTTTGCCCCGCTCCCGTTCATCAGGTTGAGCGCGACCTCCATACTTTGGATCTCGTGAGAGCTGTACGCATTTATGTGTCCAGGACCGCCTCCTTTAGGAGTTCGGATTCTTTATTTGTCCTCACGATGGGTCGCTGTAAGGGGTCCGCGGCTTCGAAGTCGACCTTGGCCAGATGGATCAAGGCTCCCATTCAGGAGGCATACCGGTCTTCTGGTTTGCCTCTCCCGGTGGGTTTGAAGGCACACTCTACTAGAGCTGTAGGTGCCTCATGGGCCTTGCGGCATCGAGCATCTGCTCTACAGGTGTGTCAGGCGGCCACCTGGTCCAGCCTGCACACTTTCTCAAAGCACTATATGGTGCATGCCCATGCCTCTGCGGACGCAAGTTTGGGCAGGCGGGTCCTCCAGGCGGCGGTTGCCCACCTTTAAGGGGGACCGTGTATTATCCGTCTTGTTGAGGAACTCTTCCCGCCCTGGGGTATTGCTTTAGGACATCCCCATTGTCTGGGTCTCCCATTATGATGACCAGAAAAAAGAGAATTTTGTTTACGTACCGTAAATTCTTTTTTCTTTAATCATCAATGGGAGACCCAGCACCCACCCAGTTGTTCCGTTGCATGTTTGCATTTGATCTGTTCTCTGTTGAGACAGTGTTTTTTCCGGGTTGTTCAAACCGTCTGTGCACGGTATTCTTCCCGATGTTTCGGGTGTGGTTCATTTTTCTCCTCGCAGCTTATGGACTAAACTGAGGATGTTTCCTACGGTGGGGTTTATAAGCGGAGGAGGCGGTGTCTACAAACTTGTAGTACCTAGTGTGACCTCCGGAGGGCGGAGCCCTAAACCCCATTGTCTGGGTCTCCCATTGATGATTAAAGAAAAAAGAATTTACGGTACGTAAACAAAATTCTCTTTATCCCCTCCCACTCTTGGTCAGTCCCAATCATTAACTCCTACTTTCCGAGTTGGACAAAATACAATCTATCAGCATTAATACATGTCAAAGTTCACATTACACTTCCCAATGACACAGGTATCTTCTAGGGATAATGTGGGCACAATGTCCATCTCCTTACATTTCCACCTCCTTTAGTGATGGTTATTCTTAACCAACTAGAAACCTTGAGGACACTAAATACTACACTACAAATGTACAAAGTTAACTAACATGAAGTCCTGTTTCTTTTGTTCTCCAGAGGTACCACAGACCTGGTACTTATTGCTCGAGAACCCTGGAACTGCAACCATCCAACTCCATTTTAGTCTACAACCTGGTAACAGTGTCTCGTGTAATGACATTGCAAAATAAACACAATTCCACAATAGATTTTTTGGTATTATATTTTTCCAGTATTTATTGTGAAGTAATAATTATATCAGATCAATCAGGATTACCAACTTACGGTAATTAAATTAAAATGTTTTACTTTTATTAATACAAAAGTTAAAAAGTCATTGACCCACAAATTAACAGACAGTAAAACAATATATACACACTATGGGGAACACACTTTTTTTGTCAAAAGAAACTTCAAAAATACTCTTGGAACTCAAGCTAAGTTTCAAAAACGGGACCTTTCTTTTCAAATAACCCTTGTCTCCTACCCTTTGGTGAAAGGGACCTTTCAGGTTAAGCCATCATTGAGTGGGAGCATCATATGTACAGGATGCTATAAATCTCCACTGTTAGGTAGGAGTAAGAAATAGGGTCATTTAGGAACCTTCATATCGGTGACAAAAAAGTGTGTTCCATATAGTGTGTATATGTTGATTTACTGTCTGTTAATTTGTGGGTCAATGACTTTTTAACTTTTGTATTAATAAAAGTAAAAAATTAGAATTTAATTAAGTTGGTAATCCTGATTGATCTGATACAAATAGAATATATTACCTCCTATATATCACTAAAAAGATTTGCTGAAGTAATAATTAATAACATATACAGTGGTGCTTAAAAATGTGTGAACCACGACTACAGGATCTGGCGCTGCTATGGGGCAAGCGGAGTGAAGAAGCTCCAGCTAACCATGCCGCCCAACGACCTACTAGACACCGCTCACCACCGCACAAACTGCCCAGGAGGGTTGCGGAAGTGCCAGGGTCCGATTGGGATGGACCGGTATATTCTCCGTAGCTCCAGTAAGGAGAAAAATGAGCTGGATCCAGAAAGGGGGTGAGACGCACTCCCAGCTAAAATGGCGCTGACAGCCAAGATAACACCAACAGCAGCAGACGCGGCAAAGGAGGAGGGAGAGATCAATATGACCCAGTGCTGCAGCGATGGTGATGCAGGAGGGGCGCAGAGGAAAGAGAGGAGTAAAACAGCTAAAGGCAATGTGATAGATTACAAGACCCTAGCAAAGGAGGTGGCCATGTATCTAGCTGAAGTTGTGAAAAATGCCCTTAAAGAGGTAGTACAAGCATCCCTGCTTGAGCTACAAACGGCCTCAACACAACATGAGACAAGGCTACAAGGAGCAGAGCAGAGACTGTCAGAAGCAGAAGATAAAATCACAGTGGTGGACAAATAGCAGATCTGCAAAAGCACTCTAGCTTCATGGCTAACAAACTAGATGATCTGGAGAACCAATCCAGATGGAGCAACTTGAAGCTAGTAGGGCTCCCTGAAACGCTGAGGCCACGTCAACTGGATGAGATATGCAAAGTAGACCTGCCTCGGGCTCAGGAGCTGTCACATAGCTGTAGGGTGAGTCCCCCACATGATCCCAGTGA
Source organism: Allobates femoralis (assembly GCA_033576535.1). Lineage (NCBI taxonomy): Eukaryota > Metazoa > Chordata > Amphibia > Anura > Aromobatidae > Allobates > Allobates femoralis. The sequence goes on from JARQOC010000001.1 coordinate 537,900,710, forward strand.
GGCTCAAGGCCAGAATAGACATCAAACACAAGCCTCCCCACCTAAACCACAACAATCTTTGACGACGGACACTTGTTTTTTGGAAGGAATGGTGACAGCTAGGGATGAGCGAGTAGGCTTGTCACTACTCGGTACTTGCACGAATATCTCGCGATACCCTTGCTATGCTCGGGGTCTACCTCCCTGCATGTTGGCACTCTTTACAGAGCCAGCCCGCATGCAGGGATTGGCTAGCAGCCACTGTAAAGCCACAGCCCTGTTGGTTGTGGCTTTACAGTGATTGGCTGGCCGCACAGCGTGATTAAGTCTTTATAAGACCTGACCGCGCTGTGCTCGTCACTCTGCTCCACAGACAGGCAGTGTAGGGAGAGGTGCTGCTGATTGAGGGACAGATTTGTGGCCTTTCAGCTAGTGTAGGCGCAGAACTGCGAATCTAATTACTACAACAGTCCTTCTGAGGACTAATACAGCTGTATACAGGCAGGCAGAAAGGCAGGGAATATAGCAAACTTTGTTGTGCCAGTATACCAACCTGCATCACATCTGGGGCTGGTGTACAGGCTGGAAATCTCATCCATCCCAAAACAGTGCTTTTAGGGAATAATTTAGCTCTCTATAGGCAGGAGTGGGTTGTAGCGTAAATTAGGATATGCCAAAACACTCTGTATTCTCGACAGCGTTTGTGTCTGATCGGTCCACCTGCTGGGATATAAACTCAAATCTCTAATCTCAGTGTCCAGCTAAAAGACCAACTCTTGTCTGCATTCATTTACCATTTTTGTGCGGCAGGAGTGGGTTGTAGTGGAAATTAGTATACGCCAAAACACTGTATACTCGTCAGCTTTTGTGTCTGACCGGTCCACCTGCTGGGATTTAAACTCAAATCTGTAATCTCAGTGTCCAGCTAAAAACCAACTCTTGTCTGCATTCATTTACCATCTTAGTGCGGCAGGAGTGGCTTGTAGCTCCAAGTAGTATACGCCAAAACACGGTATACGCCTCAGCGTTTGTGTCTGACCGTTCCAGCTGCTGGGATTAAACCGCTCTAATCTGTAATCTCAGTGTGCAGCTAAAAACCAACTCTTGTCTGCATTCATTTACCATCTTAGTGCGGCAGGAGTGGCTTGTAGCTCCAAGTAGTGTACGCCAAAACACGGTATACGCGTCAGCGTTTGTGTCTGACCGTTCCAGCTGCCGGGATTAAACCGCTCTAATCTGTAATCTCAGTGTGCAGCTAAAAACCAAAGCTTGTCTGCATTCATTTACCATTTTTGTGTGGCAGGAGTGGGTTGTAGCGAAATTAGGATACGCCAAAACACTCTGTATTTTCGTCAGTGTTTGTGTCTGACCGATCCACCTGCTGGGATTTAAACTCAAATCTCTAATCTCAGTGTCCAGCTAAAAATCAACTCTTGTCTGCTTTCATTTACCATTTTTGTGTGGCAGGTGGGGGTTGTAGCTCCAATTCGTATATGCCAAAACACTCAGTATACTCGTGTCAGCGTTTGTGTCTGACCGGTATAGCTGCTGTAATTTAATCTCTAACCTCAGTATCCAGCTCAAAAACAACTGGTCAGCATTTTCAGTTGGCAGGCGGGTGCATTTATCAGTAATGATTCCACCTGTGGCAAAAACACGCTCTGACAAAACGCTAGCGGCCAGGCAGGCCAGGACTTCCAACGCGTAGAGGGACAATTCCTGCCACGTGTCCAGCTTGGATACCCAATAATTCTAAGGCACAGAGGAATCTAGGAGCTCTTTCGTACGATCGGCAAGGTACTCCTTCAGCATCTTTACAAACTTTGCAGTCCTTGTGACAGTACCCCGCACCAGAGGGCCTGTGCTATGGGAGGGGCTGAGAAAACTCTCCCAGATCTTTGAGAGTGTTCCCTTACCTCTGCTGGATTGGATTTGTGCTTCTCTCGGCCGGATGCCTTGGTTGTCCACCGAACCGTGACCTCTGCCGCAAGCGTTTTCAGACGGGAATTTTTTGACTAATTCCACAACTAGGTACTGCAGCATGTTTGTAGACCTCTCCGCCTCGGGAATAAGAGAAATAAAGTTCTCCTTGTAGCGTGGATGTGGTGAATCGTGACCACCGAACCTGGCAGCTCCACAGCGCCTCCTGTTAAACCCAGGTCAGTCAGAGAACTGCCTGAGGATAAAGAAGGGCCGCAGCTGCCCTGCCTGTGCTGGTTTATCAAGGCACCTCTCAGTGAGTGTGGTATATGCCTTCTAGCCCGCAGCCAGAAGCACATATAATCTCCTCCACCCTGTCACTGATAGAGACCCTGAATAACCCCAAGCACAAATGCTGCCACCAGCTTCTCGTTTAATATAAGCCCGGTCCGCGGTCGGGCTTATATTGGGTCAGAAACCAACCCAGGTAGCGTTAAATGAGCACACAGACGTGGGAATCGTGATCAAGGTAAAAAGAGCAACTCAGGATTAAATTTATATATTTAATCACGCTAATGGTACACTAGATATTAATATTTACAGTTATTATTAAGAAGTTACAAATATTACAGTCAGATATGCCAATAACGGTAAATGGAATACACAGAATTACACACGCATGTGAGCAGTTACCTTAGTGCTGATGGCACCACAAGGGCGGCGTGATGCCAATCTGTTCCTTAGGTAATCTCTGGCTTTGGTGGAATAATGCCTCTTCAGATGAAATACCATATGGAGATGGGGCAGATGAGTTTTATACATTATGGGCTGACCCCTGTCTCCACCCATCTCGCACCTCTGGGCTGTCTCACAATTCCCACCCCTCTGAGGGGAGATATAGACACCCAAATTCCATAATCTGACCTAGCCGTGTCCGTGGGCATCGCAGACGGAAGACAATACTTTCATATTTTTAGTTATGATTTTATCTTCGTCTGGATATGAAACATGGCTACTCTGAGAGCAGCCTAGTAGCCAATATCATGTTTAGATGGCTTACAGTCATCCTACATTCATGTAAATACAAGCCTTATCACCGTCTAGATGTGTAGAGTTCATTTTTATATTCGATAGTATCACAGGGTTGACGGCTTATGAGATATTAATGTTATAGTCACGGCTCCGTCCAGTCTGCATGGGAAGAAAGGACTTCCTATCCCCTGGCCTTACAGTGATATTGGACGTGTCACCTTTTGGCAAAACCCCATTTCTTAGGAAGCTCCATACACCTAGCTGATTACCATATCAAAGTTGAGGAAGAGTCCTTTTGTGTGGCCACTTGGCTTCCATCTACATACTAATTACTCTACTGCTTGCCAGAGATGAATGACTTCTGCCTTCCAAGGGTGGGGGCTTATCTCTTTATGAGTGAGATAAGGCACTCTCTTTATGAGTGAGTGCCTTATCAATTGCTTTCTGGGGGGAAATGGAATCTGGGGAATATGGCATATTCATCACAGTGGGTCTAAAAGTGTCACCAACCAGTAATGAGTGTCCACCAATATGTTGATAACGTGAGGGTCACAAGACAGGCAGCATCACATAAATTCAGCCATGTGCGCCAGACTGTTAACAGGCAAGACTTCAAGTATTCACCAACAGGATGACTGACCATGCTGTCTTCATCATACTCCGCCTCCTCCTCCTCCTCTCCCCTGTCCTCTGGCCATCCACGCTGAACCGACGGTATGATGATTGTGCATGTATTACCGTCAATTCCGCATGAAAGTAGCTCCATTTCTTTATCCTCCTCCTCATCATAGTCCTCCAATGCACGTTGGGATGAGATGAGGCTGGGCTGTGTGTAATCACCCCGTATGGTTTATTTCTCCAACTCATCGTGCTCCGCCTGCAATGCATCGTCTTTGATTTTAAGCAGACAGGGTTTTAAAAGACAGAGAAGCGAGATGGTGACGCTAATGATGGCGTCATCGCCCCTCACCATCTTGGTGGAGTCCTCAAAGTTTTGGAGGACGGTACACATGTCGGACATCCATGTCCACTCCTGAGGTCTTATGTGTGGAGTTTGAACCATATACTGACGGACTAGTTGATGCAGGTCATCAACAACTACCCTCTTCTGCTCACAAATCCTGACCAAGATGTGCAGTGTGGAATTCCAATGCGTGGGGACATCACACAACAGTCTGTGAGCCGGAAGCTGCAAACGCTGCTGAAAGCTGGCAAGGGCGGCTGAAGCAGTAGGTGACTTTCTAAAATGGTCACACAGGTGGCGTACTTTTACGAGCAGATCAGACAGCAGCTCTGGGTAGGATTTAAGAAACCCTGAACCACGAGGGTGAGCACATGGGCCACGCATGGAACATGTGTCAGCTCGCCTTGCCTCGAGCCGCCACGAGCCACCACAAGGTTCCGGACATTGTCACACACAACCATGCCTAGCTGTAAGTTCAGCGGTGTGAGCCAGTGATCTGCCTGCTGTTTCAGAGCTTTCCACAACTCTTCAGCATTGTGGAGTTTGTCACCTACGCATATTAGCTTCAGCACAGCCTGTTGCCGCTTAGCCAAGGCATTGCTGCAGTGCTTCCAGCTTGGGACTGGTGTAGAGGGTGAAGAGGAGGAGGCTGAGAATCATGACGTTCCGGAGCTGTACACTGTGGGTGGAACCCTGACTGAGTTAGGGCCTGCAATCCTTGGTGTCGGAAGGACGTGTTCCATCCTAAGCCCGGACTGGGTCCCGGATTCCAGAATATTAACCAAGTGTGTAGACAGTGAGATGTACCGCCCCCTACCCACAAGCACTTGTCTACGTGTCCGTGGTTAGGTGGACTTTTCCGGAAACTACGTTGTTAAGGGCATGTTTTGTGACACGTGCTTATGTAATGCGGGGACAACACACCGGGAGAAATAGTGGCAGCTGGGGACTGAGTAACGTGGGTCGGCCGCCGCCATCAGGTCGCGGAATGCTTCTGTCTCCACTAGCCTAAAAGGCAACATTTCCAGCGCAAGCAGTCGCGAAATGTGCAAATTTAGAAGTGTGGCATGTGGGGCATTGGCAGCGCATTTGCGCTTGCGTTCCAAAGGTTCGTGTATGGATAACTGAACGCTGCACTGGGTTTAGGACGTGGTTGATGATGGTGGTATTTCTGCTTGTGCAACTACAGGAGCAGGACAGGAGGCATCTTCGCATGCAGTATGGACAGAGGATTGGCTTGCACGCACAACAGTGGAAGATGCAGTGGTGTCACACGCAGACACTGCTCCTGGACTCTGGTGTACATCCCACAAAGTCAGGTGCTTTGCTGACATGTGCCTGATCATGCTGGTGGTGGTCAGCCTGCTACTTTTGCTACGCCTGCTGATGCTGGCATGGCAGGTGTTGCAAATGGCCTTTTTGGAATTATCTGCAGACACCTTAAAAAACAGCCAGACTCGGGAAGACCTAACAGTTGTACTGGCAACTTCTGTCGTGCTGTTGTTCCGGGGAATGGTTGCCTGCCTTCTGCCTGCGGACCCCACCCTGCTTCTTCTGGTCAGTTGTGATGCTATGCCTAACTCCGCCTGTGCACTGCTGTCCTCGCTCTGCATGTCCTCCTGCCCGGTTGGGTCAGTTACTGGTTCATCCACCACATCGTCTTCCACTTCCGCACCCTGGTCCTTTTCCTGACATTCTGGCAATTGTGTCTCATCATCGTCCAGCTCTTGTTGAGACGCGTTCCAACCGTTGTCTTCGTGAAACCGTGGCTGCTCAAATATTTGTGCATCGGTGCATACGATCTCCTCATGACCCACTTCAACTGGAGCTGGCGTGAGGCCAGAATCTACAAATGGATAAGTGAACAGCCCTTCAGAGTGTCCAAGTGTAATGAGGTGAGCAATTCAGATTGTATTATTGAAATGGACACTGAAGTGAGCATTACACAGTCCGATACTGCCCCCTTGTGGACAATTGCTGAAATGACTGCAGAGAGAAAAAAAAACATTGTTTGCTGATCCCCTCCCCCAAGAGCTTTGTGCTGAGGAACAGAAAGGGCGGGAAGTCAGTATAGATACAGAGTTGAGCCAGAGAAGATCTGCCTGTGGATGTCTGTTGAAAGTGGACTACTTTGCTACACCTTGCCGAAAAATCACCCCGCAGAAGCCCCTGTGACTGATCCTGGGCCACTGGACTTTGGTGCTGTGTATCTGGCCGCACTGCAAAACCTTGCCCGCCGAGCACCCGGAGTGCATGTGCAGGGGCCGTGACCGACATAAGGGAGCCATTTGGCTGCTGTGATCTCCCTCCTGCTGCTCTGTGTGCCCTGAGACTGGGAGAGACATTAAAAGAAAAGTTCTGTTACCTGCGGAAGGAGACCAACGAAGAAGACTGAGGAGTTCCCCAGGCCTGCTACGTGGGAGCGACATCTTCTTCTGTGATAGACTGGTACGTGATTTTAGGGAAAGTTAGGGAAAGATACCTTCATTGTTGTGTTTTTTTCTTGCTGCGTACCCAGCAGAAGTGAAGATTCAGAGACTCTAATATATACAAGTGCGCATATAGTTCGGTTGACTGTGATATAAACATGTTTGCCAGTAAAGAAACGTTATTATTGGTTAAACCTGAGTATGGGGATTCTGTTGAGAAAAATCATACACACACACCCGCAGCCTTACCACCGGTCGCTACATCTGGCGTAGTCGGCAGGATGTGGGATCAACAGAATCTCCTCCCGGTAGTAACTTATAACCAGACTTATACTACGGCCTGCAGGTCCATATCCGGTGCCAGCACTCCGAACAGTGACACGGAAGAATTGAAGCAGATAGTAGCAGAGTTGCAGAAACAGATACTACAGCTACAGCTCATGCTAGACCAACAGGCGGACAGGCAAGCGAGACAGCAACCCAGCCGGCCTATGGGAAGGTGCTGGACATGCGGCGACCCCCGCCATAGGGCAAACCGTTGTCCGCATCCTCCACCGTGGTCCGATATACCAGAACCAGCAAGTCATGCCCCACAACAGCAGCCACCTTTAAACTAGACGCCCCAGCCAAAGCGGCTCGCTCGGCAGGGGAGATCAGGGAAAAGGGTGTGAAGAGACAGAGCCAGACCGATAAGAAAGTGCTGGCCACTCGGGTCCAGGGGACGGTGAAGTGGTTTAATGTCCGCGATGGGTATGGCTTCATCAACAGGAATGACACAAAGGATGACGTGTTTGTACATCAGACTGCCATAAAGATTAACAATCCTCGTAAGTGCCTCCGCAACGTTGGTGATGGGGAGGTGGTACAGTTTGATGTTGTGAAGGGAGAGAGGGGTACAGAGGCCGCCGACGTCACCGGTCCTGGGGGTGTTCCCGTTAAAGGAAGCAGATTTGCCCCCAACCGGCGCCGCTACCGCCGGCGATCCTACTCTCCCCGGGTAGAAAACGTGACTGAGTTTATTGGAGATATTGTGAGCCCTGAACAAGGGAGCGAAGGTGAACGGGGGGATGACGGTTTCCCCCAACAGAGGTCCCTACTCCGCCGGAGATCAATCCCTGTGATATCAACGGCCATCACTGCCTTGGAGCCGATGGTTGTTGACAGGGACTGTCAACCTTTAAGTGGGGGGGTATGTAATGAGGTGAGCAATTCAGATTGTATTATTGAAATGGACACTGAAGTGAGCATTACACAGTCCGATACTGCCCCCTTGTGGACAATTGCTGAAATGACTGCAGAGAGAAAAAAAAACATTGTTTGCTGATCCCCTCCCCCAAAAGCCTTGTGCTGAGGAACAGAAAGGGCGGGAAGTCAGTATAGATACAGAGTTGAGCCAGAGAAGATCTGCCTGTGGATGTCTGTTGAAAGTGGACTACTTTGCTACACCTTGCCGGAAAAATCACCCCGCAGAAGCCCCTGAGACTGATCCTGGGCCACTGGACTTTGGTGCTGTGTATCTGGCCGCTCTGCAAAACCTTGCCCACCGAGCACCCGGAGTGCATGTGCAGGGGCCGTGACCGACATAAGGGAGCCATTTGGCTGCTGTGATCTCCCTCCTGCTGCTCTGTGTGCCCTGAGACTGGGAGAGACATTAAAAGAAAAGTTCTGTTACCTGCGGAAGGAGACCAACGAAGAAGACTGAGGAGTTCTCCAGGCCTGCTACGTGGGAGCGACATCTTCTTCTGTGATAGACTGGTACGTGATTTTAGGGAAAGTTAGGGAAAGATACCTTCATTGTTGTGTTTTTTTCTTGCTGCGTACCCGGCAGAAGTGAAGATTCAGAGACTCTAATATATACAAGTGCGCATATAGTTCGGTTGACTGTGATATAAACATGTTTGCCAGTAAAGAAACGTTATTATCGGTTAAACCTGAGTATGGGGATTCTGTTGAGAAAAATCATACACACACACCCGTGGCCTTACCACCGGTCGCTACACAAGTCTGGGATCAGTTATGTCCAGGGCCGGGCACTCGGCATGGTGGGAGGAAGGAGGATCAAGGTGTGGAATGTGCGGTCCAGTCTCACGGCTACTGATACTTGACCGTCTGGAAGACAGGGTATTTGTGCTGGTGCCAAACTGACTGGAAGCATTATCCACTATCCAACTAACAACCTGTTGACACTGGTCTTGGTTTAATAGTGGTGCATTGCTGCGGTCCTCTAGAAATTGGGACAGGAAGGTCGAGCGTGTTGATGTGGGCGTTTGTCGTGGCGCAATTCGAGCTTGCACATGGCCTCGGCCTCTGCCTGCACCACATCACGTCCAGTTCCTTGTCCCTTGCCACCGACCTTGCGCATTTTCAATGTTGTGCTGCCTGTATACAGCTAAATGAAGGCGTCCAAAAGATTGTTTTTAGCTGCATACTGAGATTACAGATTACAGCGGTTTAATCCCGGCAGCTGGAATGGTCAGACTCAAACGCTGACGCTTATACCATGTTTTGGCATATACTACTTGGAGCTAAAATCCACTCCTGCCGCACTAAGATGGTAAATGAATGCAGACAAGAGTTGGTTTTTAGCTGGACACTGAGATTAGAGATTAAAGCCCTGCAGGTGGACTGGTCAGACACAAACGCTGATGAGAATACCGAGTGTTTTGGCGTATCCTAATTTACGCTACAACCTACTCCTGCCGCACTAAGATGCTAAATGAATGCAGACAAGAGTTGGTTTTTAGCTGGACACTGAGATTAAAGATTAAAGCCCTGCAGGTGGACTGGTCAGACACAAGCACTGACGAGAATACCGAGTGTTTTGGTGTATCCTAATTTACGCTACAACCCACTCCTGCCTATAGAGAGCTAAATGAATGCAGACAAGAGTTGGTTTTTAGCTGGACACTGAGATTAGAGATTAAAGCCCAGCAGGTGGACTGGTCAGACACAAACACTGATGAGAATACCGAGTGTTTTGGCATATCATAATTTCCGCTAGAACCCACTCCTGGCGCACACAAATGGTAAATGAATGCAGACAAGAGTTGTTTTTTAGCTGGACACTGAGATTAGAGATTAAAGCCCTGCAGGTGGACTGGTCAGATACAAACGCTGACGAGAATACAAAGTGTTTTGGGTATCCTAATTTATGCTACAACCTACTCCTACCTATAGAGAGCTATATTAATCCCTAAAAGCACTGTTTTGGGATGGATGAGATTTCCAGCCTGTACACCAGCCCCAGATGTGATGCAGGCTGGTATACTGGCACAACGAAGTTTGCTATATACCCTGCCTCCCTGCCTGCCTGTATACAGCTCCATTAGTCTTCAGAAGGACTGTTGTGGTAATTAGATTGGCAGCCCTGCGCCTACACTAGCTGAAAGACCACAAATCTGTCCCTCAATCAGCAGCACCTCTCCCTACACCAGGGGTCTCAAACTCGGCTGGGTTGGTGGGCCGCACGTAGAAAAAAATTGATATTGGGGGGACGCATTGCTTGTAGGACTAAGGGTACCGTTACACATCGCAACATTGCATGCAATTTTACTGGCAATTTGCTGGTTGCAGTGAAATCATGGACACATTGTTCCATTTGTACACAGCAACAAAATATAACAATGTGTCCATGATTTCACTGCAACCAGCAAATTGCCTGTGAAACTGCATGCAATGTTGCGACGTGTAACGGTACCCTTAGTGGCATTTTAGCAATACCAGAATTTTTGGTTCTTGTAGGAATGTCCCCACCCTAATCTCCTTTATGTAGTAATGTTCCCATACTGGTCCCCATTGTATATTAATGTCCCCCAAACTGGTCCCTTCTTGTAGTAATGTCCCCATACTGGTCCCTATTGTATATTAATGTCCCCCAAACTGGTCCCCGTCTTGTAGTAATGTCCCCATCCTGGTCCCCTTCTTAAAGTAATGTTCCTCCCTGGTCCCTACGTTGTAGTAATGTTCCCATCCTATATTAATGACCCCCATCCTGATCCTCCTCTTGTAGTAATGTCCCCATCCTGGTCCTCGTCTTGTAGTAATGCCCCCGCCCTGGTCTCCATCTTGTAGTAATGTTCCTCCCTGGTCTATATGTGTAGTAATGCCCCATCCTGGTCCCCATCCTATATTAATGTCTCCCATCCTGGTCCTCATTTTGGAGTAATGTCCTCATCTTTTAGTAATGTTCCCTCCCTTGTCATCTTATAGTAATGTCACCCATTCCAACGCCTTTTTGTAGAGATGTCCTCACAACCTGGTCTCTGTTCTTTTTGTTCTCTCGCTCACACACGCACTCATACATATACACACACACTCTCACACACACTCACACATACATCCTCAGACATATTCACACAAACACATACACACTCACACATTGACACACTTACATAGGGCCATATTTGGAGTTCCTGCCGCCCTAGGCACTTTCAGCGGTCATGTTCCCCCTCCCCCCAGGCTGCTATCTTCGGCTGTAACAGCGCCTTACCTGACTCCACTCTTCTCATCCCGGCAGCTTCTTCCTATGTAGCTCCCGGTCTTCCGCTTGCCGGCACCAGCCAGCACCCAGCACCAGCCTGCCGCCGGCAGCACCCGGCAGCTGCCAGCACCTGGCATTAGGTGGCACCCGGCAGCCCCTGGGAGGCGGCACCAGGTGGCATTCGGCAGCTGCCAACAGCAGGCGGCAGCTGCCATCACCCGGCATTAGGCGGCACCCGGCAGCACCCAGTGGCCGCTAACACCCAGCAGCTGCCAGCACCAGGTGGCAGCTGGCAGCTGCCAGCTCCCGGCATTAAGTGGCACCTGGCAACAGCTAGCACCCAGCGGCCTCTAGCACCCGGCAGCCGCCAGCACCAGCCACCAGGCGGCAGCCGCCAGCACCAGGCACCAGCCGCCAGCATTAGGCGGCAGCCGCCAGCACCCAGCATTAGGCGGCACCAGGCGGTCACCAGCACCAGCCGCCGGCGATGTGCCGCTGGAATATACTCACACATATACACACACTCACACATATACACACTCTCACACATATACCCACTCAGAAATATTCACACACACTCACACATATACTCATACACACTCACTTACATATAAACACAAATGAACTCACACATATACACATACACACTCACATATACACACAAATACACTCACACATATACACATATACACACACATACACACTCTCACACATATACATACTCACTCAGAAATATTCACACACACTCACACATATACTCATACACACTCACTCACATATATACACAAATACACTGACACATATACACATACACATACACACACACACTCACATATACACATACACACACTCACATATACACACAAATACATTCACACACACACTCACATATACACACACTCTCTCTCTCTCTAACTCTCACACACAGACCTTAATGATGCCCGGGCCATGGAGCCGCCGCAGTACCCGCTTTATAGTGACTTCCGGGTACCGCTGAAACAAGTGCCATCGCGCCTGTTCATTCATGCAAGCAGGCAGCCGGCGGAATAATCAGAAGCCTCCTGTCACAGGAGGCGGTCGGCGGACCAATCAGAAGCCTCCTGTCACAGGAGGCGGCCGGCGGATCAATCAGAAGCCTCCTGTCACAGGAGGCTTCTGATTGGTCCGCCGGCCGCCTCCTGTGACAGGAGGCTTCTGATTGGTCCACCAGCTGCCTGCTTGCATGAATGTACAGGCGCGATGGCACTTGTTTCAGCGGTACCCGGAAGTCACTATAAAGCGGGTACCGCGGCGGCTCCCTTCACAATGGCCCGGGGCATGTTATTTCTTCAAGGTGCCCAGGGCCGCAGTGGGAAGCCTGGCGGGCCGTATGCGGCCCGGGGGCTGCGTGTTTGAGACCCCTGCCCTACACTGACTGTCTGTGGAGCAGAGTGACGAGCAGAGCGTGGTCAGGTCTTATAAAGACCTGATGACGCTGTGCGGCCAGCCAATCACAGTAATGCCACAAGCAACATGGCTGTGGCATTACAGTGTCTGTCAGCCAATCCCTGCATGTGGGCTGACTCTGTAAAGAGCGCCAACATGCAGGGAGGTGGACCCCGAGCATAGCAAGAGCATCGCGAGACTACTCGGTACTCGCCGAGTACCCCGAGTACCGAGATATTAGTGCGAGTACCGAGTAGTGACAAGCATACTCACTCATCCCTAGTACCATTACACGGTATGAGATCGTGAATGATATCGCTCAAACGTCACAGGTTTGGAGGTGTTGAAACGACATCGTTAGGACTTCATTGCGTGTAGCACCGAGATATGACTACGATAAATCGTTGGATCGTTGATCGCAAATTTGACAACATGTTCACAAATCAGACGATCCACGATCAGCCAACCTGCTGCATCATTCAGTGTGACACCGCCATAACGATGTGTTTCATGATTTTGCCTATTCACAACAGTGAACAAGTATCGTTCGCTGGGTTGTGCGAACGATACCTGCTCACTACATCGTTTTGTGCGTCGTGCACGATATCTATATGTGTGACATCTCACCAACGATGTCAAAATGATGTCCTAACGACCGCGCACCCACGAAATCATTAGTGAGATCGTTTCAACATTGAAGCGTGTAACGTTACCTTTACTCTTAGGCTGGCTTCACACTGCAGTTTTTCACTGATCAGTGTCCATCAGTGTTTGTGTGCCAAAACCAGGAGAGGAACCAGGAAAGGAACTTGCAGAGAAAAACTATAATTGAAAGATTGACACCTGTTCTGAGTTTTGGAGACACTCCTGGTTTTGGCACCCAAACACTGATGGAATCTGATCAGTGAAAAACTGCAGTGTGAAGCCAGCCTAACAATGTTTCTGCTGATTATCATCTTCTTCACATGGATATGATGACTACATTAATCAAAGCTGTAATAAATATAATTGAGACTGATAAAGCAGATACAACCCTGTTAAAGAGCAACTTTATTATTTCTTGGTGGTTGATGGGTATGTGCACGCAATATTGTTTTCATGGTGGATCCACCCAGAATTCTGTCTGAAAAGCACTCAAACATATAAGAAAAATAAACATATCGATTGCAATGTCATAGGTCTTGCTGTGTTTTTTTAGTCTTCAAAAGCTGTGAGGCAGCTAAAAGAAGTAACCTCACCATTTTTTAGTTCAACTTCCAAGTGCGGGATAATTTACATCAAAATGTATAACAAAATGCTGCTTAAAACAACAAAAAAAGATTGAAAACACTGCAGAAAAAAGACTCAACAGGATAAAAAAAGGAGATTTTTGTGTACTCACCGTAAAATACTTTTCTCTTAGCCTCTAATTGGGGGACACAGAACCATGGGTGTTATGCTGCTGTCCACTAGGAGGCGACACTATGCAGAATCTGTAAAAGAGTTAAGTGGCTCTTCCTCTGCAGTATACACCCCTAGAGCAGGCATTGCTTCACCAGTTTTGTGCTAAAACAGTAGGAGAGTTAACAGATAATAACAGTAAAACAGGGCCTGTAACCACGCAGGCAACCTGTGGACATATATATAGCCAACAAAGTAATAACAGTGTAACAAGGCCTGTAACCAAACAGGCATGTGGGTTAGCATTTAAGAGGTAGCAGAGTAATAATAGTACCACAAGGTCTGTAACTAACCAGGCACCCGTGTAACCAGATAAGAGTTAACGGAGCAATAATCGCATAACAAGGTCTGTAACCAACAGACCCCCAGTACTATATGGCCTGTAACCAAACAGGCACAAGTTTAAACAGTCAACAGTCAATAGAGTGCTACGAGGCAAACATGCGTAAACATTAGTGATGAGCGAGCATGCTCGCCACTACTCGGTACTCGCACGAGTATCACTGTACTCGGGCGACTCGCCGAGCACTGAGTAATCTCGCGATACTCGTGCTGTGCTCGTGGTCGTCATCTCTGCATGTTGGCGCTCTTTTGAGAGCCAGCCCACGTGCAGGGATTGGCTGGCAGACCACTGCAATGCCACAGCCCTGTTAGTTGTGGCATAGCAGTGATTGGCCGGCCTGCACAGCGTCACCGAGCCTTTATAACTCCCGGCGCACTGTGCTCGGCACACAGCCTTCCAGACAGTGAGTGTAGGGAGAGTGTCTGCTGCTGCTTAGGGACAGATTTGCGGCCCTTACAGGTAGATCCGGAGCAGGGCTGCAAACTGCTGCTGCTGACCACAACAGTCCTTCTCAGGAGTAATCTAGGAGGATATAGGCAGGGTGATCCAGATCGGAGTCCAAGCTTTCCAGTGACCAGAACAGTCCTTCTCAGGACTAATCTAGGAGGATATAGGCAGGGTGATACAGATTGGAATCCAAGCTTTTCTGTGACCATTAGAGTCACCACACTCTTGTACTTACTACCTTAATACAGGTTAGGGACTAAAATCGTCTCCTGAAACCATTACAGTCACCAGACAGGTGTACGTACTACCTTAATACAGGTTAGGGAACTAAAATCCTAACTCTTGTCATCTCGACAGTCACCAGACAGGTGTACGTACTACTTAATACAGGTTAGGGACTAAAATCGTCTCCTGAAACCATTACAGTCACCAGACAGGTGTACGTACTACCTTAATACAGGTTAGGGAACTAAAATCCTAACTCTTGTCATCTCAACAGTCACCAGACAGGTGTACGTACTACCTTAATACAGGTTAGGGACTAAAATCGTCTCCTGAAACCATTACAGTCACCAGACAGGTGTACGTACTACCTTAATACAGGTTAGGGAACTAAAATCCTAACTCTTGTCATCTCAACAGTCACCAGACAGGTGTACGTACTACCTTAATACAGGTTAGGGACTAAAATCGTCTCCTGAAACCATTACAGTCACCAGACAGGTGTACGTACTACCTTAATACAGGTTAGGGAACTAAAATCCTAACTCTTGTCATCTCAACAGTCACCAGACAGGTGTACGTACTACCTTAATACAGGTTAGGGACTAAAATCGTCTCCTGAAACCATTACAGTCACCAGACAGGTGTACGTACTACCTTAATACAGGTTAGGGAACTAAAATCCTAACTCTTGTCATCTCAACAGTCACCAGACAGGTGTACGTACTACCTTAATACAGGTTAGGGACTAAAATCGTCTCCTGAAACCATTACAGTCACCAGACAGGTGTACGTACTACCTTAATACAGGTTAGGGAACTAAAATCCTAACTCTTGTCATCTCAACAGTCACCAGACAGGTGTACGTACTACCTTAATACAGGTTAGGGACTAAAATCGTCTCCTGAAACCATTACAGTCACCAGACAGGTGTACGTACTACCTTAATACAGGTTAGGGAACTAAAATCCTAACTCTTGTCATCTCAACAGTCACCAGACAGGTGTACGTACTACCTTAATACAGGTTAGGGACTAAAATCGTCTCCTGAAACCATTACAGTCACCAGACAGGTGTACGTACTACCTTAATACAGGTTAGGGAACTAAAATCCTAACTCTTGTCATCTCAACAGTCACCAGACAGGTGTACGTACTACCTTAATACAGGTTAGGGAACTAAAATCCTAACTCTTGTCATCTCAACAGTCACCACACTGTTGTACGTCATACCTTTTTACAGGTTAGGGAACTAAAATCCTAACTCTTGTCATCTCAACAGACACCAGACAGGTGTACGTACTACCTTAATACAGGTTAGGGACTAAAATCGTCTCCTGAAACCATTACAGTCACCAGACAAGTGTACGTACTACCTTAATACAGGTTAGGCAACTAAAATCCTAACTCTTGTCATCTCAACAGTCACCAGACAGGTGTACGTACTACCTTAATACAGGTTAGGGAACTAAAATCCTAACTCTTGTCATCTCAACAGTCACCACACTGTTGTACGTCATACCTTTTTACAGGTTAGGGAACTAAAATCCTAACTCTTGTCATCTCAACAGTCACCACACTGTTGTACGTCATACCTTTTTACAGGTTAGGGAACTAAAATCCTAACTCTTGTCATCTCAACAGTCACCACACTGTTGTACGTCATACCTTTAAAGAGGTTAGGGAACTAAAATCCTAACTCTTGTCATCTCAACAGTCACCACACTGTTGTATGTCATACCTTTAAAGAGGTTAGGGAACTAAAATCCTAACTCTTGTCATCTCAACAGTCACCACACTGTTGTACGTCATACCTTTTTACAGGTTATGGAACTAAAATCCTAACTCTTGTCATCTCAACAGTCACCACACTGTTGTACGTCATACCTTTTTACAGGTTAGGGAACTAAAATCCTAACTCTTGTCATCTCAACAGTCACCACACTGTTGTACGTCATACCTTTTTACAGGTTAGGGAACTAAAATCCTAACTCTTGTCATCTCAACAGTCACCACTCTGTTGTACGTCATACCTTTTTACAGGTTAGGGAACTAAAATCCTAACTCTTGTCATCTCAACAGTCACCACACTGTTGTACGTCATACCTTTAAAGAGGTTAGGGAACTAAAATCCTAACTCTTGTCATCTCAACAGTCACCACACTGTTGTACGTCATACCTTTTTACAGGTTAGGGAACTAAAATCCTAACTCTTGTCATCTCAACAGTCACCACACTGTTGTACGTCATACCTTTTTACAGGTTAGGGAACTAAAATCCTAACTCTTGTCATCTCAACAGTCACCACACTGTTGTACGTCACACCTTTTTACAGGTTAGGGAACTAAAATCCTAACTCTTGTCATCTCAACAGTCACCACACTGTTGTACGTCATACCTTTTTACAGGTTAGGGAACTAAAATCCTAACTCTTGTCATCTCAACAGTCACCACACTGTTGTACGTCATACCTTTTTACAGGTTAGGGAACTAAAATCCTAACTCTTGTCATCTCAACAGTCACCACACTGTTGTACGTCATACCTTTAAAGAGGTTAGGGAACTAAAATCCTAACTCTTGTCATCTCAACAGTCACCACACTGTTGTACGTCATACCTTTTTACAGGTTAGGGAACTAAAATCCTAACTCTTGTCATCTCAACAGTCACCACACTGTTGTACGTCATACCTTTTTACAGGTTAGGGAACTAAAATCCTAACTCTTGTCATCTCAACAGTCACCACACTGTTGTACGTCATACCTTTATACAGGTTAGGGAACTAAAATCCTAATCTCCTGTGACCTCAACAGTCACCAGACAGTTGTCGCTGTATACAGGCAAAATGCGCAAAGGCGTTGGCAAGGGCATTGGCAAGGAACAAGGAAGTGGACATGATGGTGGTGCAGGCAGAGGCCGAGGTCGTGTGCAAGCACTAATTTCGCAACAACAAAGGGCCACATCTCCTCGCTCGCACGTCCTGTCCCAAATTCTTGGGGCCCGCAGCAGTACACCACTGTTGAACCAAGACCAGTGTCAACAGGTTGTTACTTGGATAGCGGATAATGCTTCAAGTCAGATGGGCACCTCCACAAACACCCTGTCTTCAACACGGTCAACTGTCAGTAGCGGTGATACTGCACCGCACATTTCCCAACCTGATCCTCCTTCCTACCACCTGGCCGAGTACACGTCCACGGACATTACTGATCCCACACTAGGACACTCGGAAGAGCTGTTCACGTATCCATTTGCAGAATCTGGCCTGTCGCCACCTCCTCTTGAAGTGGGTCATGAGGAGATGGTATGTACAGATGCCCAAATATTTGAGCAGCCACGTTATGACGAACGGAACGTTGTCAAAGTGTCTCAACAAGGGGTGGACGATGATGAGACACAATTGCCAGGAAGTCAGGAGGAGGATCAGGGTGCGGAAGAGGAAGACGACGTGGTGGATGATCCAGTAGCTGACCCAACATGGCAGGAGGATATGCAGAGTGAGGACAGCAGTGCACAGGGGGAGGGAGGCATAGCATCCCAACAGGCAGTACAAAGCAGGGTTGCGTCCGCAGGCAGAAGGCAGGCAACCGTTCCCCAGAACAACAACACGACTCAAGGTGCCTGTGCAAATGTTCGGTCTTCCCGAGTCTGGGAGTTTTTTAAGTTGGCTCCAGAAGACTCTAAAAAGGCCATTTGCCACACCTGCCATGCCACTATCAGCAGGGGTACGAAAACTAGCAGCCTGACCACCACCAGCATGATCAGGCACATGTAAGCCAAGCACCCGACTTTGTGGGAAGTAACACAGAGTCGAGGAGCGGTGCGTGCTGATGTCACTGCTACGTCTTCGCCTGTTGTGCATGCGAGCCAATCCCCTGTCCATGCTGGCCGCGAACAAGCCTCCGGCCCTGCACCTGAAGTTGCCCACGCACAAATTACACCACCATCAAGCACGTCCTTGTCCCAGCGCAGCGTTCAATTATCCATTCAGCAAACATTTGAACGCAGGCGCAAATACGCTGCCAATGCCCCACATGCCACAGTCCTGAATGATCACATTTCGCGACTCATAGCGCTAGAAATGTTGCCTTTCCGTCTGGTGGAGACGGACGCATTCCGCGACCTGATGGCGGCTGCTGTCCCACGTTACTCGGTCCCCAGCCGACACTATTTCTCCAGATGTGCCGTCCCCGCATTGCATAACCACGTGTCCAACAGCATCACACGTGCCCTGAACAATGCTGTTTCAGCCAAAGTCCACCTAACCACAGACACGTGGACAAGTGCTTGTGGGAAAGGCCACTACATCTCCTTGACGGCACACTGGATTAATATTGTGGAGGCTGGGACCCAGTCTGAGCGAGGGACGGAACACGTCCTTCCCACACCAAGGATAGCAGGCCCTACCTCTGTCAGGGTTTCACCGACACTCTACAGCTCCGGAATGTCATGCTCTTCAGCCTCCTCCTCCTGCGCATCCTCATCCACTGTACCCTCCACACCAGTCCCAAGCTGGAGCTGGAAGCACTGCAGCACTGCCTCTGCAAAGCGGCAACAGGCTGTGCTGAAGCTAGTCTGCATAGGGGACAAACCCCACAATGCAGAAGAGGTGTGGACAGCTCTGAAACAGCAGGCAGATCACTGGCTCACACCTCTGAACCTAAAGCCAGGAAAGGTCGTGTGTGACAATGGCCGGAACCTGGTGGCAGCTTTGAGGCGAGGGCAGCTGACGCATGTTCCATGCGTGGCCCATGTGCTCAACCTGGTGGTTCAGAGGTTTGTGAAGTCATACCCGGAGGTGTCTGACCTGCTGGTAAAAGTTCGGCGTCTGTCTGCACATTTTCGCAAGTCACCTGCTGCTTCAGCCGGCCTTGCCAGCTTTCAGCGCCGTTTGCGTCTTCCGGCCCACAGACTGGTGTGTGATGTCCCCACGCGTTGGAATTCAACGCTGCACATGTTGGTCAGGATATGTGAGCAGAAGAGGGCAGTTGTGGACTACCTGCATCACCTAAGCCGTCGGGAAATGGGTCAAACTCCACACATAACACCTGAGGAGTGGAGATGGATGTCGGACCTCTGCACCGTCCTCCAAAACTTTGAGGACTCCACCAAGATGGTGAGCGGCGATGACGCCATTATTAGCGTCACCATACCACTACTCTGCCTTCTAAAACGGTCTCTGCTGAAAATAAAAGAGGATGCATTGCAGGCCGAGCGCGATGACTTAGAGCAAGAAACTGTAGTGGGTGTGGGTGAAAACACACAGCCCAGCCTCATGTCATCACAACGTGTAGTGGAGGACTATGACGAGGAGGAGGAGGAGGATGAAGACATGGAGCAACTCTCAGGCCAAATTGGGGATATGGCATGCACACCAGTCATACCCTCGATTCAGCGTGGCTGGCCAGAGAACAGGGGAAATGAGGAGGAGGAGGAGGAGGAGGACAGCATGTTCAGTCATCGTGTTGGTCTGGATACTGAAGTGATGGCTGTTAAGAGTCTGGCGCACATGGCTGACTTTATGGTAAGCTGCCTGTCTCGTGACCCTCGCGTTCAGAACATCTTGGCCGACAATCAGTACTGGTTGGCAACACTCTTAGACCCACGCTACAAGGAGAACTTTATGTCTCTCATTCCTGAGGCGGAGAGGTCAGCCAAAATGCAGCAGTTCCACAGGGCCATAGTCACGGAAGTTGTCAAATCATTCCCCTCCCAAAACGCTAGCGGCATAGCTCAGGATTCGATGGACAGCCAAGGCGTACTGCCGAGAGGGGCACAAGTCCAATCCGCCAGAAGCAGGGGAACTGTCTTTACGATGTGGGACAGTTTTCTCAGGGCCTCACGTACCACAGCCCCTGAGGTGCGGGATAGTGCCACCAGAAATGCTAAGTTTGGGCAGATGCTGAAGGAGTACCTTGCAGATCGAACAACTGTACTGCGAGATTCCTCGGTGCCTTTCAATTATTGGGTCTCCAAGCTCGACACGTGGCATGAATTGGCTCTCTACGCCTTGGAAGTCCTGGCCTGCCCTGCCGCTAGCATTTTATCAGAGCGCATTTTCAGTGCTGCAGGTGGAATCATCACTGATAAACGCACCCGCCTGTCAACTGAAAATGCGGACAGGCTGACTCTGATCAAGATGAACAAGGGTTGGATTGGGCCAGACTTCACCACACCACCAGCAAATGACAACTGAATTAAATTTTGTTATTTGAATTTGACATGTACCTCCACTCACCCATGGGTACACACTTCCGGACTTCGCTGGACTGCTCCTCCTTCTCCTCATGTGACACCATGATGACCGTTACAATACTTAGGCTTTTGTTTGAGGTATACCCGCAGTGGTACATTTTTTAGCCCATTCTGTTACAATGGGCATTACAACGACAGGAGACCCGCTCCTTTTCAATGGGAAAAATGTTTTTAGGCACTCCTACACGTCTCTATCCAGGGACAAAGAGGAGCCTCCCAATTTTTGGCTGCCCTGACCAAAGGGCTATACTACAATACACCCACTTGAGGGTTACAGGCCCTACTACATGTCTGTAAGCATGGGTCATTGTTGAACCTCCCAATTTTTGGCTGCCCTGACCAAAGGGCTATACTACAATACACCCACTTGAGGGTTACAGGCCCTACTACATGTCTGTATGCATGGGTCATTGTTGAACCTCCCAATTTTTGGCTGCCCTGACCAAAGTGCTATACTACAATACACCCACTTGAGGGTTACAGGCCCTACTACATGTCTGTAAGCATGGGTCATTGTTGAACCTCCCAATTTTTGGCTGCCCTGACCAAAGGGCTATACTACAATACACCCAGTTCTTGTTAACAGGCCCTCCTGCACGTCTCTATCCAGGGACAAAGAGGAGCCTCCCAATTTTTGGCTGCCCTGACCAAAGGGCTATACTACAATACACCCACTTGAGGGTTACAGGCCCTACTACATGTCTGTAAGCATGGGTCATTGTTGAACCTCCCAATTTTTGGCTGCCCTGACCAAAGGGCTATATTACAATACACCCACTTGAGGGTTACAGGCCCTACTACATGTCTGTAAGCATGGGTCATTGTTGAACCTCCCAATTTTTGGCTGCCCTGACCAAAGGGCTATACTACAATACACCCACTTGAGGGTTACAGGCCCTACTACATGTCTGTAAGCATGGGTCATTGTTGAACCTCCCAATTTTTGGCTGCCCTGACCAAAGGGCTATACTACAATACACCCACTTGAGGGTTACAGGCCCTACTACATGTCTGTAAGCATGGGTCATTGTTGAACCTCCCAATTTTTGGCTGCCCTGACCAAAGGGCTATACTACAATACACCCAGTTCTTGTTAACAGGCCCTCCTGCACGTCTCTATCCAGGGACAAAGAAGAGCCTCCCAATTTTTGGCTGCCCTGACCAAAGGGCTATACTACAATACACCCAGTTCTTGTTAACAGGCCCTCCTGCATGTCTGTATCCAGGGGCATTGGTGAACCTCCCAATTTTGGACTGCCCTTGCAAAGGAAGATACTACAATAGACCCAGTTCCTCAAAATGGGCACTTTATTTCTAGACAGGGCTTCATGTACGTCTCTTGTCAGGGTCATCGGAGTGTCGCACAATGTTTTCACGTAAAATCTTTCATGTAAATCACAAAAACTGACACACACCAGCTGTATCTCACTATTGGGTATGTGCCCTTAACATTTCCACCCTAAATATTCATTTTGGTGTCATTTTGGAAGGTTTTCTGGAGACTCCGTAAAATTGGCGTGAAACTCGGACAACATTGTTCACAGCTGTGACTTTTGAGTGAGAAATGCTTCCAGGGGTCTTCCCCATGGTGTTGCCATGTCATTTCAGCACTCTTCTGAGACTTTTGTGACATTTTTAGGCTTTTTCCATGCTGCCGGCAGTCATTTCATAAAAATACTCGTGTCTCCCATAGGATAACATTGGGCTCGTTACTCGGGCCGAGTACACGAGTATCTCGGGATGTTCGGCCCGAGCTTCGAGCACCCGAGCATTTTAGTACTCGCTCATCACTAGTAAACATGCCAACCATGTAACAGCTGATAAGCTATATGAGAACTGTAGCAAAGGCCCCTACATGCAATAGGGTGGGTGCTGTGTCCCCTAATTAGAGGCTAAGAGAAAAGGATTTTACAGTGAGTACACAAAGATCTCCTTTTCTCCTTCGCCTCATTGGGGGACACAGGACCATGGGACGTCCCAAAGCAGTCCCTGCGTGGGAAACGGCAATGGAACTATTAACACTGAGCATGGTCAGTGAAGAACTATGCACCAACCGGCGGACTGCTGGCGCTTGGAAAACACGTCTACCTAGACCTGCGTTTGCCGAGGACTGAGTGTAAATACTGAAGTGGTTTGAGTCTGTGTGTGGGCTGACCATTTGGCTGCTTTACCCACATTTTGCGCTGACCCCTGTTGTCGAACGGCCGAGGGAGTCCCCCACGGCCGTAGTAGAATGTGCCGTGACAGTGTTGTAATGTGTGGAATGGGTGTGTTTTCGATGGTATGAGCGTCTTTGATGGTTAGACGAACCCATCTGATTAGAGTAGCCGTAGAGGCTGACATGTTCTTATTTCTGTCCTCTGGAAGAAAGACTAAAGATTATCCGACCTCTACGAAGGATCCCGTACTGGATACTGAGATGCGTAGGGCCTTGACTAGATCTTGTATATGTAGGTTCTTCGTGACCTGCTGGACTGGAGGCGGGTGCCGCCATGACAGCGACATGTTTTTCTTTAGGTGGAATGAGTATCCTGCCTTTAGAATAAGGATGGAACCAGCCCTAGGTCAATCTTGTCTTGGTGGGAGCCTAGAAAAGCTAGTTAACATGAGAGCGCTGCCCGTACCAATACCTCTGCCTAGAACGGTAATTGCCACCGACATCTACCACTGATTGGATGAGCATTTTCTAAGGGTAATATCTTACAGAGTTTCGAAAGATGGTTCTTGTAGGTCTGTGCGGACGAAGTTCAGGTCCTACGGGTGTATTCCTGCTGTTTGAAGACTTTAAATGGCATACCCTGTGAAGGAAGGATTTCCTAGAAGTCTGGTGGTGGCAAGCAGTGATTGGAAGAAGGTGAAACGGGCTGAACCCTGCTGTGTGAGAGACCCCAAGGACCGACCTGCGTCTAGGTCTGCGTGGCAGACCCCGAGAGTACTTGGATGAAACAGGATCAAGGGAAATGACCTGTAAAGGCTACCTAAGGAAGACAAGAAAACAAGTACACGTGTGATTGTATCTTGTTGATAAGCCTGGTTTCCTCGCTGTGACTATGGTTGCCACAATATTCTGGGACAAACCTCTTTGGTTAAGTTCCAGGTGTCAAGTGCTACCACATTAATTTCAGAATTGAGGAACTCTGAGGGATAACTGTCCCAGAGAGTGCAGGTCTGGCCTGTGTGGTATTCGTCTCAGTACTGCTGCTATGAGTTGCACGAAATCTGCGTACTAACCGCATCTGGGGCAGTCTGATGCCCCTAGGATGATCTGGTGACATTCTTGCTTGATATTCCTCACTACCCTGGTAGTGTGGAACAAATATAGAGGAGACGGAGACGGGTCCAGCCTAGGACTAGTGCGTCTGTTCTATTGCCTGTGGTTGCTGGGACCTCACCAGGAAGGTTGGACCCTTGGCATTGAGGTGCGTTTCTGTCAAGTCTACACCAGTGGTTTCCTGGCGCCTTGACTGCCACCATCTGAATGCAGGGACCGTCTGTTGGCGTGCTAGGTCCTCTGGTTTCCAAATCTTCACACCTGATATGATAACAAGTGACTGTACAGTGTTTAGGGAATCTATGTAGTGAAGGATGTAGCGATGTTTGCATCGTTTGGCGATTTCAGGTTCCCCCTTGGTGGTTGCCTATGCCACATCTGTGGCATTGTCTAACTGTATGCTGACATGTTCGACTGCCAGAATGTGGCTGACTGATGTCAGTACTACACCTACTGGCCGAATCTTCGTAGATTGAGGGACATCTTGTGTGAGTAAGACTACTGCTATATGTATTGTGATGGGGTTCTATCGCACCACATCCTGCTCTCGTGTCCTGCCTGCGCATGTAGAATTGAAAAAGTCGGAGGTGCCTGAGCCAATGGCACTGCCTCATATGCTGCCCGTATCCTGTCCAGGACTGTTATGGCAGTTGTGAAGTATTGAGGAGACCGCTGAAGGCGAGAGCGGATTCCCAGTCGAAGATGGTAGACTTGTGGAGGCTGATCCGCCAACCTAGTGTTCCTAACGTGCACAGTGAAAGTGAGACTGTGTTTGAGGTTCCTGAAAGTCATGTCTTGATGAATAAATAGTCTATATTTGGGAAACCCCTAGAATGCAGTATAGACAATGCTAACTTCAGGCTGGGACAAATTCTGTATTTATGTGCTTCAGGTCTCCTGGTATTCTCCTTTGACTTCTGAGTTGAGAATGGCCTGCTTGGACACGGGTTCGGGCCACGGCCATACGGGAGACCGGAGGGCCCATACATTGTGTTCATGCAGTCGGGGGTGTGCAAGGTCCTGCTTTAGAGTGGGCTGTGTAGAGTGCTTGAGCGTGATATCTGAACCCAAGTACCTAATATAGGTGCAGTGAGGAGATTGTCTGGTAGTCTGGTGTTCCACGTTCTGCGACCCAGAGTTTTGTTATTGTAGTCTGGGGAGGTAGGCCGGTTAGGCCTTGTGCCCTCTCAACTTCAACCCGAGCCCCCAACCGTGAGGAGTCAAGGAAGGAGTTTAGCATATAGCAATCTCGGCTACAACCCAGCACCCCCAACCTTGGGTAGCTGAGAAGCGAATATGGTATGGGTCGTATAGTTCAGAGACCCTTTGTATCAATTACCCGTGTAGCTGGGGATCACGGTGTCTCAGCCTGCTTCCTTTGAAACTTGGCTGCTCTTACCATCTACCAGAACGCCAGCTGTGTGGTCTGGATCAGGTAGCGAACTGACCTGGTACGCTGTACCTTTATCCAGTAATTGCAGGTAACCTCTCCTTTACATGGACTCTCCAACGGTGGTGCGCCGAGGAAGGAACCTGTTAGTTAAACTCGTAGTACATCCACCAGCACCTAGTTGTCCGATCTGTGTGGCGGGCCGGGAATGGGTATGTTGGATGAGTATTTGTGACTTTTGAATATCACTGTTCTCTGCCAACGGTGGAGACTTGCGGAAAAGACATGTCGGTGACTCATTGCTACCTAGCTCCTTCTTAGGTTGGATAGGTGTAGGAACCGATACCTACATCTGACATTGCGTCCAGGGCTGAGTGTATGATGGAATCAGCTATGGTGGCTACTTGAGTAGACTGGGTCACTACCATTACCTATGCCGTGCTATCTTTCGCTGCTTAGCCAAGAGCGAAGTTAACACAATAGTCTGAACCCTTAACCACTCAGCTATTTTTCCAGCTCATGTACTGGCTAGTTAAATCCCTGAAAACTGCAGACTCTGATTTGGTCAATTGTGTTAGCCGCCGGTTAGTGTGAGCAACTGTCGGAAGGAATGAACACGTGTCTCAATCACCCTTCGGTTGCCACACCGGTTTTCGAGGTGAGAGCGGCAGTCTTGAGACTGACCTACGTAATGATAATCTGCAAATTACCAGATTGCGTTACTTGCCCATGTAAATGTGTAAGGTGGATGCCTGCATCTCAACTGACCATTAAATGTAGTATTATGTGCACCGACTGGTATGTTGGTTGCATGTACCGCCCCTGCCTTCAGGGTTGTTATTACTAGTGTAGGGTGATCCCGTACCAGACCAACTGACATATCTGCACTGCCCCACGTAGTATTATGTTATCCCATGGATGGTGCACAGAGGGAGAATGACCAGCTGCTGCAGAATAGTCTAGCGTCTCCCCCCTTTTAGGGATGTATCTTTGTACTTTTTAATCTGAAATAAAAGGATGATCCCCTTCACTGGCGCTGGTTTGTTCTCAATATAATTCTGAATGGACAAGCTACCATTTACCAGCAGCCCGGGAGCCCAGTGAGTATCAGGTGGTAGAGTGATTCCCTTTCCTGTTTCCTGAACTAACACACAGCTGCAGAATATAACCCTGCAGTTTGTCCTGCGGTAGCTATTGGAGGCTGTAGTCCTGAGATGTTGTGCTTATTGTACATCCGGAGACCCTGTTGCTGTATCCCGTAATCGTGACCGACCGGCGCGGTAGTCCGTGGCGTTATTGACCGGCGTCAAAATACATGGAGATGTTGGGGGGAACTTGTCTTGCACCCCTCTTTTTCCTGGCATGTGCCCCTGAAGGTGCATTTACTAATATATTAGGGTGACATTCTACTGTACATTCCCTTTCCCCTGTGTGCTGGAAAACTGAAGCAGGGAAGATGCCCTGTGGGGCTCCAAGTATAGTGAGGTGCTGTATGGATGTGTCGAGCCCCAGGCTTTGGGGTACTCGGGTATCAGGTTCCAAGGGGTTAACTGTGTCACAGGGAGTGGTGGCCGCTCCTGATCCTGTGTCCTAGGAGACTTCTTTGAAAAGGGAATATTTACAGGGGATACCATATACAGTTTGTCGTGACGCCACCTGTAGTTTCTGGTGAGGTGTCACTAGCGCCGCCACAGTCCGCCGAGGTAGATGGTAATGCTGCAAGTTGGCAAAGTCCTCTACAGGTAGGGCTGGACCTCCGGGGAAGCTTTCCTGTTTAGGGAACAAGTTCATTCAAAGGAAACACCGACAGAGCAAAGTCACTTTTCCTCCGAGTACTTTACTGTTCACTTGCATTGGCATAATATAAAGTTATGACTCACCGTGGCCGGGACTCCGGTTTAGACAGGCGATGCTTCCTTCCTCCTTGTCACGGGTGGACCGCGCCTGCCGGTAGTGGGGCCCGGTGTAGTGCAGATCAAAAGGTTTGAAGACGTCTTGTAGGAACAGATTAAAGGGGTTTTTAATTTATTCGTGACGCCACCTATGAGTAGTTTCGGTAATCGTTACCGACGCTGCGGAACCTCCGGGGGATGGACAGCAGCAAGATGGAACGCTCCCCACAGGCTGAGCGGTGATCCCCGGAGGCTGGAGCTGCTTAAGATGTTGTGCGGCAGCTGCGGTTACCTTGTAGTGCGGACGGACAGTTCATAAGGAAGCACGGACACAGAAAGTCTCTGCAACGGGTTTTTACTGTAACCAGCAGGCAGTACATGGTATACAGTTCAAGGGTAGTGGACCGGGTGGACTCAGCAGTGATGGTGTCCCTTAGAAATCTGCAGTGTTCCTCCATTCTAACTAAGTGGTTGCCAGTGTCGCCCAGGAATACCAGGTCGGGTACGGGGAGGCTGCTTCAATGCCCTATCCAAGATGTACGTTGTGGATGTTTTGGGGAGCCTTGGATCCCTCAGTGGGTACACCGCTGGTTAGACGACTGGAAGTTGGCTGGTGGTGGGGTGCTCCTGTGAAGCTGCTCCTCCACGCTTCTGGTTCGCGTAGCAGAGGTGAACTGCTGCCAGCTTCGGTACCAGTGAACCGGCTGTGAAGTTGTGGGCACGGGAGTCTTTTGGGAACCCGTGGTTACGATGCCCAGTCCCGGTTGTTAAGGCCTCAGGTGCTGACACCCGACCGGTGACGGCCCGGGGGCTGCACGGGGTGCGGAGCCCCCGCTCCTCTCCAAGTTCTAGACTGCTCAGGTCGAGTTCTAGATCCCTTCTCTCTATGACTAAGGGTCTGTTCTCCTACACACTTCCCTAACACTCCGCCCACCAGGACCTAGGATTGGCCCTCTGTTCTAGGTGATGCATGCAAGGTTGGATTTCTAAGTTAACCAGATCACTGCTGTGTCAGAGAATATTGCGGCTGCATTTATGGCTGCAATACCCTCTTGTGACGCACTCGTTGCGGGGCGCCACAGTTACAGTTCAGCACTTCTGATGTTATGAGGAAAGGTAGCTTATCGGGTGGCTGCAGGTGGATCCCGGGTGGTATAGTGGGGCGCTTAGTGTGCCTTCCTTCACTAACCCCATCTGTTCCTTCCTGCTTTCCAGTTTGTGGTGTGAAGCCTGGTGACTTGGAATCAACCTGACCTCCGTTCCTCTCTCACCTTCACTGCCATCAGGTGACTCTCTACTGGCTGGCCGCTCGTTCCTTTGGCGGTGCCTGGTATTTTCTTTCGGTCTGCTCTGGTGCCCGGGAGAATTGAAGACTCCACAGGAATCCAGATTCTCTGTGGTCCTAATGTCGAGCCCACTAGGATGGGGTACTCGGTACCGGACCGGGTTTGCTGCTGGGGATGTCACGGAGGTCCTGGTCCAGACCGTGTCCCGGGCCCTGGCAAGTAAAAGGGAAATATTTACAGGGGATTAAATGTTTGTCGTGACGCCACCCACGGCTTATGGTCAATAATGGGACCACTGCTGCTGCAGAACCTCTGGGGATGATGTTAAAGCAGCTGTAGATGGAATAGTTCTCCGCGGGTAGAACTTAGTTCCCCGGGGCAGTGATGATTTAGGAGTATGGTGTATTGTATAGGCTTGTGATGAGTGCAGTTCACTTACTGTCCTGCTGCTGCAGCCTTCCTTCGTTCAGTGTCCAGAGCTGACAGGCTGTGGCACTCCAGGTGGGATCTCTCTGCTGGAGGGAATCATGCACTGGCAATACAGTTCTGTCTTAATCAGGCAAGGGAGTCAGAGACAGGGTTCACCATGTTTACTTGGCAGTTCTTTTAGTACAGCAGTTCAAGTACAGTTCTTACACTGGTTACAACTTTCCCCTCCGGGTTCCTCTTTACCCCCTGCAGTCAGGTTGTTCCTCTCTGTGACCCCTCACTCTTTCTCTGTCGTTTCCAGGCTTTACTCTTTCTTTTCTCTCTCACTGTGCGCGCATCTCTGGACAGTTTAGCGGACCCCTGTGGGTCCTTGTGGTCGCCACTGAGCTGCCTGTCCTTTGGGGTAGGAACTCTAACATGGAGTTAGAGCTCACCATCGGTAATCTGGGGAAACCGGGTGAATCGTCGGTCCCCTTCAGAGCCAACACTGCTACTAGCCTAGCCTCCAATAGTCCTGCTGTGCTAGGCTCTATCAGGCTCCCTTCTATCGTGTGACTCAGGTTCCATCCAGAAGGCTACTCCGCCTGCAGTCGGTCGTCTCGGCTGTGTTTCTAGGACCCAGTATCACTGGTCCTCTTTTTCCTCACGCTCCTGGGGTGCTGGCTCCGGATGGGCTTCTCTCCGTGGCTGCGCTTGCTCTTCGGATTCTGCGCTCCTTACACCCCACTCCTCCAGGACGTGTGCTTCTGGTCTGTACTGCTCAGCCTACCTCGGCCTACTGACTCCTTCCTCCTCCCCTTCCCTATTTCTACCATCTATCACCTGACCTGCTTGCTGTCCCACCCACTGTTCTTTAAACCCACCACCCCTTGCCCGCCTAGAGTCCCGGGCTCCGGGTTGGGTGCTGCCCTCTAGTGGTGTGTGGGATGTCTGTGAGGGTGTTGTGGTGCAACTGTCTTCCTATCTTACTTGGCTGCAGTTCCCTATGTGGCCTCCTGGTCGCAGGGGTGACACACTAAAGTATCCCACAGGTGCGGGCTCCGGTGCCTGGTAAGCTATCTGGGAGAACCTAACGACGGCCCCTCTTCCCAAACCGGCTGCTCTCCTGAAAAGCTCCTTTCTCTTTAGACCCTCTCTTCTTCCTCCATTCTCGGTCAGAGACCAACAGCCAAAGACTTAGAGGCCAAGACCAACAACAAAAGACCTCCTTGTTCCCCCTAGAAGTGGTTTTATTCCCTCCCGGGTAACCTCCCACCGTGTATACTAGTGTGGAAGTGCTGGAAATGGTTCCCACCCACCATCCTGGGGTCCACCTGCAGCTGGAGTATCTGCACCTCTTTTACGGGTGCAGTACCCCTCTGTGACGCCTGCTTGGGCGGGCGCCACAGATGCCTTTTACTTGTATCTAAAGTGCCAGGCTCAGTGCAGCCATGCAGGGGCTATGGCGGCCATTACATGTCCTCAGTGTCCCTGTAATGGCCGCCGCTGTATTTGCAAAAGGCAGGGGGCGGAGCGTGCAGGGAAAAAGAACATAGAGCTTAACTGTGCCCTGCACGCTCTGTTCCGCCCCCTCTATGACACTGGCCGCGTCATCCGCGTCATCAGGGGGCGGGCCGGGAGAGGGGAAATAGGCGGCGGCTTCAGACTAGGCCGAAGCCGCGGCCTAAGGTAGAACTAAAGCTTAACCTGATTCTGTTGAATAGGGCAGCTTTTTTTCCCATCCGAGGTGCTGAAGGATCCAATTGATCATAAACCTGTTTCTCTAATCTTCTGCTACAGCTTTTGTAACTACTATTCTTGAGTATGGAGTTCCAAAGAAGATCTTAAACAACATAAAAACATTCATCTAATGAAAGTGGCAATTAAGTTACATGCAATGAAGACTTGGACACCTTCAAATTTTCTTTTGGAGCTCTAGGTTAATGTAGTACATATTGGATAGCCAAATGGATCAAATAACTTGGTGGGGGAAGGCAATGTTCAGTCCAAAAATCCTTTCTTTTAGCTGTTCAGATCATAACTATAGAACATCATTTAAACTATTAATGTTGAAAAAAAGTCTCCTTTCATCAGTATGCCAAGCAAACTTCATATGGGTCACTCCAGGGCTGCAGTCAATGGTCTCCTAAGGTTGCTTTCACATTGCGATTTTTTGTACATGGGGTCCTGCAAAAAAATAGAATCCCCACGGACAGGAAAGGACAGGATCGTATGTGTGCCTCCAAGTGTCATTTCTGTGTCCAGGTCCGTGATTTTCACGGACCCCGACACAGAAAGGGCACTTTCACTTCCGCAATGTATATACATACATTGCGGAAGTGAAATGAAGTAAAGCAAGGGTTAAAAATAAAAAAAATTCTCCTCACCTCTCCTGCGTGTACTGCGATGCCTCCATCTAGCTCCTGACAGCTTAAGGACCTGGTGGGGCGGAGCAACCCAATCAGCTAATTGGTCACATGACCGGCATCAGGTGAGCGGTTTAAACCCCGCACCTGCCAACACCAATTGGCGGGCGGGTCACATGATTGCATCAGCTGAGCGGTTTAAATCTCCCGCCCGCCGATCGGTTTTGGTGGGCGGGAGACTTCAACCGCTCAAATGATGCCGGTCATGTGACCGATACGGTGATCGGGTAGCGCCGAAATTGCAAGGTCCTTGTCGGGAGCTAGATGGAGACATCGCGGGACACGCCGGAAAACTGAATTAGTCCTTACCGGTAATTCCTTTTCTTGGAGCCTTCCACGACAGCATTGGAGGATGTCGTCCACGCCCTATTGGGGGACAGGAACACAGAGAGGTTAAAAGCCCCTCCCCTTCCTCCGCACTCCAGTGTATTATCAAGATCACCTGAAGACATGGATTACCTGATACACCTGAATCCAAAAATCGACAATAAGGGGGGGAACTGATGCTGTCGTGGAAGGCTCCAAGAAAAGGAATTACCGGTAAGGACTAATTCAGTTTTCTCCCATCGCCTTCCACGACAGCATTGGAGGAATACCACCGATACTCCTCAGGGTGGGACAACTGCCTGTAGGACTTTCCTACCAAAGGACAGATCCCGACTAGAGGACAGATCTATCCTATAGTGGCGAGAAAAGGTGTGGAGGGACGACCACGTAGCCGCTCTGCATATCTGCTCAGATGAAGCTCCAGCCCGCTCCGCCCAGGATGTAGCAGCAGCCCGAGTGGAATGAGCCTTCAACCCCACTGGAGGAGCAAGGTCTTGAGCGACGTAGGTCGAACAGATCGCCTTCTTGATCCAGGAAGTGATGGTAGCCTTGGAAGCCTTCTTCCCTTTGTTTTTCCCAAAATGCTGAACAAACAGGTTCTGATCTAATCTCCAGGAAGCGGTCACTTGGAGATAGTGGAGGACGGACCGACGGACATCCAAGGTGTGAAACACGGCCTCAGCTGCATTAGCAGGAGAATGACAAAAGGACGGGAGCACCACTTCCTGGGACCGATGAAAATCCGACACAACTTTAGGAAGGAAGGACGGATCCAACCGAAGCGTAATGCGATCATCGGAAACCACGAGGTAAGGCGCCTGGATCGAGAGCGCCTGCAGTTCCCCAACTCGCCTGGCCGAAGTAATGGCTACCAAAAACGCCGTCTTGTGAGAGAGAGATGGAAGGGAAGCAGCAGACAAGGGCTCAAAGGGATCCCGAGAAAGCCCATGAAGAACAATGTTCAAATCCCAAGTAGGGACGGAAGGCCGAAGCCTGGGACGCAGTCTACAAGCAGAGGTAAAAAATCGTTTGATCCATCGATGGCCAGCAAGATCCTGATCAAACACGGCACCGAGAGCTGAAACCTGGACCTTAAGGGTGCTCGGCTGAAGGCCCAAATCCAAGCCTCGCTGCAAAAAATCCAAATTGAGAGCCACATTAGGATGATGGATATCCGGAATGGAAGGAGCACACAGGACAGAAAGCGTTTCCAAACCTTCCCGTAAATGGCGTGAAGCGTGCGGATTACAGCTTGGGAGAGGCCCTTGGCCGTCAGGATCTCGGCCTCAACAGCCAGGCCGCCAGATTGAGCCACTGCGGATCCGGGTGAAACAGAGGACCCTGGGATAGCAGGTCGAGGTTGTGGGGCAACCGAATCGGACCCTCCAGGCATAGGTCGTGGATAGCGCCGTACCATGCCCTTTTGGGCCACAGGGGAGCCACCAGGATAGCCGTCACCCCCTCCGCCCAAATCTTCTGCAACGTCTTGGGGAGCAGCGGGATCGGAGGAAACGCATACACCAACCGGAAGTCCCAGTGATGGGCGAAGGCGTCCAGCCCCAGAGGATGGTCCGACCGACTCAGGGAAAAATACGTCGGCACCTTGGCATTGGCTCCCGATGCAAACAGGTCGATTGAAGGGACTCCCCACCTGTCCGTGAGAGAGCGAAACACGTCCGGATGGAGGCTCCATTCGCCAGGGTGGACCTCCGTGCGGCTCAAGAAATCTGCCTGTACATTGGCCATTCCCTTCAGAAGTACTGCCGAGGAGGAGAGAAGATGGCGTACTGCCCACAAAAAGAACAGTCTTGCCAGCCCCTGCAAGTGTAAGCCATGAGTACCGCCTTGGTACCGCAAGAAAGCAACCGTAGTCACATTGTCTGACAGGACCTTGACATGATGACCCCGGAGAACGTGAGCTGCAGCAAGAAGCGCTTCCTCCACTGCCAGAAGTTTGAAGACTGGCGACTGACCAAGCGACTCCAAATCCCCTGGAACGGTGTGCGAACTACCATCGTGCCCCAACCGGAACCGCTGGCATCAGTGGGAATGGAGGTCACAGGAAGGTGTCTGGGATTCATCCCCAGGAAAGCGAGATTACCACCCGCCCCGGGGTCCGGACCCGCGAGTTTAAGGAATCCTGACGTCTGTCCCAGGAACTCAGTACGTGTTCCTGGAGCAGTCGGGAAGGAGCCTGAGCCCATGTTACTGACTGAATGCAGGCCATCATGGCCCCTAACAGGGACATTGCTTCCCGCAAGGAGGGCGACCCCCCTGCCCGGAGGCGGGTCAGATTCGCGCAAAAGCTGATATTCCGCAGGAAGGAACGAGGTCTGTCTGGAGGAGGCCAGCAAGACTCCCAAAAATTGACGTCGGGTTGCAGGCACCCGTTCCGATTCCCAAACATTGGGTACCCATCCCAGGGACTGAAGAATCTCCAATGTGTTGGAGACCTTTGTGCGCAGAAGCGCTGCCGAAGGAGCCACCACCAACATGTCGTCTAAATAGGGAAGCATACATATCCCCTGGGTCTGGATGAATGTGATCGCTTCCCCCATGAGTTTGGTAACCTCTGGGGCCGACGAAATCCCAAAGGGCAGCACATTAAGCCGAGAATGGACCGTCCCGCCTGCCCCGGAGATTGTGAATCGCAGAAAGCGCTTGTGGGACGGGTGAATGGGGACATGAGAATACGTGTTCTGGAGGTCCACAACAACCTGGAGTAGCGCCCCTGGCCCTCCTCTCCAGGAGGAACCGGGGACCCCACACCCGAATCCAACATGTGTCGCAGACCCGACAAGAAAAACCGTGCGAGAGTCCCCCTGAGGAAGGGAGAGGACTCGAAGACACTGAGGGGCTGGCTCTCGAATTCCAAGCGTAGACCCTCCCAAATGGTCAAGAGGATCCAAGGGCACAAGGAGATTGCTTGCCACTGTGGCAGAAACCGCAGGAGCCGCCCCGCAATGGGGAAGGCGACCTTGTTTAGGAGCGGCTGGTGATGCCGCTGCTGGGGGAGCAAGATATTACGGGTCTTGTTCCCATACTGGAATGCCCAGCGACCAGACTTACCCTTCCCTTTAGACTGGGAGGGTTGGCTGCGCTCAGGCCAAAAGGACTGCCTCCGAAAGGGCTCCTGTTCCGGGAGACACCTTTTCCAGGATGTCATCCAATGCCCATTGCAAGGGGAGGCCACACAGCTGGAGCTTAGACGTGAACTCCTCATTCCACCTTGTAAGCCACACTGCCCTGCGAGCTGTGTTAGCCAACACTGCGCACCTGGCGCCAACACGGAACGACTCAGCAGAGGCATCGGCCAGGAAGCCCATAGCACGCCTCAGAAGTGGAATGGAGTCCAAAGCTCCTTCCTGGGAGTACCCTGCAGATGAATTCTCCCAGCTGGGTGAGCCACTTAAAGAGAGACCTGCTCACATGTAGAGGAAATGTACACCGTTAAAGACATAGCTGCCGCCTCCCAGGATCTTTTGAGGAAACTCTCCATTTTACGAACGAGGGGGTCCTTCAACCGGGAGGAATCTTCAAAAGGCAACGTGGTCTTATATGCTAAGCTTCCCAAATGGAATACTGCCATAGACCTTCATGTTAGAAGTCCCATTGACTTTATAGAGACTTCCATAGAGATTCCCATTGGGTCTCTCATGAGGTCTCCCATCCAGCCCGTGACTGAGGCTCCTGCTGCTTAGCCTCAACAGTGTGTCAAGGGCATGCACAATGGGTTTACAATAGCAGCTGATTGCTACCCTGGCCACCTGGATGTCCACCTTCGGGACCTCCCAGACAAAGTCATCACCCTCCAATCCACTCGGATGGGGTGAGCCGCTTAGCCTTCAGGCCTCTGAACATTTAGTCCTGCACAGAAGAAGGGGATTCCACCACCTCTACTCCCATGGTACAATGGACAGTGTCCACCAATGCACCCATGGACTCTGTGGAAAAATAGTAGTGTCCAGATTCTCGTGTCTGGACAGAGGCAACAGCGGCAATATCCTCGCCGTCCTCTAACGCTGAGCTCTGGCCAGCCTCCATGAGATCCACAGAGTCACAATCCTGGAGCTTCCTCTCTTATGGAGGGGAAGGCCCGGAATCTGCAGCAAAACCCCGCAGTGCCGAGATAGAAGCCTGCACCTCTTCCCTAATGGATTGGAGCTCCTCAAGCAAGGATGGGGAGTCCATCCTGACAACCCTGTCAGTCATGGCCGACACCTTGTTGTAGGAAGAGGGACATTTTGTGCCGCAGCCACATTATTGCTCCCTTTCACAGACGGTCCTCGTCTCCCTATAGACAAAAAGGGAAGAGAAGGGGTCCCAGTGTGAGTGCAGGGCTTAAATAACTCTACCCCTTGTGACCACCCCCAGAAACACTTACATGAGCTGGGGGAACGCTGGGCTCTGCAGAAGCAGAGGTGGAAGCCTATCACCTTCCATGTTTTTGGGATCAGCCTTACCTGGGTGTAGCTTCCGGCGGGTACTTATCCAGAAGTACCGTGCCCCCAACGAGGAACACCTGTTCCCTCCCTCCTCCTGGTCACCGGCCGAGGGCAGTAGCGCGCGAAAGTCCTGCTGGGTTCCCTGGAGCCGCGCCCAGCCTGCCACAGCCCTTACAGGAGCCGCCGCCCGAAACCGGAAGTGCCATCCCGGAACCGGAAGTGCCATCCCCGAAACCGGAAGTGACTCCGCGGCACCTCTGATGCATGCCCCAGGGACCGCAGCTGGAGGAGGGAGACGCCGGAGAGCTGAACAGGCCTCCGGCGTTGCAATACACGGCCTGCTTTGCCCCGTAGGACGCAGGAAGGCCGGATGGTCCCACCACGGGAGCCCCGAGAAGGAGGAGGAGGCCGCCCCCGACGTCCATCCCTGGCCCGGCTGTAAGTACACCCCAATGCTGCCTCTGCCGGCCTGACAGCACTGGAACCTCTCCATGCCCCAAGGGGGACAGGAAGACACTGGAGTGCGGAGGAAGGGGAGGGGCTTTTAACCTCTCTGTGTTCCTGTCCCCCAAAAGGGCGTGGACGACATCCTCCAATGCTGTCGTGGAAGGCGATGGGAGAAAGGTGAGATTTTTTTTTTTTAACCCATACTTTTGTTCATTTCACTTCTGCAATGTATGTATATACATTGCAGAAGTGAAATTAAAAAGGACCAGAGCAGTTTTAGTGTACTGAGCATGCTCAGTACACTAAAATCGGGTCCGAGAAACGATCCTGTGTTTTCTCGCACCCGGGCTCCATAGGCCCCCATGTTAATGGCTGCGGATCGTGTCGGATTCGATTGTGTCCGATTTGGTCTGCTGTGCCAAAAATCGGAGCAGTCTCCAAGTTTGGGTACAGCAAAAAATCGGACACAATCAGATCCAACACATATCGGATGCCATTAAAGGCAACTCCGATCCGTTGCCCATAGGGATACATGGGGGCAAATCGGATCCGTGGCAATAACACTAGGTGTACTTTGGACCTGATTGAGGTGGCCAACGGGGATGTTGGACGCCCTTTTGCTGTATTTGGATGCAGAAAAGGCCTTCGACAGGCTAGATTGGTCATTTATGTTTTGTACTCTTCACCACTCTGGCCTGTTGGGGCCTTTTATCACAGCCCTGAAGGGTTTATATTCATCGTCCACTGCTTCGGTACACCTTCCTCACACCCATTCTTGAAATCTTGTGGCACAAATTAGGCTTAATCCTGATATCATAGGAATAAAGCTCTGAAGTAAATCATTTAAAGTTGCCCTCTTCGCAGATAATGTAATTCTTTCCCTGACAAATCCTGTAACTTCTCACCCAAACCTACATGTGACTATTGCATCCTATGCTAAATTGTCGGGTTATAAAATTAAGTCTACATAAACTGAAGCATTACCCCTTAATATTCCAGATCTCAAACTTCAACATATTAAACAATCCTATTATACCTGGCGTACAACATCCATCCGATATCTGGGGCTTAATGTGACCTCTAGTTATAAAACGATATTCCAGGCCAGTTTCCCACCTTTAATACATGAAGTAGAATCCCAGCTTAATAAGTGGTCCACTCTGCCGATCTCACTCCTAGGTAAAATTGGAGCTATCAAAATGTCCATCCTCCCTCGTTTTTTATATCTATTTGAAATACTATCGGTCAGAGTACCTGTGGCAATGTTAAAAAGAATTCAATCGGCATTAATGAAGTTCATTTGGCATTCAGGGAGGCAGGGAGGTCCTTTGTGCACCAAAATGGGAGGGAGGTGTTGCCTGCCCAGATATCATGCTCTATTATTAGGCAACACATTTGCGCCATTGTCCTTCTGGTCTACTCTGCCGACATATATTAGTTGGACAGAGGTGAAGCTGTGACTGGCCCCTTGCCACCCCAGTTCGTTAATATGGGGCAAACCCTCGGATTTCCCCTCTGGTATGTTGTTAGGTCCCATGGCTTTTACAAGGGACATCTGGAGTAAACGTAGATTTAAATTTCAGTTGGCGGCACACAACATCCTTCTGACACCTTTTCTTTATACTCTGCATCTCTCAGGGGCTATGGATGCTACTACAGTACTTAAATGGGCCGGGGCAGGTCTTTTTTGCTTTCGAGACATAGTGAATCCTATTACAAACAAACCGAGAACGTTCACTGAATTGCGCTCGAATTATGTTACCGGAGAATTGTGTTTCTCATATCAACAGATAATTCATTAATATATGTCAATCATGGGGCTCAAAAAACACTCAGAGCCAACTCAATTTGAGAACCTTTGCTCTCAGGGCGCTTCTATAAAGGGCTTTATATCTAATATATACATTATTTTGAATTCCCATAGCAGTTTGAGTTCCTTTAAACATGCCTACATGCTTAGATGGGAAACTTGGCTGAGGAGGGAGATTCCATGTCAGATGTGGAGGGTGATCTGGGATAGAACCTTTAGGTCATCAATTAACACTTTATACAGAGAAAATCAGATAAAAATACTGATGACATGGTACCACATGCTTGAACTCCCCCATAGGTTTAAGTCGACTATACCAGATGTTTGCTAGAGGTGTGGTCAGGCCAAAACTATTTACCATATTTTCTGGTCCTGTCCATTGATCCTTCGTTCCTGGAAATCAGTTGAAGCACTGGTGTCCAAAGTTCTGGATCAACAACTGCCCTTGGACCCAGCTGTTTATCCGCTAAATCTTTTTCCTCTAGATTTGAATAAATCTAAAAGTAGACTTCCAATGCATCTTCTTACAGCAGCAAAGTGTATGATTTTTCTCAACTGGAAGAAGATAGCCCCACCTTCGGTCTCAAACTGGTATGCATGAATAAAGGACATTCGACTAATGGAACAACTAACTGCCATACTTCATAACTCAATGGAAAAATTTACCCAGACTTGGCAGATGTGGGACCTTTCTGTAGATTTAATACAGCTATAATATGTAGAAGATATATGTTAGTACCAATGTTTACTTGTAAAATAGAGTGGCTTGCATACATGTGATTGCACTGTTATGCTTTATGTTTTGCTTTGATTGTTGAAAAAAAATAAAAATTATAGTTGGGAAAAAAAAAAAGAGTTGGTAAAAGAGCACTAGAAAATGAATAGGCAAATGGTGTACACTGTATTCTCCCATTTTTCAATCCTAAAATGTTCATGTTCAGTGAAACAACATTCCTGTTGCATTCTATAAAAACAAGTGTAGAGCACCAAGAGTCTTGTATTGATTAAAAAAAAAAGTATAATCTTTAGATGGATTTCAGATTGACTTGTACCTATCTCTGATGTCTCTGGTGGTGGATTTACACGCTAGGATATCGTAAACGATAACCTTGGAACGATCACGTGAACGTGATCGTTCTGACATCATTAGTGCGCTGTCAGACACAAGGATATCGTTTACGATATCCTATGAGGCAGCGCAACGGTTAAATAGGAGAGGAAGGAGTGAGCGATGGTAATAAAGAGTCAGGAATAGGAGCTTTTTGAACTATATCATTCATCATGGTGTCCCACTGAACGATGCCGCTTCCTGAAGCAGCGTTAATTGGATGACGAATGATAGATTTGAGGTCAGGATCTCAAATTTAGGATGAACGATCTTTTCATCCTATATCGTTCGTTTACACGCAACAACGCCTGAACGATATCTTTTCAACGATCACAAATCTGTGATGTTTCAAAGATATTGTTCAGGATATCCTAGCGTGTAAACCCACCATAAAGGTACCGTCAGATGGCACGACGTTGAAACGATGTTGGCAACGATCTCGGGGGCGCGCGGTCGTTTTTTGACATCATTTCAACATCGCTGGTGAGATGTCACACGTCTATATATCGTGGACAACTTACCAACGATGTTGTTAGCAGGTACTGTTCGCACACCCTGCGAACGATCCCTGCTCATTGCTGTGAATGGGCGAAGTCGTCCACGACATCGTTATCGCGGTGTCACACAGAACGATGTAGCAGGTTGCTGGAGTAGAGATAGTCAGGTTTTCCAACATGTTGGTAAACCTCTCAACTCTGAGGGGAGGCACACATGATACTTCTTCCCCTGCATCCTGCAGAGCCGACATTATACGCGGTAGAATTGCGCATAGTCTAAACGGCGATGCATAATTCCAGCGGGATAATGGCACCTGTGGGAGAAAGCGCGCGCGTACATGTGTAAAGAATTGACATGTTGATTCTTTTTACGCACACGTTTTCTCCCAAAAAAGCACAGCGAATATTTAAAAGTCCATTCACTTTGCCAGCAGACACAGATGCAGATGCGCTTTTGTTGAAAAGTGCACGCAAAATGTGTGAATGTAGTCTAAAAGTATTTTTTTGGGGGGAAATATTTGCTGGACTTCAAAAGGTGTAGTACTGTCAAAGTCTACTACTGTTTTGGAAACTTTTTCTGCATAATCTCTTAAAAATTTGGAAGGTGTTCCTACTGTCGTTCAAGGGTGTTACCAGAAGGAGATATTAATTTTTTTTCCCTGGAAAACTTTCTAATGACTTGGTAATAGTAACTCACACAAATATGGCGGGTGCATATTTAGCCTCAAAATTTTAGGACACACACGTAATACATATTTAACTTTAATTGTGCAACATTCCTATCAACCCCAAATTAAAATTTGCCAGACAGATAACAATAGCCACACCATATTTCTGATCTAAGAAAAGGTAAATTCATAATCGGAAACATGACAAGAATATCTTTCGTGTGTGACTCTTAGGAATGAAGATATTCAGGAAGATGGGATTTCATAATTTTTTTTGGGTAACTGGAGCACATTCTATGACTGACCCTGTCCTAAATCACCAGAGGGGACTGGGTGTAACATAGGTGAATACAAGCAAATCCTATAACCTGTGGACTGGGGTAAAGTCATTTTCTCTGATGAATCCCCTTTTCGATTGTTTGGGTCATCTGGAAAACAGCTTATTCGGAGAAGAAGAGGTGAGCGCAACTACCAGTCTTGTCTCATGCCAACTGTAAAGCATCCTGAAACCATTCATGTGTGGGGTTGCTTCTCAGCCAAGGGAATCGGCTCACTCACAGTCTTGCCTAAAAACATAGCCATGAATAAAGAATGGTACCATAATGTCCTCCAAGAGAAACTTCTCCCAACCGTCCAAGAGCAGTTTGGCACCCAACAATGCCTTTTCCAGCATGATGGAGCACCTTGCCATAAAGCAAAGCTCATAACTAAATGGCTCAGGGAACAAAACATAGAGATTTTGGGTCCATGGCCTGGAAACTCCCCAGATCTTAATCCCATTGAGAACTTGTGGTCAATCATCAAGAGACGGGTGGACAAACAAAAACCAACAAATTCTGCCAAAATGCAAGCATTGATTATGCAAGAATGGACTGCTATCAGTCAGGATTTGGTCCAGAAGTTGATTGAGAGCATGCCAGGGAGAATTGCAGAGATCCTGAAGAAGAAGGGTCAACACTGCAAATATTGACTTGCTGCATTAACTCATTCTGTCAATATAACCTTTTGGTACTCATAATATGATTGCAATTATTTTTCTGTATGTGATATAAACATCAGACAAACACAAATAAAAACCAGAGGGCAGCAGATCATGTGAAAATATAATTTTGGTGTCATTCTCAAAACTTTTGGTCATGACTGCATACGGTGACTCAGTGGTTAGCACTTTATGGTGGCTCAGTGGTTAGCATTGTATGGTGGCTCAGTGGTTGGCAATGTATATGGTGGCTCAGTAGTTAGCACAGTATGGTGGCTCAGTGGTTAGCAGTGTATATGGTGGCTCAATGGTTAGCACAGTGCGGTGGCTCAGTGGTCAGCACTGCGCAGTGGCTCAGTGTTTAGCAAAGTATGGTGGCTCAGTGGTTAGCACAGTATGGTGGCTCAATGGTTAGCACAATATGGAGGCAGAGTGTTTAACTTTGTATGGAGGCTCAGTGGTTAGCACTGTATAAGGTGGCTCAGTGGTTAGCACTGTACACGGTGACTCAGTGATTAGCACTCTATGGTGGCTAAGTGGTTAGCACTGTATACAGTGGCTCAGTGGTTAGCACAGTTTACGCTGGCTCAGTAGTTAGCACTGTATAAGGTGGCTCAGTGGTTAGCACTGTACACGGTGACTCAGTGATTAGCACGCTATGGTGGCTGAGTGGTTAGCACTGTATACGGTGGATGAGTGGATAGCACTGTATACGGTCACTCAGTGGTTAGCAGTGTATATGGTGGCTCAGTGGTTAGCACTTTATGGTGGCTCAGTGGTTAGCACAGTATACGCTGGCTCAGTGGTTAGCACTGTATACGGTGGCTCAGTGGTTAGCAGTGTATATAGTGGCTCAGTGGTTAGGAGTGTATATGGTGACTCAGTGGCTAGCACAGTGCGGTGGCTCAGTGGTCAGCGCAGGATGGAGGCAGAGTGGTCAGTGCAGCATGGAGGCAGAGTGGTCAGCGCAGCATGGAGGCAGAGTGGTCAGCGCAGGATGGTGGCGCGGTGGTCAGTGCAGGATGTTCGGTGGTCAGCGCAGGATGGAGGCTCGGTGGTCAGCGCAGTATGGAGGGCCAGTGGTCAGCACAGGATGGAGGGCCAGTGGTCAGCACAGGATGGCCATTGGTCAGTGCAGGATGGAGTGCCAGTGGTCAGCGCAGGATGGAGGGCCAGCGGTCAGCACAGGATGGAGGGCCAGTGGTCAGCACAGGATGGAGGGCCAGTGGTCAGCGCAGGATGGAGTGCCATGTGGTCAGCGCAGGATGGAGGCTCAAAAGTCAGTGCAGGATGGAGGGCCAGTGGTCAGTGCATGTTCATCCTCCCTCCCATCTGCTCCGGTTTCACCCGCACCCGGTGTTTACATCACCGCTACAGCAGGTAATAAGCGGTCATGTGATAGGCGGGCTGAAGTGACGTGCAGAGCCTGTCACATGCCCGCTCATTACCTGCTGTAGCGGCGGGGAGGGAATGGAGCAGGGGGGGAGGGATGAGAGGAATGGAGGCGAGCTGGGGAGGGAATGGAGTGGGGGGGGGAGGGAATGAAGCAACGGGTGGCGGGAATGGAAGAGCGGGTGGCAGCGGCAGGCAAGAGGGGGCCGGAAATGGGCGCATCCGCTCCAGCGGGCAGGAGGAGGCTGACAGCGCGGTGTCTATTTCTGTGAGGGAAATCACACGTCGCAGCTCGCATCGCGACCGCGGCTGTTTTGCTGGCGGCCACCAATGAGCCCCCTGGAGCTAGCAAGAGATTTCAGTGTCAGACAGACACAATTAGGAGATTATATAGTAGATATTATATATACATAGACATAATCCATGCACTGGAATCGGTGATATGTATACAATGTCTGCACTGCAAGCGCATCAATATCGGCACAAAAGCAGAACAGCCGCAGCCTTATTTACTTATTGTCTGTCAATTCCGTAATTCTCCTGACAATATTGAGGATGCCAGAGTGCTGTTATGTGCCAGCCCATATGCATGATGTAAAACTATACCATCCTATTTGCTGTTCACGATACACAATGTAGTTGGTATACATTACCCATTGTGCCAACAAAACTGAACAGATTCCCCTTTCCTTATACAGCTGTACATAACCCACCCTGATGAAATGGAACACAGTATGTCTATATTTTAAGTCAATAAATGCTTTTCAGATCAAAGCATCAGGCTAGTACATCTCCGAGCAACTCCTAGCTCTACCAGGCTTGTGTCTAATGACACAACCCAACAGCATAATTCATCCCTATGACACTTTCTTTTCGCCATTACTCCTGTACTCGGGTTAGAACTTGGAGGTCTTTGCCTGCTTTCTCTAGGTGAAAAAAAATCTTTTACATAAACCCCCCCTCCCGATTTGAATGCCAGTCTTGATGAAGGGTTCTGCTAGATTAATGAATTTGGTGTTCTTAACAGCTGCTGTAAAATGTATTTCCGCCAGGGACGGGAGTAATTTTATGTCATTTAGCTTTGTGATAGGATGATTTTGTAATCTCTGCTCAACCAGCCCCCACAGTGCTAAACTCTACCCATGTTACCAGATTGGACATCAAAATGCCAAAAATGACAAAGCTACCAATGTGCAGCATTTCAAACAGTTTTACTCCAGAATTCTGTGGAAGATATTTGATGTCTTGGCCAACGTTTCACTTGTACAGCCCTAATCCTCTTTCCAGTGTAGGCAACCCTCCGAGTATAAAACATCTGCAGCACAAACATCGCTGTTGACGTTCACTGAAGCCAAAAACATCCTGAAAAGTGTACAGAATTATTACACAAAGTGAGAAATTTGAAGGATATTTCATTTAGAAAGCAAACTAAAATCAAAAGGATTTTCCAAATAGAGAACACTTGCTTACATCTCATATAAA
Source organism: Allobates femoralis (assembly GCA_033576535.1). Lineage (NCBI taxonomy): Eukaryota > Metazoa > Chordata > Amphibia > Anura > Aromobatidae > Allobates > Allobates femoralis. The sequence goes on from JARQOC010000001.1 coordinate 537,945,473, forward strand.
CTCTATGCCTGCACTCTACACTTTGTGAAGGCCAAATCCGGCCCATCACATCATTTTATGTGGCCCAGAATTTCCCCGAAAAAATCAGCCAGCACTTAGCAGAGGGGATGACTCCAGCATAGAGAGTGGATGTCATATTTGATTCTTAACTCCGACGTAAATATATATATTTCAAACTCGGAATCCAAGTTGAAGTGGCGCCAGCACAAAAAGGAGAATTTTGTGTACTCACCGTAAATTCCTTTTCTCTTAGCCTCTAATTGGGGGACACAGGACCGTGGGTGTTATGCTGCTGTCCACTAGGAGGCGACACTAAGAATCTGCAAAAGAGTTCAGAGACTCCTCCTCTGCAGCATACACCCCTGGGGCAGACACTGCCTCACCAGTTTTGTGCTAAAGCAGTAGGAGCAAGTAACAGATTAACAAAATAATAAGGCCTGTAAAAACCAGGCACCTATAGAACAAGTAACAGAATATTAAAATAGCCAGGCCTGTAAAAAACAGGCACGTATGTAATAGCTCAGAAATAACCTGAGAGACCAGTAGCTTCAGAAGCCAGTAAGAAGGCCCGAACGGGCAACAGGGTGGGTGCTGTGTCCCCCAATTAGAGGCTAAGAGAAAAGGAATTTACGGTGAGTACACAAAATTCTCCTTTTCTCCTTCGCCTCATTGGGGGACACAGGACCGTGGGACGTCCTAAAGCAGTCCCTGGGCGGGAAAAGAATACATTAGAGACTCTTATATAACCTGCACCCCACCGGTGAACTGCTGTCACCAGGGAGATGCATCAACTAGATCTACATCTAATAAGGAAAGAAAATGAACACTGAATTTCCACAACAGTGTAAGCGTACGAACACTGTGCTGTACCGCAATAGTGTAAAAACTGAACTAGGTGACAGCCTCGGCCACCTACAGCGGAGAGGCCTGGGCCCAAAGGAGGTAGAGTGCCCTCAGTCGTACGAGTGCATGCGCGACCTTATACCTGATGTAAATGGTATGTTTACAACCGCTAAACTTCCTGAATAGGAAGTGTGTTCGTGTAACCAGTTTGGCTGAGGATATTGGCATGCGCAGACAGTGGCCCACCGCGAGGATGAAGAACGATCTGTCAGAGTTCCTTCGAAGGACGGAATGAACCTCTGGAAGCTGCCATCCTAGCCTCAGACACGTAGAGGTCGGGCGATCTAACGTGCGCTGAGTCATGTTGATACGGTGCATCAGTGCTGAACGACTGAAGAGGAGTCGGAGCGGTGTGGTCTTTGTTTAGATGGAATGACCCTGCCATCTTAAGAAGAAAGATGGTACAGGTCGCATCCCAACCTATCTTGGCGACCACCGAAAAAAAAGGCGGTTCGAAGGGAGCGCTAGGGTCAGAGATAGCGGTATTTTTCTGTTTTTCACCACCTCTGGTAACAAAGGTGAAAGAAAAATTTCCGTGAAGGTGTGAAGGAAAGGATCCTGCAGCACATAGTAAACCTGAATGAAGCCCCATGTTACCCGCAGTTATCGTAAGGAAGGAGGGGACAATGTGTGAAAATGTCCCGGATGGAAGCTGCTAACCTGAGCCTACAGCCACGCAATGGAGGCGGAACCGAGAAGGTAGCATGAAGACGTGCCCTCTGAGGAAATCGAGAGAAAGAGAGGGAGAGAATCAATGTGAACGGAAACAGGTGTGTACCCCGAGTCAAGGATGTAGCGCCTGTTCGCGAAAGGAGAACTAGGTATCGGAGCTACAACCAGGTGTCAGGGCCACACTATGAGGATTAAAGTCTCTGAATTTTGTGAGAAAAGACCCTGAAAAGAGGGCCTGTACGGTTTGGAGGATGTCAGGAAAAAACAGTGGTGAGTGAAAATATTTCGGCATAGTAAGTGCGCCTGGGCCAAACCGGGATCCTCTGGAGGACTGTAACGTCATTGGACCTGAACCTTGCCAAGGTCATCTGGATGATTGCAAGGCCGTGAGATTAAATCCTCGCCTCAGACTAAGCAAGAGAGGCAGAGGGGTATCCGCTCTCATAAGTTGTGAATTGTGAGCTATAGCCCGAACACAGGTACGTGCTGTGTATTAGTAACGGAGCTGAAGACGAAGAAAACCGGAGTGATCTGACTCGCTCTATACTGGGTCCTAATTTGGACATTACATGCGTGGTGTAGGTTACACCTGCGTGGCACCAATGATGAGATACCAATCCCTAGGCGAGTGATAGGCAGGAACAACCGAAAGGTCGCCCGCTGCCCCGCACCGTGTGATGACAGGGCGGCACTATCCTTCATATAGGTGTGCGCCAGACGGCATGTGAGAGGAAGGACAGGTGCGGTCACCAGTGAAGGAGAAACGGTTGAAAACCTGAGTCAGACTGAATAACCTGACTGGAAAAAGGAGAATCATGTGGAGAGTCCAGAAAAATGGTTGGTCAAGATGTAACCAACCCGTATGCCCCAACATCTCGAAGAGAGAGGTGAGGACTGAAGAGGGTCTGCGTGTGTGACAATGGCGTCTGGATCGGAACTGGAGAAAATTTCTCGGTATGGAATAACTAGGTTAGACGAGTTAGGGCGTTCATTGTAGTGTGAACACCACTGCGCAGACCCAAAAGAGGGCGTCTTGATGAGTGTATCCTTGTGAAGCAACCAGGTTAACTGAGCTGAGAAGGGTCACTGTAGCGTGCAAACGCATCTGCGCAGCCTCCAAGTGCAAGAGCCTGGATAAGGAGAACCTCTAGGTAAGGGAGGACAACTTGTCCTTTTGATTGAGAAATGGATATGATCGCCGGTATCACGCGGAGCCACCGAAGGGCTAGGTAGAGAGAAGAAAACTATGGAGCACTCGGAAATATGTAGAAAAATGTGTCAACATACATGAGGGCCAGGAACCTTTGTACTACCATGGATGAAAAGAAATTCAGGGAGGTCCGTGACGTTTCCCTGTTTTGGAACTACGGGGGAACCTGATGACGATCAGTGAAGATATACGTCCGCTTCAGCTGCGACTTCAATGCCATGAGGAAACGGATGGGAGCCTGAAGATTACTAAAGAAAACGGTCCCATATTGGAGACGGTACTGTGTACGTGCTGCAACCCAATGTCCTGAAGAGACGGATGGGGAGACTAAGGAGTAGCAAATAGTGGTGCCATCCATTGCAAACCACACATCCAGCTGTGGGAGCTGGAGAGGACGAATCTTCAAAACCGCGTGATGAGGAGTCTCATATTGAAGACGACAATATAAATGTGCTACAACCCAAGTGCCCTGGGGAAGGCTAATGGGGAGACTGAGGCTACTAAATCACAGTGCTATGTACTGCAAACCCAAACCCAGCTCCAACAGTGGGAACTGGGGAGGACGAGTGTCCGGATCCGCGTATCAAACTGTTATGCATTGAACAGGAACCAGGAGAGACGATTGTCCGGATCTGCGAGCCAAGCAGTCCTGTATTGGAGATTGGAACACTTAGGAACCGTCGCCAGAAATGATGTTTCTCCGCAATCCAAGCCGTCCTGTATAGGAGATCGGAACCCTTAGGAACCGTCGCCATAAACGATGTTTCTCCGCCGGCCAAGCCGTCCTGTATAGGAGATCGGAACACTCAGGAACCGTCGCCATAAATGATGTTTCTCAAATCAGGAGGGGAAACGTGGAGGTAACACCCCGCGTTGCCGCCTGTTGGTTTGGGAGATCGGTACACACGGGTACCGTCGCCCTACATCTTCTCTGGGGAGTACTGAAAACAGTTTCTGTCGTTCCTCATGTGGCTAGATTGCACCTCTAGTCTTAATGGTGCTTGAAGCCACTACGGCTGCACCATCGGTTGTCATCTGCATTGTTGCGTATCTGACGGTGTGATGCGTCCTCGTGAAGACTCTATCCTGGAGAGGAGGGAAAGTATCAGATGATCGTCTGAATCAGTTTTCAAAACAGTCCTTAGATGAGGATCGGAAGGCTGAGAAACAGTCGTCATAATGATGTCCCTCGGAGCAGGAGGGGGTACGTGGAGGTAACACTCCGTGTTCCCGCCTGTTGTTGGTTTTGGGAAATCGGTACGCATAGGTACCGTCGCCCTTCATCTCCCGTGGGTGGTGAAGGTGGACTCCAGTTGGCACCGGGAGGATATTCGGCGTGAATGGGACATATATATCTGAAGGACCACCTGTAATGCGTGAGAATTGTTAAACATTTGTGCGGCCGTTTTCTTTCTGTGAATGAGTCCGTGAGACATGGGACTGCGCAAGGGTAGTGTTTGTTAACGGCCTGAGTAGGGTAAGAACCCTTGCCAAATGTGCGACACGTCCAGTAGGGAAAGCGTCCATACCCGGTCTCGAACCGGGCACCTTTGCATCGGCAGGCCGCTGTGCTAACCACTACACTATGGTTCCTATATATTTTAAAGCGTCCGTACCTGTGGAAAATCAGGGCCGTAGTCTAGAGATTAGATTTGACGGGCAATGTCTAATCCAGTCGACTGTTCCTGCGTCCTTTGTCGTAATATGCAAATAGAGTCTGTGGAGACTCGGTTAGGAGTCTGAAACACAGGATTAGCCAGATATCCCTCCAGGGAAGGGCCCAGCCAAGGGGTGGCTTCTGCGGATAAAACCATAACTACCATGGTAAGTGGCACTTTAGTCAATATCCAGCTACAAGCTTAGAGATATGACAAGGAATACCAAGGCCAAGTATGCATCCACAGACAGCTGTCTTATATTGTATTCCGCTGCAGGCATCGATGGTAGAGACGCCTGAGGAGGTGTGCTGTCTGTACCGTGGATCCCCACGTTGCGATTCGGACCGGTGTGAGTCACACGTTGGGCGACCCTGTAGGACCAGAGGTCTTGTCCCTGTACGGAGATGTAGAATGGACCCAACCTGCCCAGTATGTATGGGGGAGAAATGGAAATCTTGTACGCTGGTAGGAGCACGATTCTGACAGCGGGGGAAGACTGTGCCGGAGGCAGGAAAGATCTACATAATAATGAATATCCTGCATTGCCTCGACCTTGTGAAGTATAGGGGAAGGAAGGGAACAGGCCTAAATGTGAAGGCTTGATATCCCTATAGTCATTGTGGCCCATGGAGGCCTCCGAACACTCAGCTTGGAACCATCAGCCTGGCACTGTCCTTGGGGCCATTAGGGGCTACTTGAGCCACAGCTGCAGCTATTGCAGGCTACTGTAGACATGGCAAGCAGGGCTGTGCAAGCGGAAGAGCACTCACCCTGCTCGCCACAAGATGTGCCCCACCAGGGTCCGGGTATCCAGCGGCGCCAGCGCGCCACACGCTGTTGCCCTTTCAGGGTCCGGTATGCAGCGGCGCCCATAATGTATTCAAAGTGCCCCGAGCGGAAGTGGCGTCCGCTGACCTGGAGGAAAGGGGCGGGCCAGATGAAAGGGCTCCGTGTGAAATCACGCGATGCGCGAGAAGCGCGCAGAGAAGGCCGTTCCGCCCCCTTCTGACGCGGCCTGGGCGGGCTCTGCCGCTGTTGCGCGTCACGCGAGGGGCGGAGGGAGGCGGGACTAACGTGGCTAGGCCGAAGCCGGGGCCTGGATTAGAACGCGGCCCCGGAAAAGAGGGGGGACCGGCGCGCAGGACCCGCCGGACCCGGACAAAAAATAATGGCCAGATTGCTGCTGCGGCACGGGGGGAGTCCCCAGGTGCAGAGAACTGGTAGTGTCCGGGTCCAGTCGGTCTGGAGACCGAAGGCATGCGGCCGCTGGAGCACGGGAGTCCTGGCAACGTGGAGGTGGAAGGGAGGGAAATCATACTACCTGTCGTTGGCTCCTCTACCCGGAGTCCCCGTAAGGGGAGGATGGGGAGGGCAAGCGTCCGTCTTGCGTGTAGGAGAGACCGGTCTGCATGCTACCAACCAGATGCATAATGGTATCCTGGGATGGAGACTGAGACTAGACCTTCATCCTTCAACCCAGGGCTCAGCTCCGAGGCCTGGGGAGGGCTGTAAATAAAGGATTCTGACTGAACCTTGGCCCAGGATCTAAGATGTAGCTGGGAAGGAGATGATTAGGTTCTATAAACTCAGAGCCCATGTGGGGAGCTGAGAAAGATTCTTCTTTTTCTTAGGAGTTGTAGAAAAAAAGAGGGAGAAAAAGAAAAAACTCTAAAAAATCTAAAAGAGGGAAAACAATAAAAGAGGTCTGCCTCCTGAGCGACACTAAGCAAAACTGGTGAGGCAGTGTCTGCCCCAGGGGTGTATGCTGCAGAGGAGGAGTCTCTGAACTCTTTTGCAGATTCTACTTAGTGTCGCCTCCTAGTGGACAGCAGCATAACACCCACGGTCCTGTGTCCCCCAATGAGGCGAAGGAGAAAAGCAGATGGCGCCTGCAAAGCACTAGTGCTGTCCTTGGGCGCAAGATACAGCCAGTGTTTAACCCCTTAGTGACGGAGCCAATTTCCACCTTAATGACCAGACCGTTTTTTGTAATTCCGACCAGTGTCCCTTTATGAGGTTATAACTCTGGAACGCTTCAACGGATCCTAGCGATTCTGAGATTGTTTTTTGGGACATATTGGGCTTCATGTTAGTGGTAAATTTAGGTCGATAATTTTTGTGTTTATTTGTGAAAATATAAAAAAAATTGCCAAACATTTTGAAAATTTGACAATTTTCAAATTTGTAATTTTTATTCTGTTGAACCGGAGCGTTATGTGACACAAAATAGTTAATAAATAACATTTCCCACATGTCTACTTTACATCAGCACAATTTTGGAAAAAAAAAATTTTGGTTAGGAAGTTATAAGGGGTCAAAGTTCATCAGCAATTTTTCATTTTTCCAGCAAAATTTACAAAACCATTTTTTTAGTGACCACATCACATTTGAAGTTCGTTTGAGGGGTGTACATGACAGAAAACACCCAAAAGGGACACCATTCCAAAAACTGCACCCCTCAAGCTACTCAAAACTACATTCAAGAAAATGATTAACCCTTCAGGTGCTTCACAGCAACTAAAGCAAAGTGAAAACAAAAAATGGACAATTTAATTTTTCCAACAAAAATGTTCTTTTAGCCTCAATTTTTTCATTTTCACATGGGCATCAGGATAAAATGCATCCTAAAATTTGTTGGGCAATTTCTCCTGAGTACACCGATACCTCATATGTGGTCATAAACCACTGTTTGGGCGCACGGCAGGGCTCAGAAGGGAAGGAGCGTAAATTGACTTTTGGAGCTAATTTACCATTCAATAAGTCAAATGGCACTCCTTCCCTTTCGAGCCCTGTGGTGCGCCAATACAGTGGTTTATGACTACATATGAGGTATCGGTGTATTCAGGAGAAATTGGCCAACAAATTGTAGGATGCGTTTTATCCTGTTGCTCATGTGAAAATGAAAAAATTGAGGACAAAAGAAAATTTTTGTAAAAAAAAAAAAAAAAAAAGTACTTTTTCATTTTTACGGATCAATTTGTAAAGCACCAGAGGGTTCAAAGTGCTCACTATGCATCTAGATAAGTTCCTTGGGGGGTCTAGTTTCCAAAATGGGGTCACTTGTGGGGGAGCTCCAATGTTTAGGCGCACAGGGGCTCTCCATACGCGACACGGTGTCCGCTAACACCTATGTGATCCCAGGATCCTGATAGATCACCACTGATGGTGATCTGATGTGGAGACCACCATGAAGAGCACAGTTAACCCCTTGTGACCCGAGGATTCTGATAGGTCATGAACTCACTGAGTTCATGACCTGTCATTCCCTGGGCCGCACAGCAGGAGTTAACAGCGGCACGCGCGTGCGCACACACCGGGGTGCGCGCACAGAAGGGGCGCGCGCCGCAGAAGACAACAGCAGCCGGCAGACAGGTGGAGACTGAGGCCCCCAGGACCGGAGGACCCCGGGACCGGAATCAGGATCGTTGGTAGGTAAGAGTGGTGAGGGGGAGGTAGGGGGGGCTTTACTGGGGGACGGGGGGCCTGCAAACTCCATCCGATGTGATGTTTGGTCACATCGGATGGAGTTTAGAGGCGGCGGGGCCGGCATGCGGGCCTTAGGGAAGGGGTATCGGACACTGGGCATCGGGGGAGGGGCGGGGGTGTCCGCAGGCCGGTGGAGGTTATTTCCATGCTGCCTGACATGTGTGACATGTCAGACCGCATGGAGATGCAGGGGAGGCAGCGCACTGCCGCCATTTTTTCATGGACGGGGGGGATGGAGGTGTGGGGAATGGGGGGGGGGGGGGATCTCTGGCACCGGGGGTCTCGGGAGCCTTAGGGGTTAATGGATCACTTTGATCCGACATGCGTTTTCATGTCGGATCAAAGTGAAAAGCATTTTTTACAAGCACTTTCACTTTTTGTAATGTGATGATCGGTAAACGGTGCTTACCGGTCATCACATTACTGGTGCCGGTAAAAAAAAGCAGCTAATTCTTAATCTCTAGGGCAGAGGTCCCCAAATCCAGGCCTCAAGGGCCGCCAACAGTGCAGGTTTTCAGGATTTCCTTAGTATTGCATAGGGCTTGGAATCATTACCTGTGCAGATGATCACATTACCACCTGTGCAATACTAAGGAAATCTTGAAAACCTGCACTGTTGGCGGCCCTTGAGGCCTGGAGTTGGGGACCTCTGCTCTAGGGTCTCAGCTACAATCGGTACGCTGACACCCTAGAGATTTTAGCTACAGGGGCGGCGCTACAGGGCTTATTCCTGCCCGACGTCTACAGACGTCGGCTAGGCAGAAGTACCCTTTTTTTCCGACTTCTGTAGACGTAAGGCTGTCGTTTAGAGGTTAAGCTGAGAGGATGGCCCCCATCTTGGATTCTAAGCTCTGGTGCGCACCTCTACAACACTTTGTTAATTAACACACAGGTGGTGTCACAGCTCTACTAACCCTCCAAGATAGAAAGCTCGGTAGTGAAGATATGGAAGGGGCTGGCCATTATCCTACTTGCTGCTAAGGGACATTTTGACCTTTTCTGAAATACTGTTCTCATCACTGGCAGAAGCAATTTAACTACTTTATCAGCAACCTAGAAAAACGTACATACTCCATAGAAATTCTGCTGGACATTTGCATTTGGTACAGAATACATGGTGTGTAACTCCTGCCCATTGATACCTGGTGCCTCAGTATTTGTATACCATGCAGAGAATCACCATCATCGTACACGAAGTAAAGCTCCACTGCTTCCTTCATACATCTATGACTGCATCCTGCAACCTTCCAATAGAGGTGAGGTTATTTAATACCAGCATTTAACTAAGGCGGTTTTCCAATAAGTGGAGTGGAGAAATACATACAAATAATCCCAAAATGTCTACCAAGAGAGAAACTGATACAGAAGGAAAGCATTTTAATGAAAAATGAGAAAGCAAATACATGTTTGTGCGTCAAGGAGAATAAACAGTATAAGTCTTGTCGTTTGTTAAAAATATAATAAAATGTATTTCAACCAAAAAATCTAATTGCATTACATTGTAGCCATATATGGGAATGCTTGCATTTTGGTGATTATTGGATGCGGATGGTGTGTAAGCTGGTGTCCCAGGTTATTCAATAAAGTTATAGGTATACAATGTTACAGAACAAATGGCCCTTTGTAGGCAACCATGATCTTGATGTGACCTTCTGTGAAAAACAGTTTGACATCTTCGGTCTACACCATTAAGTAGGTACATTTAATATTTAGTACCAACAAAAAATGAAAAATCACAATTTTTAAGAACAGGTCGCACCCTCCTCTCTCAATAGAATGTCATGTTCTCTTTAAACCAATTTGTTCCACTCGACTTTTGCATTTCAGGACAAATAAAATTGTTTCTTCACCGTGAAAACAATTTTGGAAAATGTAGTTGTACAAAATAAATAAAACCATCCCAGTGCATTAGCCTTTGCCGCGCTGCCTCCAGGAAAATAACAATGACTTCACTCTACTTTATTGCTCTCGCTGCATTTATGTAATGATGAAAGTCACTAATGTCCAAAAGCAATACGGTATTATTCAATGATGAAAACAAATGAAAGGATCAATGGTGTTTACATGTACAGACGGGGACTTTGATGTAATTTCAATCTGCATTCTTTCTACATAATACATATCTGTATCCAGAAGTGGGTGGATGAAGGATGTTGGTGATCCCCAATGTTGCCTTTTTCTATATCTGAATGGTCTATAAACTTTGAACTAAAGTTAATGGAGAGTCAAGTATTGATTAAAATAGGATATATCCACTAAAGAAATCATTTTGCCATTAATACATTCCTGCTGTGGGTACATTGTACAAAATTAGCCCAATACGTTTGTTTAATCTTAAGGGGCTTGTTTTCTTTACAGAGATTTAATATATCTGTTCCATTAATCTTTGAAAATATAAACAAAATAAAAGGCGGTCTAATGCAGCGCTAAGAAGGAGAGGATTACTAATCTTATATTAAAGCATCCAAACCTTTATTAAGATGTTCCCTATACGCCACAACATGTTTCGACAGTCTACAGCCGTCTTCCTCAGGTGAGGTCGATTTCCTGAAAAGGATCGCTGGAGCAACGGCGACAGTGCCTGGTGGGGTCCGGAGGTCTAAAGCCCTGACCGTTAACTGGTGTTGTGCAGAGGCGCACAACACAGCAAGATGAGCGATACAGCTGCCCACCATAGACCAATTTAGTGTCTCAGGTGCTTCTATGTTTTTATTTCTTATTAATCTTTGAAATCACATGATCGGCCCCATAATGCACGATAATGCACTAGGGCCGATCACGTGACCGGCCCCATAATGCACCGCCCCGGATGTGACGTCCGGCCGGTGCTTAGAAGGACACAGAGGGCGGGAGATGCCAAATACTGGGGGCAGAGAGGACACAGAATAATGCCGCCCAGTGGGGCGTGCATTACACCACAGAGGAGTGATGAAGAAAGCGTGGCCACGCCTACCCAGTCCCCCAACCACGGGGACTGCAGTAAGTTTATACTTCTTTTTCACATGTTTAATAGGGCCACTTTAGATAAGAAAGGGATAGATAGGGAGCAGCTAGGAAGGTGTAGGGACAGCTATTGATAGTGTAGGGGCTTAGAATCAGGTGACAGGTTCCCTTTAAGTGTTGTAGGGAAGACATCAGCGCTGAAGTCTTTTTAAAAAGGACGACACTGGGTAAGTAGTGACTGTGGGTAAGTAGTGACTAATTTGGTATTTTCATATAGATCAATCCTTTGGAGAAACACAATTTGTAAATGGACATCTTTAAAGATGGCTTTCCACTCCTTCTCAATCACTATATTACCCCATATATAATAACATCCTATACTCACCTCCGGTGATGGGTCTTGCAGTCAGCCCTGCAGCCAGTCAGTGGCCACTTCACTCTCATGTAGCGGACATTCGGAGGATATCACACAGCTGCAGCTCTCACATTTTCCAGGAACAGAGTGAAGTGGCCACTGACTGGCTTCAGGGGTCATCTCACACGGTAACATCACGCAAACTCTGGGAGACCAGGTGCCAATGTCACTGGAAAGGAGCTAGCACGTTAGGTGAGTATAAGTTGGTTTTAATCTTTAATAAGGAATATGAGGTGTTGTCTAAATAGTGGGCAACCCCTTTTTGTCCTCCAAATTAAAACAAAAAACACTTCCATTAGTTCTCAACTTTGAGTCATAAAGGGGATTTCTGAGTGGAAATTGCGTTTTTATCAAGCATATTTTCTAGTTGAATAAGAATCAGAAGATGAAAAACACAGATCGAAAACAGATTAAGCATTTTGACTATATTATTTGGAACTGGAACAACCCCTTTAACACGCCAGAGTATTACATTATTATCACCAATTCTTTGATTGGACATCACATAATACTAAATTTAGAAAGTACACATTGTTACTGGGAAAATAGGCAGCAGAACTAAGGTGGCCCAAGGGGGGGGGGGGGGGGGAGGCAGCTGATCGCTGGGATTAGACAAGACAGAAATGCAGCAATCTGTCAACCGTCGAGGTGCTTTTATTCTCACAAGGGGTTGTTTCAGAGAAATTATTGTAAAGTCAAAGCCTATTGAGTCATGCTGGTATACAAAGGACCTACAGGAAAGTCTATGGCACGGTGTTCATAAAACTGCACTGGATTGACTCATTGAAAATAAACTCAATGAAAAGATTAAATGCCCTGAACTCAATTTCTACCAAACAACATAAAGAAGTCGCATAAGCTTTCATCTGACGATGCTCCAAAATGACCAGCCACATAGAGGAGAGATACTGGGTATTCATTTTACTCTTATAAGTGATAAATAAAATGTCTAATTTTTCTTAAGTGTAAAAGAAAATCAATATAAACCAAAATGTATTTTGAGACTATGGTAACATAAAATATGGAAAATATGAAAATGCAACAAAAAGGTATAAAATGTAGTGGAGCAAAAAATCCTCTGGTTCATGCTGTGGTTTATGTGTTGGTCTCGTTACATTAAAAAATATTTAATCTTCTAGGGTTTTCAGTTTTTTTGGTGGGGGCTCTTCAGTTCTTTCTGGACAATTGGTGCTGGTCTTTGCGGTGTCTCTAGCTACAGTGATGCCATATAGTATGTATCCTCCTCCACTGCTCATTACCAATTTCGGGTGGCTTCTGTCTGGCAAAACCTAGAAATAAATCATTATTATTAGTAAGCATAGGAAACGGTTGGTGCATCAGCTATTAAATTACTAAAAACCATTAATAAAAGACAACGCAGATCAATAAGAAATAAGCTGCAAAGGCATGAGACAAATTTGGGCACTTAAGGCCCGATGCCTCTGAGAAGACATTGCTATGTATTGACACAGATACTTCAGCAGATCTAATTCCAATTCAAGTCAGCGGTGTCATGTTCTTGTGGATCCTTTGATTTTTGCAATTACACAGTCAATAGGTTCAGCTTATTACAATTGTGCAGCAGCCAATGGCGCCCTTTCTACAAGAGATGGATCAATGTAATGTATTGCTGGGTTATTGGAAAACAAATTACCTGATAATTCCTCAGCCAGGTCTCTGAGAGCTTGAGATTAATGACACCACCTTTTTCTCGAAGTTTTGTATAACATTCAAGTAAGGGCTGAAAAATGAAAGAAAACAAACAAACAAAAAAACAACAATTTGTTAGAAATAGAGTACACTCTGCAAGTTGTATAATTTCAGATTTGTTTTCATGCCAATCTAAATATTTGAGCCCTGCACATAAAAAGCAGTCTTCTGCTGCCTGTCCATGTCAGACATTGGACCTGTCTGAATCCTGCTCATATAGGTACCAATACATATGGTCAGGTTTTTAAATACATCAGTTAGGGACTGCTCTGATACAGGTTACCTTGGCGTTGGTAGAGCGGCTTAGTATATCATTTTTGCAAAAAACTAAATATCCTGTTTTTTGACTACTATTTTAGCAGCACTTGCTTTTTACAGCTTGTTTTTTTATTACAACAGAGTATTTTGACATGTTTGCTTGTCTGTTTTTTGTGATTCAGTCTTTTGGTGGTGTGAACACTATCTAAAGGTACCGTTACACCCGCTTCAATGTTGAAACGATATCACTAACGATCTCGGGGGGTACGTGGTCATTGGGACATCGCTTGGAGATCGTTAGTGAGATGTCACACGCCTAGATATCGTGCACGACGCACCAAAGATCCAGCGAGCAGGTATTGTTTGCACAACCCAGCGAACGATACTTGTTCTCTGATGTGAATGGGCGAAGTTGTGAATGACATTGTTATCGCGGTGACACACACAATGATGCAGCAGGTTGGCTGATCGTCTGATTTGAGAACATGTTCTCAAATCTGCGATCAACAATCCAATGATTTATCGTAAGTGAATCTTGGTGTTACACACAACGACGTCCTAACGATGTCATTTGAACGACTCCAAACCCGTGACGTTTGAGCGACATCGTTCACGATATCGTACCGTGTAACTGGGCCTTTACAGACATATTCACTGTGTGCATGGCTCTAATGTTTGTGTCCAATCAAAATATTAGTTTACACTGAAACTCAAGTGACATAGGTGTAAACCAGGAGCTTTTTATGCCCAAATAATAAAGGCAGGGTAGGTTCCAGGTTTTTGTGGAACCCAGGGCGAGAATCTCAGTGGGCCCCTTTAACACATTTATGACTATAATATAGAGGCTGTGGACTGTATATACACACAAACAATATAATCCCTGTAAATATAATTCCTCCTGTGTGCTCACTACCCCCTGTGCGCCACCTCTCTTCCCCCTGGTGATGTCTTCTCCCCACTGTGAGCTGTGCTGCAATGAGCGCAGCTATCCAACTGCTGACAGTTTATAAATAATGCAGTGTCACTATCCCCGCCAGGGATCAGTGAGGCTACCTGCAGGGCAGTGCTGGTCTTCCGTTGTGGACTTATTAGTATTCATAAGCCGCCAGGATCAGTCAAACACTGCACTCATCGCAGCAGAGATCATGCAGGGAGAAAGAAGTGTACAGGAGAAGACAGTATGGGCTGGGGGGGAGGAGACAGATTAAGGAAGCCATGAAGTAATGGGGACAGCATCCTGTCCCCGACAGTGAGTGATTTCCCCCCCCCCCCCCTTCCTTTTTGTCCAGAGCCACAGCACTTGCCTGGGTGCTGACGCCGGCTCCAAATGATGGCAACACCCAGACCTCCCACAGTATGTCGGAATAAGATCATCATAAAAGTCTTTGGTGCATCGAAATCAATTTCTGATGACCCATACAAGGTCCCCGAGCTGCATTTATAATATCCCACAATAAAGAACTTGTGTAACTCTTATCTGAAAGAAGCCAAGGCCACAGGATAAGCAATAAATGTATGATTGGTGGAGTTGTGACAGCTTGGAACCTAAGGAAGAGCTAGCACGCATTGGTATTTATTTTTGCTTTGTGGGAGTGTCAGCATTTGTTACCATTGCTCCCACAGTGAGGCACTGCAGAAGTTGTCACACATACATATTACTGCTGCACTCACATATGGGATAAGCAAATCCCCTTTTAATAGGTGATAAGTATTAATGGTGGAATAACCACTTCACAGGAACAAAAAAAAAAAAGAAGTAAAGACATATTTGTTCAGAGGCCAAAATTAGTAAAAGGGAGCGTGTTTTATAGCTGGTGTAATGAATGGGGTTTAATTAAGAAAAAAAATGGCAATCTAATATGATTTCCATACATCATGGAGTACGGCACCTCATCCGGAGGCCAAGCAGTGACAGCGAAGATGCACCTGAGCCTTAATTGTGTATACGCTATTCAGAAATAACAGTACATAAGTGCGGTAAGAACAATCGCCTCACACATTTACCCAGAGTCCTAGTCTATACAGCAAACAACACAAGTGGGCTGCAAACAGAGCTAGGGTATTGCACTTACTCCCCAAAAGATGCCAAGACTTTTTTTCATATGCAGTCACATAAAAACAAAATATAATATTTTATATGCCATTTTCTTAGGAAACTTTTGCTTTAAATTTTCCCTACATTTATTTTCACTAAGTAATGGGCACTGAAATGTGCTGGAGATTGGTGGAGGAACCCAATGATCACTCACAATACTTGTTTGATGTGCTCATGATGCTCCGCTTCTGCCTGACAGTGGAGTACAGGGTTATAACCTTACTATGGAACTCGTACCTCGATCTGTGTGTGTGCAGCCATCCACACCCAGGCCCGGCACCAGCACCCGGCATACCCGGGCAGATGACGGGACCCTGATGAAGTGAGAGGGCCCACAGCTGTCTGATGGCAGGATCCACACCCCACTGATGTGATGGCAGCATCCACAACCCACCGATGTGATGGCAGGATCCACACCCCACTGATGTGATGGCAGGATCCACACCCCACTGATGTGATGGCAGGATCCACACCCCACTGATGTGATGGCAGGATCCACACCCCACTGATGTGACGGCAGGATCCACACCACACCGATGTGACGGCAGGATCCACACCCCACTGATGTGATGGCAGGATCCTCACCACACCGATGTGATGGCAGGATCCACACCACACCGATGTGATGGCAGGATCCACACCACACCGATGTGATGGCAGGATCCACACCACACCGATGTGATGGCAGGATCCACACCCCACCGATGTGATGGCAGGATCCACACCCCACCGATGTGATGGCAGGATCCACACCCCACCGATGTGATGGCAGGATCCACACCACACCGATGTGATGGCAGGATCCACACCACACCGATGTGATGGCAGGATCCACACCACACCGATGTGATGGCAGGATCCACACCACACCGATGTGATGGCAGGATCTACACCCCACCGATGTGATGGCAGGATCTACACCCCACCGATGTGATGGCAGGATCTACACCCCACCGATGTGATGGCTAGGTGTAAATACTCTAAGTGCCGGGCTCACTGCTCACAAATACTAGATACAACTCATGAAAACTAAGTGACTAAAATCCTGACTGCATTCAAAAACAATAAATCTAGTTTATACATTATATATATATATATATATTATTGGCTGTACAGTAATAAAATGCTTTTAACCAATAATCACGTCTGTGGACTGACACAAACCTCTTTATATTGGCAGTAGGCAACAAAGGGCCTCGACGGGGCAACAAATTCTAGCAACGTAAGAAGCACTGGTGTAGGGTGGAATCTGGAAGCAACAATTAACCTGAAGCAAATAAAATAAAAAATAAATAAATACATAAATAAAAAACAATAATTATCAGTGACCACAGTATAAAGAAATGCTATCTTTCAAAAAGATTTTGTTAGAATGATTTTTATTTGCCGCACAACACAAGAAGGGAACCTGAATTATAAATCCAAACATATAAATTGCCAATATATACCGATAAGGTAAAGAATATTTATACCGTGAATATATATACCGTGTTTCCAAATACAAGACAGGGTCTTATTTTATTTTCGTTTCCTAAAAAAAGAGCTATGGCTTGATTTGGGGCAGGGCTTATTTTTTTCCATGTACAACAATGACCGTAGTAACCTTAACCCTAACTTCACATTCACAATTGCTGGTGCAGTGTCAGTATCTCTTATGGCACTGTAAAGGTGGGGTCACACGCGGCGATCTCGCCCGCGACATCGCCGCAAAGTGACGTCACAGCGATGCCGCGGGCGATATTGCAAGTGCGTCGCGCTGTGTGACAGCGCGACGCAACTGCAAATTATCGCTGGTCGCAGGTTGACAGGTTTATGAACATGTTCATAAACCTGTCAACCTGTGACCAGCGATTAGGCTGGATCGCGCCGTCTGACACTGTTGGCGGCGCGATCCAGCCTATATCGCAGCGTAACTGAGCCATCGCTCGCTGGGCTTAGCCCAGCCCAGCGAGCGATGGCTCCGCCCACATCGCTGCCGCGTCACCGGCAACGTCGTGCCGTGTGACAGCTGGCCTGCGATGTCGGAAGCGAGCGGGCACCTGCGCATCGCTTCCGACATCGCAGGCCAGATCGCCGCGTGTGACCCCACCTTAACACTTACTGGCACTATGAAAACATTTGTGTGGCAGTTGCACTCTTCTTCTCTACGTGGCCTGGAGGGGGGCGGTAGTCTGGAGCGGGACTCGGGAATGGTGGATGTGATGTCACATGTTGCCGCTTCTGCGGGAACGAGCAGGGCTGGCCAGGAGAAGGGATCCAAGAGGCAGCACTCGGGAGACAGAAGGCGGGATCTTGCAGCGGCAGCCAGGCCCACGCCATGGTGCAATAGCGGCTGGGAGGCTGGACTCAGGAGGCAACAATCGGGAGATGGGACTCAGGCGCAGGTGAGCATATTGGCATGGTAGGAGGAAGTGGCAGGACGATTTGGGAGCTACATTATGCCTATTCCAGTGCCTTCAGCATTAGGTTATGTCTCCGTGAAATTAGTGACATAACCTAACCTAGCGTCATGTGACATAACCTAGAGCTGGGGGTTCTGACTAACTAGGGTTTAATTTTGGAGTAGGGCTTATATTTAAAGCCTACTCCAAAAATCCCTAAAAATCAAGCTAGTGCTCATTTTTGAGGGAGGACTTATGTTTGGAAAAACATAGTATATACAGTATATGTAAAAACACATAGAAAAGGAAACCATATTACCCCCATGATGAAGAAGAAATCAAGTAACTGTTTTCTTTATAGAGTGGGAGAAAATTTGACTAATATCCTGAAAAAAAGCAATGAAATGATATACATTTTCCATCCCCAACAGTGCAGGGCCATACGTGGCCACCAGATCATCAGGCATCACTAAATCTAGTAGTCCTCCAATTTTCTCAATTTTGTCTTTGATATCTGCTACCATCAAATGTAACCAAGTTCTTAGAAATTCAAATTCACACTAAATTCGGCAAATTTAAGTTTTATAGGAGCTTTAAAGGGGTTGTCCACAACTGGACCAACCCCTTCAAATGCCTCCCAGTTTACTTAATGAAACAAAAAAAAAAAATAAAGAAAACAAAGCATATTGATCTTCCAATGTCCCCCGGCAATCTTATGACCCTGTTAAAGGGGTTTTCTAAGAATGTAATAAAATGGGGGGGCGTGGCCTAGCAAGGGATGTGAGAGGAAGCAGCGAGGAGTTCTCCCGCTGACCGATTCGCTGCACACCGGCACATACCAGCGTTTTGAGGCCCCTTCCGTCCCAGACTGGTGGGAAGTGTTCTTGGAGACCAGCGGCAGACAGTCTGAGTCCCAGAGACGCAGATATGACCCGCAGGAGGCAGCAAGATGTGGGAACGGGTGCTGGAGGAGGCTCCCAAGATGGCGCCGCTGCAAGAGAAGCAGCGGCATAGGAGAATGCGGCTTGCCAGAAGAGGATGGCGGCGGCCGCTAAGCTGGAGGGGTTCGCCAGACAGACTGCAACCTCGCAGGCCTGTGCAGGTGGTAAGGGGGAGCGGGACATAGAGGAGGAGGACACCCGCTCAGAGGGGGAGGCAGAAGAGCTAGTGGCAGCAGGCTCTGGAGTAAAGGAGGCTGGGGGAGACCAGGCAGAGCTGGTGCCCACAGAGGAACCAACCCTAAGAGATGTATTCTCCCAGGTATCATCCTGCAAGCAGACTCTAACTACTATGGCTGAACAAATGCTTAAAATGCAGGGGGACATGTCTAATATTAATGTGGCTGTGAAAAAGATTGAGAAACGTGTGATCGCTGTGGAGGAGAGGGTTGGAACAGCAGAGGATCACATTACAAATTTGCAGAAAGTGGAGATATGGAGATATGCACAGCAACTGGCGGAGGTAACGGCAAAGAATGATGACCTGGAAAATCGGTCCAGGAGAAATAATCTCCGGATTGTGGGAGTCCCTGAGAAAGCTGAAGGGAGGGATCCCACGGCCTTTATCGAGTCCTGGTTAAGAGACAAAATTGGGGAAAACTCTCTGACTAAGGTATTCGCGGTGGAAAGGGCTCATAGAGTGCCAATGCAGCAGAGGCCACCTGGGTCCGAACCCCGCACAATACTCGCCAGGATATTAAACTACAGAGATCGGGACATTGTTCTGAGAAAAGCAAGGATTGCGGAAAATTTTACTATAGATGGCCAGCAGATTGCCGTGTACCCGGATTATTCTCCCATAGTGCAGAAACAAAGAATGAAGTTTGCAGGGATCAAGAGGCGCCTGCGTGATCTGGGGGTGCAGTACTCTATGTTTTTTCCGGCAAAACGGAGGGTGGTCGCCCTTGATAAGGTTCAGTTTTTTCTAACCCCGGAGGAGGCCACGCAGTGGCTGGACACCAACGCCAAGAGACTTGGAGTGAAAGACGGCTGAGGGGACGGTGTGGCTAATGGACGTCATGCCCATGCACTGTTCCCTGGTTGTCTAAAGGGAATGACGGGTGCAGCTGTCTGATGCAGTTGGGAGTCTAATTCATTATTAGTATTCTTAGTTTTTTCCCGGTACTTTGGTGGTCTAATCTTCGGATTGGGAATAGGCCGGTTTACCCTGGAGGAGGGGACGACAGGGGTTTGATTCGAGGGGTGCTGAGCCTTCAGCACCGGTGGCTGGGGCGGGGGGGTTGGAGACGGGGGGTGTGCACTATTGTTCTCTGTAAATTGTTTACTTGTTATAATTGTGCGCTTTAATTTTTGCTACAGAGTTAAATGTATACATTAAGGGGGGAGGCGGGAGAAGGATAAAGAATTGCTAACTGGATGTGGTGGTTGGTGGGTGTTAGGCTCTTGAGACTCACTCTCAGGGAGAGGTACAATTTATAGAGGATTGGGGTGGGACAATGGTAGGAGAACGGTAGGAAGGGGGGGCGGGGGAGGGAACGGGGAGAGGGGGTGGATGGACAGCAAGTAGGGTAGAATATTTTGATATTGTATGTCAATACTAGACTTTATGGGAGGCCGCATTAAAGTGCTCGGATGGAATGTCCGAGGGCTATCGGACGTAACTAGGAGGGCGGCAGTCTTGCAATATATACTGGACCAGAAACCGGCAGTTATATGCTTAATGGAGACACACTTGGTCAAAGAGACAATTGAGGTCCTACAGAGGAGGTGGGTGCAGGAGTCCTTCCATGCCACGTACTCCACATACTCCAGGGGGGTGTCCATACTTATTCCAAGAAACAATAAATTTGAGCAAGTAGAGACTTTTTTGGATGATGAGGGGCAATATGTGATTTTGGTGTGTAGGCTGTTTGGGGTCTTGATGGCTGTTATTGCTGTCTATATACCACCGCCATATTCAAGCAAAACAATTAGGGAAGTAATGGAGAGGACGGGTCGATGGGGGAATATTCCTATATTACTGGTGGGTGACTTTAACAACGTGCAGGACGAATTTTGGGACAGGCACAAAACTAACCCGGTGTGGTCAAGTAGTCATATAACATCATTTGGCGCTTATATAGAGGAGCTGGGTCTAAGAGATCTTTGGAGGGAGAGGAATGTTGGAATCCGGTGCTTCTCTTGCTATTCAACCTCTTACAATGCCTTATCTCGCATTGACATGGCGCTGGGTAATGCCCAATTTGATGCACTGGTGGCGAAAGTTGAGTACCTACCAAGAGTAATATCGGACCACAGACCAATATGTATACACATTTCGTTGATGGAGATGCAGAGTGGGAGGAGAGGAGGTTGGAGGGTACACCTCGCATGGTTACGTAGCATTGATATGGGAAATATATCCAAAAATATGGAGGAAGTTTTTAGTATAAATGAGGGCAGTGCAGGGCCGCTGGTAACTTGGGACGCAATGAAGGCGTACTTGCGGGGACTACTCAGAGAAATTAGCCAGTGTAAATCCAATATCAGACGGAAGGAACAGGATATGTTAAGGGAGTTGTGTACGGCGGAGGAAGACATGGTTACGAGGGGTACGCCGGAGGCTCAGAAGAGGTTGCGGGATGTGCAGGGGTCTGTGGACCAGTTTCAGATGGACAGAGCACAGAAGAGGGGGGAGTTTCGGCAGTTGGCATTCTTTGAGGAAGGAGAGAAAGTGGGTCATATGCTTTCGTTGGTGGCTTCCGCCCAGAGGACAACTCCTTTTGTCCACTCAATTTATAATGGAAGGGGTGAGTTAACCTCAGATAACATGGCAATTTGCTCTGTTTTTACAGACTTTTATAGGGAGCTCTATTCCTCTAGGGCGGAGGTGGGCAATGAGGCACTTTTGAACTATCTGGGGGACATACGGTTGCCAAAGCTGTCGGACACGGACAGAGATAGTCTGGAAGGCCCTCTGACATGTGAGGAGTTGAGTGTGGCTCTGGCCTCCATGGCTAATGACAAGGCACCGGGATCCGATGGGCTACCGATAGAAATATATAAACAAATGGAGGAACTGTTGGTGCTGAGACTTAAAGACGTTTTGGAAAGGTCAAGGGAGGGGGGGTGCTGCCCGCATCCATGAGAGAGGCAATCATCATAGTGCTTCCCAAGGAAGACAAGGATCTAAGACTCCCAGAATCGTACAGGCCCATTTCACTGCTGTCGACGGATGTTAAGCTATTGGCAAGGGTGCTGTCGAGCCGCCTGGCTGGTGTCGTCGCCACTCTGATACATCCGGACCAATCTGGTTTTATGCCGGGTAGATCGACGGCAGTCAATTTGAGGAGACTATTTATGAATATGCAACTGCTGGGCGCCGGCGCCGGACAGAGGGTGATCGCATCTTTGGCTGCCCACAAGGCGTTCGACAGTGTGGAGTGGGAGTATCTGTGGGCGGTGATGGAGAGGATGGGATTTGGGCCACAGTTTCTCTCGTGGGTGCGGCTGCTGTATACTCGGCCACTCGCAAGAGTAAGGGTTAATGGTACGTTGTCCCAGCCCATAGAACTTTGTAAGGGAACTAGACAGGGGTGCCCACTGTCCCCTCTTTTGTTTGCTATAGCAATGGAACCATTGGCAGTTACACTTAGAGGAGCACGGGAGGTGGAGGGGTTTAAATATGGACAGATTGAAGAAAAGGTTGCGCTCTATGCAGACGAACTTCTGCTATTTTTGAAAAACCCGACAGACTCTCTGAGTGAGGCTATGAGACACATAAAAAGCTTTGCCGGCCGGTCTGGTCTACGGATAAACTGGCACAAATCCACGCTGTTTGCGTTAGATGCGGCAGCACAGACAGGGATTGAGACGGGAGGTCTTCGACTGGTGGACAAATTTAAATATTTGGGCATCTGGATATCTCAGCCAATTTCGGAATATCTCACCGAGAATCTGACCCCAATTTTGGGACTACTCACGGTGAAAGTGCGGGCTTGGAATAAGCTGCACCTGTCAGTGGTGGGCCGTATTAACCTGATAAAAATGATCCTGATGCCCAAAGTGCTATATGTGATGCACAATGCACCTATTTGGATACCTCAGAGAAGGTTTAAACAGATCAATTCTCTGTTCAGAAGTATAATATGGTGGAAAAAACAGGCGCGCTTGCGGTTGGAGCTGCTGCAGCGCCCAAGGACGAAGGGGGATTAGCCCTTCCAAACCCGTACATTTATTACTTGGCGGCCCAGAGTCAACATGTGAGGGGGTGGGCGCAACCGGCCACTTGTCCATCCATTCAAAGGGTACTGGAGAACTTGACGAAAAGGTGCCCTCTGGTGCGGAGTTTGGAAGACGGCTCAATGGGAATGTGTTATTCATTTGTATCAATACGAAATGTGAAACTTGTGTACAACTTTTGGATGTCTGTTTACATGACGTGTGCCTTTGTTTTATTATTAATAAAAATTATCTGATTAAAAAAAAGAATATAACAAAATGGCTCCCATCACGTAATTCAAATTGTAGTCTGTCATAGTCACATATCAGGAAGGGCTGCGGTCTGAAGAAATTCAGCTCTCGAAGATCTGTGTCTCAATGGACAGAGGAGATTTACCGTAAGCACATGTACTAGAGAGCTGCCGGACTGTTGAAGAGTGAAACAAGGTTCTCCTTGGCTGACTAAGGGCAAAGTCACAGAAAGAAGATGCATTTCTTCTCATGTTACAGCTCTTCTCCTCGGATCACAGAGGAACATGTCCTTATGACACTGGCCTTCTGTCAGTTGATACACAGATCTTGGGAGTTGTGTTCCTTCAGACTGCAGCCCACCCTCACCTGTGACTTGGAAGGGCTGCTGTTTGAATTACACAACAGGGACAAGTTTAATTACATTAGTGGAGAACCTATCTAATGTCAAATGAGGGCTGCAGGCCAGTTGATAGAACTGTGAAGGCTACAGCTCATCAACTTCCATGGAGAAGCTGCTGTGCTTATCTGACAAAAACAATTTCATGTGTTTGCTAGGGAACACAGCACTCAGAGCAGTGCAAGTCCAGGATCCATTATGCTTTATTTATTTTATTATGACGAGGGCATTTATAAGTGATTGTTCAAAAATATCAAAATTGGTAGATTTAGCTACAGACCATTTGCTTGTGGTGGAAAGCATGGAGAAGACTTTCCCTGTTCCATTTTTTCCAAACACTTGCATCTTTGGCAAATCTTTCCATTTTTTTAGCATTCTGAGTCTATAGTCAGCCCCATGCTTGAATAGTTCATAACGGCTTCACAGCTAGCCTATCAATAAATGCTAAAAAATTGTATCTGTGCTGTAGTAGAAAGTGTTACCACCATGTATTTAGTTTGAGGAGTCGGTAATCAGACCTTATGGATGGGTCTTCAGAATCTCCAACAGGTCTTCACAGTTGTAGCTTGGGCTAGCTATGTCGGACCAGTAGTTTGTGTGTGCAGTCTACTCGTGTCTATTATCTCTGGATGCAAGGTTATAATGAGCTTTCATGATACAGAGCATTTACCTCCATACTCTTGGGTCACACTGCACTGAAGGTTGAGGTCTTTATTTTAGATGGAGTTTTTAACACTAGGATGACTGAAAAGAAAGCAAACTACAGCTACATGAATTTATAAAATTGCAAAATGATGCTTACCCGTCAGCATTTCTATCTTGTAACAACTTTGCAGCTTCTGACTCCCTCTTTCTTCTCTCATCTTGTTTACGCTTCTTTTCTACTGCCTGGAGAGAAACAAGAAACCGTCAGTTCTCCGGCAAGAGACCCAAGCCAATAATTCACTCAGTTCTGCAAGTTTAGGTTTAATCTCCATTCCAATGAGGAACATTTCACACAAACCAAGATGCTCAGATCATAAGTACATAAATGGCAGATGAAAACTTAACCACATTCATAGGTTCAAAGCAGATTGGTCAGCCTAATAAGAAAAGAGTCCTTCTGTTTGGCTTCTTGGAGCACTGAAAAATGTAGTCGGACACATAATTTATGATGTTCCCTAAAATAGCGTGCCCCATGCCTCAGGGTGATGACTGACAGCTGTAATGTATACACAGCAACTTGTCAAAAGTTTGGACACAGCTTCTCAGTCAAAGCGTTTTCTTCATTTTCATGACTATGAAAATAGTAGGTTCACACTGAAGGCATCAATACTATGAATTAACACATGTGGAATTACACACTTAACAAAAAAGTGTGAAACAACTGAAAATATGTCTTATATTCAAGGTTTCTTCAAAGTAGCCACCTTTTGCTTTGATTACTGCTTTGCACACTGTTGGCATTCTCTTGATGTGCTTCAAGAGGTAGTCACCAGAAATGGTCTTCCAACAGTCTTGAAGGAGTTCCCAGAGATGCTTAGCACTTGTTGGCCCTTTTTCCTTCACTCTGTGGTCCAGCTCACCCCAAACCATCTCAATTGGGTTCAGGTCTGGTGAATGTGGAGGCCAGGTCATTTGGCGTAGCACCCCATCACCATTACACCTCCTCCTCCTCCATGCTTCACAGTGGGAACCAGGCATGTTGAGTCCATCCATTCACCTTTTCTGCGTCGCACAAAGACACAGTGGTTGGAACCAAAGATCTCAAATTTGGACTCATCAGACCAAAGCAGATTTCCACTGGTCTAATGTCCATTCCTTGTGTTCTTTAGCCCAAACAAGTCTCTTCTGCTTGTTGCCTGTCCTTAGCAAAGGTTTCCTAGCAGCTATTTTTCCATGAAGGCCTGCTGCACAAAGTCTCCTCTTAACAGTTGTTATAGAGATGTGTCTGCTGCTTGAACTCTGTGTGGCATTGACCTGGTCTCTAATCTGAGCTGCTGTTAATCTGCGATTTCTGAGGCTGGTGACTCAGATGAACTTATCCTCTGCAGCAGAGGTGACTCTTGGTCTTCCTTTCCTGGGGCAGTCCTCGTGAGCCAGTTTTTGTAGCGCTTGATGGTTTTTGCAATTGCACTTGGGGACACTTTCAAAGTTTTCCCAAATTTTCCGACTGACTGACCTTCATTTCTTAAAGTAATGATGGCCACTTGTTTTTCTTTACTCAGCTGCTTTTTTCTTGCCATAATACAAATTCTAACAGTCTATTCAGTAGGACTATCAGCTGTTTATCCACCAGACATCTGCACAACAAAACTGATGGTCCCAACCCCATTTATAAGGTAAGAAATCCCACTTATTAAACCTGACAGGGCACACCTGTGAAGTGAAAACCATTTCCGGTGACTACCTCTTGAAGCTCATCAAGAGAATGCCAAGAGTGTGCAAAGCAGTCAAAGCAAAAGGTGGCTACTTTAAAGAAACCTAGAATATAAGACATATTTTCAGTTGTTACACACTTTTTTGTTATGTATATAATTCCACATGTGTTAATTCATAGCTTTGATGCCTTCAGTGTGAATCTACAATTTTCATAGTCATGAAAATACAGAAAACTCTTTGAATGAGAAGGTGTGTCCAAACCTTTGGTCTGTACTGTAGCTGTTAGCATAACAAGTTGAACATTTCACGATCTAAGGTGTATGGGCATCTTATGAATTTGTCATTTCAGAGTTTCTCCTCATTCAGCTATCAATTGCAAGGCAACAGCAATATGTAAATAGTTGATGAAAACGAAGTCAATAGCGATCAAATCAGGCTTTACCATTTCCCCATAAATGTCATATTATTTCAATTCATATTATATTTCTTTCAGGCTTTGTCTTTGATAATGGGTGAAAATGTTATCCGGTCAGATAAACCTACTGAAACAATCACCTATAAGAATGATATCTGACAGATGTTAGGACAGTGATGACAAGACCCCATCACAAACTCATTAATGCAGACCCCGACAATCACTAAACTACAACCTACAATAAAGCTGCGCCTATAGTCAGCATCTCCCATCATGCAGATGATGCCACCTCTCTCAACTTTATACCCACATTCAAAGCAATCAGTAGATTTCTTTGGGCAAAATACCCTGTTATAGTTTAGGAAGCAGATGACAAAAGGATGGAAAGCAAAATCTGAAACATCTAGAAGAGCACGACTAGCACATGTAAGCTTTTGAAGATCAGTCTTTGTTGAACACAGTAAAAATACTCAAGTACGAATGAGAACAAAAAAACAATAAAATCCCTTAACTTGGAATTAGGTCATTACATGGATGGCTTCTATAATGTCAGAGCTGCTAATCAGGGAAAAAGGTGGCGGATATACATAGAAAACAAGCAGATTGGAAGGTACCCCGGACAGCTTGATCATGGAAGAGTGTCAGACTCCACACTGATCCTTTGGATAGGTTACCAATATGCTGTGACCAAACAATTCCGTTAAGACAGCAATCACCTTCATGAAATAGATACAAATCCAATAGGAAGAATTCACTGAGAAGAATGAGGAAATATCAAGGCAATAAAAGCTTGATTTTTAATGGTCCAACTGTAAAAGCATACAAAATAGACGAGGTCTGGGAACTTGCTATCACCCACTTCCTTAGTGAAGTGCAAATTTGCATACAAAATAGACGGAACACAACACGCACAACACCCCTAAAACTCGATGCGTTTCGGCATAGCCTTAATTATGGTAATCTGGACTGCGGATTGTGTGTGTGACTTGCTGTAGTGGATGCAAAGCACCAATGAAAACTGATCCCAGAAGATGGGAGTGCTGCATCCACAACAATACATGCACTAGTAGGGAAATGAAGTGCACACGGATACTTACAAATTGATTCTTCTCAAGATCCTGTCCTTCTTTGTTGTTCTCTGATGTCTCACTGCAAAGTGTCACCTCTTCTTCGTTTTCTGGTTTATTGGTTTCCATACTTTCTTCAGATTCTTCGGCTGAACAGTCCACTGCAACATGTCGAGTGGCTTCTTGTGTTCCATTGTCAAACCTGCTGCTTTCATCATCATCAGTCTTTTCCATGTTCTCCTCCGTAGGAATAACCTGAGAAGAATAATTCCCAGTTCCAGACATCAAAGCTTCGAGTTTGTTCAGGGGAAACTCGTAGAGTGTTTTGTAGAAGGACTTGGGAAAACCAAAGCAGTCTGTCGCGGCTCGGACAGGTCCACCACCGGGGTACATCTGAATAACAGATCCGTATCCTTAAAGAGGAAAAAAAACAACCAACATCTAGATCAACCAATAATTAATAATAATAATAATAATAATAATCAATAGAGAACAAGTGACAACCATCTGTCCAGTGTCTTTTATCAGAACTGACTCTACAGGACTCTATAAATGGCAACCGGTGAACGGCCAGATTTCTCACTCAACCTATAGCAGATACATTTCCAACAATATATTATTGGTATATATTGCTTTTATATTGCGATTATTGCAAACTATATATTAGGGGGGCAACTATTCCATGGTTTATCCTGCTGCAGTACACACAGTTGTGGCCAAAAGTATTGACACCCCTGCAATTCTGTCAGATAATACTCAGTTTCTTCCTGAAAATGATTGCAATCACAAATTCTTTAATATTATTATCTTCGCGGCCAGACTGTGTGTGGCGGCCGCATGGAAGAATACTTCCCCTCCATCCCTGAGTGATGTTACCAATAAATTGAATCTAATCTTCTGCCATGAATATCACCTAGCGATGGACGCTCCGAGACGCAGGTATATTGGAGAGGCCTGGCACTTATGGGCGTCACACCCAGCTGCTATGAAACCTATGTTCTAGGCGTCCATCGGGGCGTCCGAGAGGCAGCTCCTTACCTTCCTTCCTTCTTACCTTGCTCCTCTTCTCTCCACCAATGTGCTTATACTCATTCCATACACTACCCCATTACCTACCTCACGATCTCCCTTCCCCTCTTATCCTACTCTCTATTATTCCTCCTGGCTCCTCCCCTCCTCATCTCACGCTACACATCTTTTCCTTTCCTTTCTACCTCCCTCACTCTAAAATTTCCTGATCTTTTCCCCTCCCATCCACCAACCCCCCACCCTCCACCTCCCCCCCCCCCCCAGTTGGTTTTTTTTGCTCATCCCTCCCCCATTCAAATTTTTGGGGTTGAACATTTTGTCGTACAGCCCACTACCTTAAATTAGCTCCTCCGTGGGAAAAAGCCCACCGACCACCAGGCCTTCAGACTTCGCCACTTGCAGAAATCAGCATGTTCGAAGAATAACATGGTCTCTGTCGACTACCCCCAAGAGTCTCCCTAACCTCATTTTTCTGACCTCAACCCCCCCCTCCCCCCCCCCCTTCCTTTTTGTGTTTTCAATATAAATACCCTAATATGTACTTTACTGACCTGTTGTCACACGTTCACTATATGACTTGGCATTACTTCTTTTATGCATATTTACCATATCCTGTTCAACCTCTACATCTAATAAAAATTTATTGAAGTGCAATATTATTATCTTCATTTAATTTGTCTTCAATGAAAAAACACAAGAGAGAATGAAGCAAAAAGCAAAACATTGATCATTTAACACAAAACTCCACAAATGGCCCAGACAAAAGTATTAAAATTGTAGAGAAGAAAATGGTGTATCACGGTCCGCGCTGCCGAAATCATTCACTCCAAAGTAATGCACATGAAGATGAAACTTCAAAGTAACTCCTTTATTGCCTCCTACGCGTTTCGGTGCCCTCCTGGCACCTTCCTCAGGGATTCCTGAGGAAGGTGCCAGGAGGGCACCAAAACGCGTAGGAGGCAATATAGGAGTTACTTTGAAGTTCCATCTTCATGTGCATTACTTTGGAGTGAATGATTTCGGCAGCGCGGACCGTGATACACCATTTTCTTCCCTACAATTCGATGTGTCTCCACACTTGAGTAGACGGTGGAAGTCCTGCAGCAGCCATCTGGAAATAACCATTGAGTACGCCTTCAAGCCAGTTGTGGGTGACACAACTGTCCCAGGTGAGCGAATTCCTTTTTCACCACTTTTATATTCAGTGCCATAGTGATAGGGCACTATTGCGCCTCTTGTTCCCTCTCCTTCTTTTATCAGACAAGTATTGGCACCCTCAGCCTAATACTTGGTTGCACAACCTTTAGCCAAAATAACTGCAATCAACCGCTTCCGGTAACCATCAATGTGTTTCTTACAATGCTCTGCTGGAATTTTAGACCATTTTTCTTTGGCAAACTGCTCCAGGTCCCTGATATTTGAAGGGTGCCTTCTCCAAACTGCCATTTTTAGATCTCTCCACAGGTGTTCTATGGGATTCAGGTCTGGACTCATTGCTGACCACCTTAGAAGGCTCCAGTGCTTTCTTTCAAACCATTTTCTAGTGCTTTTTGAAGTGTGTTTTGGGTCATTGTCCTGCTGGAAGACCCATGACCTCTGAGGGAGACCCAGTTTTCTCACACTGGGCCCTACATTATGCTGCAAAATTTGTTGGTAGTCTTCAGACTTCATAATGCCATGCACACGGTCAAGCAGTCCAGTGCCAGAGGCAGCAAAGCAACCCCAAAACATCAGGGAACCTCCGCCATGTTTGACTGTAGGGACCGTGTTCTTTTCTTTGAATGCCTCTTTTTTTCTTCTGTAAACTCTATGCTGATGCCTGTGCCCAAAAAGCTCTACTTTTGTCTCATCTGATCGGAGAACATTCTTCCAAAACGTTGTAGGTTTTCTCAGGTAAGTTTTGGCAAACCCAAGCTTGGCTTTTTTGAGTCTCGTGTAAGAAGTGGGGTCTTCCTGGGTATCCTACCATGCAGTCCCTTTTCATTCAGACGCTGACAGATAGTACGGGTTGACACTGTTGTACCCTTGGACTGCAGGGTAGCTTGAACTTGTTTGGATGTTAGTCGAGGTTCTTTATCCACCTTTTGCACAATCTTGCGTTGAAATCTCTCGTCAATTTTTCTTTTCCGTCCACATCTAGGGAGGTTAGCCACAGTGCCATGGGCTTTAAACTTCTTGATGACACTGCGCACGGTAGACACAGGAACATTCAGGTCTTTGGAGATGGACTTGTAGCCTTGAGATTGTTCATGCTTCCTCACAATTTGGTTTCTCAAGTCCTCAGACAGTTCTTTGGTCTTCTTTCTTTTCTCCATGCTCAATGTGGTACACACAAGGACACAGGACAGAGGTTGAGTCAACTTTAATCCATGTCAACTGGCTGCAAGTGTGATTTAGTTATTGCCAACACCTGTTAGGTGCCACAGGTAAGTTACAGGTGCTGTTAATTACACAAATTAGAGAAGCATCACATGATTTTTCTAACAGTTCCAATACTTTTGTCCACCCCTTTTATATGTTTGGTGTGGAATTATATCCAATTTGGCTTTAGGACAATTCGTTTTGTATTTTTTCATTGAAGACAAATTAAATGAAGTTAAAAATACCAAAGAATTTGTTATTGCAATCATTTTCAGGAAGATTCAGGTGCTGTGACCCGTGGAAGGGTATTCACCCGAAACGGTGCCGTTGTCACCTCTGCGCCCCCTCCCTGCACCCCTTTGTATGCTGCACCTGGACTAAATAAAAAGAAAAAGAAAAATCCCGCTTTATGCCGTTCTGGTGAGTGCCGATGTTTTTTCTTCTTTTGCTTGATTCCCAGTACTGACACTGTTTTTGGCACCTCAGACGTAATTGAGTTCCCCAGTGGGAACCCCAGTATTAGCTACGGTGGTGCCCCTTTTCATTTCTGCTCTGGACTATTTTCAGGAAGAAACTGAGTATTATCTAACAGAATTGCAGGGGTGTCAATACTTTTGGCGACAACTCTATAACGCGAGCCACCACTTTCCTTATTAAATCCATTGTAACTAGGCAACTGCTTCACCTTTGTGAATACTTCGAATATATAATAAACCTATTCACATAAAGTTATCCATAGTGGTTATGTCTGTAAAACTCTATGTGGCTTTTTACACTCTTATTTCATCAGGGTTAGCAAAATGTTACCTTACTACGATCTCAACTACCAAATTGTGATTTCTCTGTCAGTCCCACTGCACTTCTGGGCTTGTTCTGACATGGAAAAGAAGCCTTGCCTCCACCAGTGATGTGCACAAAGGGGGCTGGCTGTCAGATTCATTGCACATGCCGAGCCAGCCTCCTTTTACAGTTTGAGCCATGACAGCGAAAGCAGCTGGCCAACCTAATGAACTGAGCCAGTCAGCCAGCCCCCGACTCACATATTACTTGTCACACGTAGAAACAGAGAGGAAGGAAATACGTTTTTCTAAGTTGGAACAGATCTGAAAGTGCCGAGTTCAAGTTATTCTAATTGTAGGAAGTTCTATAAATCAATATTTTAAAGCGAACCTGGCACATCCTCAAGCACTATTGGCTTGTAGATATGGGGTTAATCTGCAGGTTACAACATTCTATAGTAGCCAGGCCGCTGCACTGAAAGCATGAACTTTATTCTTCTCGGCAGGCTCCGGCTTTCAGTCATAGAGGTGCGTCTTTAGTCACTGCTCAGTACATAATCTCCGGCACGGACTGATAACCAGCTGTCCTGATGCAGTGCAGAACTAGCTGTTAGTCTGTATCAGGGCATGGTTACAGCTGTCGCCCACTATGTAGTGAGCGGTGACTGAAGCAGTGCCTCAATGACTGAAAGCTGGAGGCTGCTGGGAGGAATAAAGTCAATTTTCTCCCGGGGTTTTCAGTGTGGTAGCCACATAGCTTTAGAATTTTAATAGCTGCAGATTATCCACATATCTGCAGACTAATAGCATTTGGGGACCTAACAGGTTCCATTTAAACCCACTTACTGGGGTAATCCTGCTCCACTCAATTTCATATTGGAAGGTGAGCAGGACTGGTGACACAGCTATCTGCCAGCCTGTGTGTGCAATCAGGCAGGTATTACGCACCTGAAATTTCAAACAAAGACCTAAAAACCCTTTTATAGGAAACTTGTCAGCCCATTCATGCTGCCTAAACTGAAGGCAGAGTGAATAATAGACCGAATGCACGTTTGCAGCCAGATATATTATTTTTTTAAATGTTCCGGCATTTCAGAGAAAATATATCTTTAAAGATCAGAGACCATAGGAACAGACAAGATTACAATTGATCTGCACCTGGAAGTCTCTTCCAAGCGCTGTTACAGGTGATTGACATATCTCTCTATGTACATAAAAGGGAGAGACCAATCAATCACCTGCAGCATTGAGAAGAGATAGCCAGGGGCAGAGCTGGACTACTTTTGTCTCCGACTATAATCCACAGCTAGATGGTTAAGGTACAGTATATTTTCTCTGAAATGTTCTATACCTGGCTGCAATTGTGCAGCCAGCCAGCACATCATGGGCAGCAAGAATGGGTTGACAGGTTTCTTTTAAAATCATATTGCCAGAGTGCAGCCAAGAGATCACACAGTTATTCCACTGCTGCTACCAAATTGTCATGGGTCAGCCAAAGGAGAACATGCAGATATCCCACCACTGACACCAAGTTGTCATGAACAGCACTCCGCTGCCTCCAACCATCAGAACAATACGCAATTGACTGAAGAATGATGGACGAGGTGATGGCTGCTTACGCTACTAGGCCTATTAAGCGCTTTTACAGAGAAGTACAGTATACACAACAGATTACAAAGCATGGAATATATAAATATACTTTGGTACGGTCACTGCCAAGCTCCGCAATAAATGAAGAAAAACTAGCTGCCACCACCAATTTTTACACAGGCTGATTGGACACTCGTTACTGGTTTTGACCTCACGAGGATTTAGGGATGTGGTTTATAGAGCAAGAGGACCTAAGCTATTACATTTTATATATTTAATCCAAAAAGAAGGCAGTGGTCAATATTTTTATAACCACTGTTAACAAGGGGATAAAATAATACAGTATATATAGACACAAAATAAAATAGATAAACAAAAGATAAGTACTAAATATGTGGTTGCAGGAAGGACAAAATTCTTTTATGGAGGGAATCTCTATGGTTAAAATATGGGACAATCCTTCAGCAAGCTGTATCCCCCAGCAATGAACAATTATTATTATGTAGAATCTGTATTTATTACATAAGTCACACCCACACACCTCCCTTTGTTGACACCAGATGGAGATGGTCAATGGAATGTGGCTTGGGCTCCAAAAATTATGAGAGCCAAGATCTTCAGAATATCAGCCTTTCTTCCCTGAAGGTCCCAGGTGGAAGATTTTAATGCGAGAATACCAATTATGATTTTAGCTTTCCATTGATAGGAAACATGGCCTAAACAACCCCATCAATGTGGCCAATATTAATTCAGGGCTGATGCACAGATCGAACAGCAATGCAAAATGTGTCTCCATAACTATAGGACTTACGCCTGTAACGCAGTCTACTATCGGTCTTTTGAACAGAGGAGGCGTTCTCCACAAGGGAAAAAAAAGCGTCACCTTTGAACCTCGTATTCAGACTGTGTGTTGGCTCTCCATCAGATAAAATATTTCAATTACCTGTTCACACTAGGGGGTTGCAGCTGAGCAGGGGTAGTTTAAGTGATAGATTGGTCCCTATTTTACCATTACATTATCACAATTTTGCATTTCATATTGATTTGCTGTCCTCAGCTTTTATCTTCCTTAGGCGGCCGTCACACGGAACGATTTCTTGCCCGATATCGTTTAAGCGATCTCCTTTTTGATCGCTTAAGCGATATCGGGCAAGAAATCGTTGCATGTAATCAAGCGATTTACGATGGTAAATCGCTTGATCGTGACATCGCTGATCTGAGCTCCGGTTCTCAGATCTAGCGATGAGCGATTTGACGATCTGTCTCATCGTGGTGTATAACACCACGATGAGCGATTTCCCAGCGCAGAGTCTATGCTGGGAGATGGTAACTAAGCGCCGCGCGGCGCCTAGTTACCCGATGTGTACCATAGTTACCAGCGAGATCGCGGCTCCACATCGCTGGTGAGTCTGTCTGTGTGACATCTCACCAGCGATGTGAGCGATATTGTAAGCGATTGCGCGTGCACGTGATCGCTAACAATATCGCTATAGATATCTCAGCGTGTGACGGCCGCCTTAAAGGGGTGTTCCACTTTGCTCATAAGCAGGCAGATGTCTGTAAATCTGATGTCCCAAGTCCTGCTCACCTCCCCGATGTGGAAGTGAGCAAAGCCTGATTAAATTATCCCTTTAAACACATTTCTATTTCTGGATGGACAACCTCTTTACTGGGGTTGTCTGGTACTTAAGACAGCCCCTTTTTTAAATGCTATCTTCACAAGTGTAAAAATTAATAGAACGTTACACTTTAAACTTCAAACACTGGTATGTGCTTGACATTGTTATGTCATGTGAGCACTGCACCCCATCAGCTGTTGATGGACTGCAGAGCTCACACTTTCCTTGGACAAGCCTTGGACATCCAGTGGGAAGTGTCAGAAAACAACCCCATCAGCAGTTGTCAATCAGCTGCAGTGTTCATATACAGGAATGATATCATGAGAGTGACTACATTGTTGGAATGGCAACAGGTGCAGAGAAATAAGTAGAAGGTCTTTTATATATTATATCTTTTCACATGAAGAATACAGCATTTAGGAAAGGATTGTGAAAGCAGAGGACAACCCCCAAAAGACCTATTCATCAAAGTCAATGGCTGCTCACTCTCCCCAGTCTCGCAATTTTGCTGCTTTGAGGTAGCCCTTTGTCTATCTCCTTTAAGTCACATATCCAAGCCATTTCCACCTCCTGCCATCTCAAAAATGTTTCAAGATCTGTACATTCCTTATCCAAGATTTTGCAAAAACACAGGTGCGTGCCCTCATCATCTCCTGCCTCGACTACGGTAACCTCCTGCTCTGTGACCTCCCTTTTAACACTTTTGCACCCCTCCACTCTATCTTAATCTCTACTACCCAATTAATCTACCTTTCCCCAGGCTATTCTCTGGCCTCTCCTCTCTGCCAATCCATTCACTGGCTTTCCATTGCCCAAAGACTCCGGTTCAAAACTCTACCCAGGACATACAAAGCAATCCACAACCTGCCCCCTCCATACATCTGTGAACCTAAATCCCGGGTACTTACCTGCACGCTACCTCCAATCCTCACAAGATCTCTTTCTCTACTCCTATCTTAACCCCTCCCACAATTGCATACAAGATTTCTCCCGTGCGTCTCGCCTACTCTAAGGGTGCTTTCACACACTGTGTATTTGCTGCTTTTTTTATGCGCAAGCTCATCACAAACCAGGAGTGGAACCAGGGGTGGAACAACTCTGTATTTAATCACCCACTCATGATTTGTGTTGAGCAGCCAATACGCAGCAAGTGAATGCACCCTAAAACACTCTGCCCCAACACATCCACCTCTTACATACTGTGGAAACCTTCAAAAGAAATCTGAAAACTCACCTCATTCGACAAGCCTACAACTTACAGTGAGCCTCAGTCAACTACACTGTGTGCAGAATTATTAGACAAGTTGTATTTTAGAGGATTATTTTTATTATTGATCAACAACTATGTTCTAAATCAACCCAAAAGACTCAAATATCAAAGCTTAATATTTTTGGAAGTTGTATTGTTTTTTTTTTAGATTTGGCTATCTTAGGAGGATATCTGTTTCTGCAGGTAGCTATTACTGTGCAGAATTATTAGGCAACTTAATAAAAAACAAATCATTCCCATCTCACTTGTTTATTTTCACCAGGTAATCTAATATAATTGCACAAAAAAGAGAAAATAATATTTCTGACATGCAAAAACAAAACACAAACAAATTAGTGACCAATATAGCCACCTTTCTTTATGATGACACTCAACAGTCTTCCATCCATAGATTCTGTCAGTTGCTTGATCTGTTTATGATTAACATTGCGTGCAGCAGCCACCACAGCCTCCCAGACACTGTTCCGAGAGGTGTACTGTTTTCCCACACTGTAGATCTCACATTTTAGGAGGGACCAC
This sequence comes from Allobates femoralis, assembly GCA_033576535.1. Lineage (NCBI taxonomy): Eukaryota > Metazoa > Chordata > Amphibia > Anura > Aromobatidae > Allobates > Allobates femoralis. The sequence goes on from JARQOC010000001.1 coordinate 537,982,022, forward strand.
AGGTTCTCTATGGGGTTCAGATCAGGTGAACAAGGGGGCCATGTCATTATTTGTTCCTCTTTTAGACCTTTACTGGCCAGCCACGCTGTGGAGTAGTTGGATGCATGTGATGGAGCATTGTCCTGCATGAAAAGGAGATTTTTGTGTACTCACCGTAAAATCCTTTTCTCTTAGCCTCTAATTGGGGGACACAGACCGTGGGTGTTATGCTGCTGTCCACTAGGAGGCGACACTAGGCAGAATCTGCAAAAGAGTTGTGGCTCCTCCTCTACAGCACATACACCCTGGAGCAGGAAGTGCTTCTCCAGTTTTGTGCTAAAGCAGTAGGAGAGTTAACAGATAATAACAGTGACCTAGGAAGTCTACGCAGGCAACCTGTGTAAACAAATATAGTTAACACAAGGTAATAACAGTATAAACAGTTAAGAGTTAGCAGAGTAATACTAGTACCACAGGGCCTGTAACTAAACAGACGCATGTGGAAAACAGTGAAAAGTTAACGAAGCAGATAATTGTATAACAAGACCTGTAACTAAACAGGCTCACAGTACTACAAGGCCTGGAACTAAACAGGCACAAGTTTAAACAGTCAACAGTTAACAAAGTGACATATGCAAACATATGTAAACATGTAACAGTTGAGAAGCTATGTGAGAACTGTAGAAAAAAAGCCCACAAGGGCAATAGGGTGGGTGCTGTGTCCCCCAATTAGAGGCTAAGAGAAAAGGATTTTACGGTGAGTACACAAAAATCTCCTTTTCTCCTTCGCCTCATTGGGGGACACAGACCGTGGGACGTCCTAAAGCAGTCCCTGGGTGGGAAAAAACAATGGAAACAGAAACGCTGAGCATGGTCAGTGAAGAACTATGCACCGACAGGCGGTTGCTGTCGCCTGGAGGATGCGTCTAATCAGACCAGCGGTTGCCGAGGACTGAGTGCAAGTACTGTATTGGCATAAGTATGTGTGTAGGCTGACCATTTGGCTGCCTACGCTCTGGTTGTGCTGACCCTGGTGCTGAACGGCCCAGGAGTCGTCCCCTCCCGGCCATAGCAGGATGTGCCGGAACACTGGCGAAAAGGATGAGTGTTCTGATGGTATAAGCGTCTTGGATGGTTAGATGAATCCATCCGGTTAGAGGAATCTTAGAGACTGACGTACCTTTATTTCTGTCCTGTGGAAGAAGGAAGAAAGAGAATTCGGCCTCTTTGAAAGGCACTGTGCTGGACACCTAGAAGTGTAGGGCCCTGGCAAAGTCCTGTATATGTAGGTCCTTCACGACAGGATCGACTGGAGTAGGACGCAGTGATGACAGAGAGGTGTCTTAGGAGTATACAGACTTAGAAGAAGGATGGAACCAGCCATAGAGCGACCTTGTCCAGGTGGAAGACCAGAAAAGATGGTTGGCATGAGTAAGTACTGATAGCTCTGCAGAGAAAAATCATTTTCCCCGAAACTACCGTCCTTTGGAAGAGAACGCTAAGGATAATATCCTATAGAGGCTCAAAAGGTGAGTCTTGCAGGGCCGTGATGACGATGTGTAGGTCTTACAGTGTAGTCCTGTTGTCTGGAGACATTAAATGGCAGATCCTTCGAAGGAAGGGTATTCATAGAAATCTGGTGGCAAGACATAGTTGAAAGAAACAGAGTTCTTGGTATAAAGTAGGGTCAAGGAGAATGACCTGTAGAGGTGTCCCAAGGAAAAAGAAAAGGAAAACCATTACCCATGTGTGATGGTATATCGTCAATAAGGCTAGTTTCCTTGTTGTAACTATGGTCGCTACAATATCCTGGAAAAAACCCTTGGGTTAAATTCTAGGTCTCAAGGGCTACACCATTAATTCAGATTTAAAGAATTCCAAGGGAGAACTGGCCGTGAGAGAGCAGGTCTGGACTGTCGTTCAGTCGTCCTGAGACTGCTGTTATGAGTGGGACGAAATCCACGTCCAAGCACATTCGGCCAGTCTGTGACCACAGGGATGAGACGGCGACATTCTAGTTTGACCTTCCAACCTATCTTAGTAGTGGGGAAGGAGTATAGAGGAGACGGATACAGGTCCAGTCTTGGACTAGAGTGTCTGTCGTATTGACTGCGGGTCCTAGAACCTGGTCAGGAATAAGGAACATTGGCTTGAAGGCGTGATGCTGTCAAGTCCCCATCTGTAGTTTTGTTGCGCTGGTAGCCTTGACAGAGGACATCTGGAGGAAGGGACAGATTCCCTGAGTCCATCTCTTGGCGTGATAGGGAAAACCACTTTCCTTATGTGTACCTGTGGTACGAAAACAGCTGAAGTACAGTGTCCAAGGATTCCACCTGATGAAAGATGTAGCGAAACATTTGACATCGCTTGGAAAGAGCGGGTACACCCTGGTGGTTGACACATGCCCCGGATTTGTCGTTGTCTGTTGTATCCTGAATGTCCGACTGCAAGATGGCGACTGAATGATTTCAGTGTTATAACTACTGCCCGAATCTTCGTATATTGAAGGGCATTGTGATTGGGCACATTGCGCCACATCCTGTTCTCGTGCCCAGTCTGAGCACGGGTAATTGAAGGCCGGAGGTGTGGATAAGCCAATGGAACTGTTGCCACTATCCTATGGCTGAGACTTCATATGTGTAAATATGGTAGACTTGTGTAGGGTAATCTGCCAACTGAGTCTTGTTAATGAGCCCAGGGAAAGTGACAGTGCATTCGCAGTCCCTAAAAGTCCTGAATTGAGGAATGAGTCGTCCAGATATGGGAGACTCCTGGAATGCAGTATAGATATGGCCAACCTCAGGCTGGGAAAAAACCTTTGTATTCTCTTTTGACTCCTGAGTCGAGAAGGGACTGACTGCGTGGAAGAGAGTTTGGGCTACAGCCAGGCAGGGGATTGATTGGAGAGACCATCCATTGGGTTCATGCGGTCGGTAGTCTGCGAGGTCCTGCTTCTAAACAGGCTGTGCCGTGTGTTTGCGCATGTCATCTCAACCCGAGAACCTATATATAGGTGCAGTGAGGAGGTTAGCAGCTGAGCCCGTGCTCCGCGTTCTGCGACCCAGAGTTTTGTCTTTTTTTTTTTTTTTTTTTTTTTAATAGTCTGAGGAGGGATCCCGGTTAGGCCTTGTGCAGTTGCAACTGCAAGCTGAGTCCCCAACAGTGGGGAGTTGAGGAGGAGTATGGCATATAGCAATCTTGGCTGCAGCTCAGAGCACCAACAGTGGAGAGCTGAGAAGGGAGTATGCTATGATTACCCGTGCACCTGCGGATCGCAGTGTTTTAGCCAGTGTCTAGTGAGACATGGCTGTCATCACCGTCAACCAGAACTCCAGATGTGGGATCTGGAGGGGCTTGGCGAACAGTCATGGGACGCTTTACAGTTGTCTGGTAATTGCAGGTGACATCACCTTCGACTGGGCTTTCCAACAGTGGGGGGCTGAAGAAGGGACCTGTCAATTAAACGCGTAGCAAGTCCACCACAACCTAGGAGTGCCAACTGTCCAACTGTGTGGGGGCCCTGGAAGGTTATTTTTTTTTTTGTCTTTTCTTTGAGACGTTTAATATCAACTGGGCTCCCGTAACGACGGTGGGGATGAGGGAAGAGACATGTCGGTGTCTTACTTTAACGTAGCTCCCCCCAGGGTAAAGCAGTTGAGCTTCACTCCATCCTCAACCCGAAAAGGTCCCACATGTTCATCTTTGATGATACCAGCCCATACCAGTACCCCACCTCCACCTTGCTGGCGTCTAAGTCGGAGTGGAACTCTCTGCCCTTTTCTGATCCAGCCTCTGGCACATCCATCTGGCCCATCCATTTGGCCCATCAAGAGTCACTCTCATTTCATCAGTCCATAAAAGATTTGAAAAATCAGTCTTAAGATATTTCTTGGCCAAGTCTTGACGTTTTATCTTATGTTTCTTGTTCAAAGGTGGTTGCTTTTCAGCCTTCCTTACCTTGGCCATGTCCCTGAGTATAGCACACCTTGTGCTTTTTGATACTCCAGTAACGTTGCAGCTCTGAAATACGGCAAAACCGGTGGCAAATGGCATATTCACGCTTGATTTTCCTTAATTCATGGGCAGTTATTTTGCTCCTTTTTTGCGCAACATGCTTCTTGCGACCCTGTTGGCTATTGTGTTGGATATTGTGTGCGCCTATCCTTGCAGTGTCTCTTTCTCTTCCCTCTTTGATTAATACTGACACTGTAGTGCAGCACCTGTCCACTTTTTTTTGAGGACTGCGGTGCACCCTGCTTCTTGTCCCTGTTGGCTATTTGACATGAAACGATTGATTGTTCGGTGATCACGCTTCAAAGGTTTGGCAATTTCAAGACTGCTGCATCCCTCTGCAAGACATCTCACAATTTTGGACTTTTCAGAGCCCGTCAAATCTCTCTTCTGACCCATTTTGCCAAAGGAAAAGCAATTGCCTAATAATTGCGCACACCTTATATAGGGTGTTGATGTCATTACACCACACCCCTCCTCATTACAGAGATGCACATCACCTGATTTACTTAATTGGTAGTTGGCTCTCAAGCCTATACAGCTTGGAGTAGGACAACATGTATAAAAAGTATCATGTGATCAAAATACTCTTTTTTGCCTAATAATTCTGCACACAGTGTATACCGCCAAATGACTGACTCTCCCGTCACCTACTGTATCCTCACACAGACCTTACAGACTGTGAGCCCTTACGGGCAGGGTTCTCTCTCTGCCAGTACCAGTATGTGCTGTGTATTCTACTTGTTTGTATTATGTATTCCCCTTTTCACAGGTAAGGGCAATAGAATGAATGGTGCTATATTAAGGGTAAACTCTCCTCATCTACTGTATCCTCACCCATCCCTTATAGACTGTGAGCCCTTGCAGGCAGGGTCCTCTCTCCTCACCTACTGTATCCTCACCCATCCCTTGTAAACCATGAGCCCTTGCTGGCAGGTTCCTCTCTCTGCCAGTATCAGTCTGTGCCGTGCATTGTACTTGTTTGTATTATGTATTCCCCTTTTCACAGGTAAGTGCCATAGAATGAATGGTGTCATATTAATAAATAATAATAATTTATTATTTAAAAAATGATAAAAAGAATTGTATTCCTTTTAAAAAAAAGAGAATGGCCACTGGCTTTTCTATTGGTAATATATATGGTGATACTATTTACTTCCTAAAGGGAATTTGTTAGTGGGATTTAAAGTGTAACCGCTGTTTACATTATTATTGAATAAAAATATAGAGCAAGCGATTATGATACATTTTCTAATATACTTCAGAAGTGAACTCTGGAAGAAAACCTTTCTAAGGGCCGCTTTACACACACCAACGTCTGTGTCCAACTTATGAACAGATCTCTGGTTGCAGTGAAATCATGGACACATTGTTACATTTGTACACAGCCACAAAATGGAACAATGTGTCCATGATTTCACTGCAACCAGAGATCTGTTCAAAAGTTGGACACAGAAGTTGGTGTGTGTACAGCGGCCCTAAGACCTTCCAGAAGATGTTCCCCCTAGGCTGTTTCTAAACCTGACATATGCTGGTTGTCAAAGAAATCCATCTTCAGCTCCACACATAAATACAGCCATATAAGGGGGGCAGGGTCTACACAAAGTTCACAATACAGCTGATCAGACTCTCATGTTACCTCAGGCAGGCACAGTGCTCAGCTCTGGCTGTCAGCATACAGCTCCTGTAAGATCTTATCCGACTCCTCTCCATTCAAATTGAACCTGCTCCGTGTTATCAGCTGATGGCCTCCATACAGCGCCTCAGCTGATAACACGGAGCGGAGTGATGTAAATGGAGAGATATCACAGGAGCTTGTGCTGATATAGCCTGAGCTCAGCACTGTCCCTGCCTGAAGTAAGGCTGCTTTCACATTAGAGTTTTTCGCTGATTGCGGCAGTTGCGGTGAAAAAAACACAACTGCCGCGATTACCGCATAACGGCCAATGTCTATGGGGCTTGCGGTAAGTGTGCAGCAGGTGCGGTTTCGACAGTTGCGGGCGCGAGAAAACCACGGTATGACGTGGTTTTTTCACGGCCGCACCTGCCGCAAGTGCCGAAACCGCACTTGCCACAAGCCCCATAGACATTGTATGGGGCTTGCCGCAAGTGATCCGCAAGTGTGGCCGTTATGCGGTAATCACGGCAGATGCGTTTTTTTCACCGCAACTGCCGCGATCAGCGCAAAACGCTGATGTGAAAGGGGCCTAACCTGAGATTCTGATTAGCTGTAGTGTGAAAGCTGTGTAGGGCCCCCACATTTATATGGCCGTATTCATGTGTGGAGCTGAAGATGAATTTCTCTGACAACCAGCAAATGTCAGTTTCAGAAACGGCCTAGGGGAACATCTTCTAGAAGGTTTTTGAAAGGTTTTCTTTCACATTCCACTTATAAAGTGTATTTAAAAGTTTATTATAACCAGTTGTTCTACATTTTTATTAAATAAAAATTTAAACAGCGGTTACGTTTTAAACCTCCATAGCCTGCTATCTAGGACAGCGCCAGGATCACAATCACAATCTTTTCTTCTTGCTATCACTTTCATGCTGCCTTGCCCCTTTCTTGGCTTGCTTAATGTCACCATAATCTATAACCAGCGGCATTAGCTCCATAAAAAGTGAGCAGAAGAGTGAACACCTCCATTGTGCATGTGGGAGATGGCTTGTGATGACATACGTGACTATTGGATTGCAAACTGCACAAACAGACTGATTAGGTTATAGAGTAACCATGGTTTTAATTGTCACCTTATCACTTAATAATACAAATAAAAATAATTAAATTGTTAATATATCTTATCAGAATAATTTGCTTTTGTCATCTCTGGATTACCTCTGTCTTAGGGCCCTTTCACATCAGCGTTTTTTTAAATTTGCGGCAGATGCGGTGAAAAAACCGCATCTGCCGCAACTGCCGCATAACGGTTCCACTTGCGGCACGGTTGCGGTTTTTTCCATAGGAAGTATAGGGGGACTTGCGGCAGATGCGGCAAGTGCGGTATTGCACTTGCGGCAGGTGCGGCAGAGAAAAAAACCGCAGTAAGCCGCGGTTTTTTTCTCTGCCGCACCTGCCGCAAGTGCAATACCGCACTTGCCGCATCTGCCGCAAGTCCCCCTATACTTCCTATGGAAAAAACCGCAACCGTGCCGCAAGTGGAACCGTTATGCGGCAGTTGCGGCAGATGCGGTTTTTTCACCGCATCTGCCGCAAATTTAAAAAAACGCTGATGTGAAAGGGCCCTTATTCATCAAATCTGTATTTATTCAATATAGATTGTTCCATTACTGGAAGATGAGAGTTGGTGCTTTTAAAATTCTATGAAGGAGGGGGAGGATTTAGAGACAACAGATATTGTGCTGCAAGGTCTCATGAGACAATTATTTCCAGTTCTCCATAGAACCATTGGAGAACCAACTGCCATCTCCTATATCCGTAATAGGAGGATTTGTGTTTATCTGTAAATTAAGAGTTTTGAGAATGAATGATCAGTCTACTCTACAAATACTATTGATTTATGGAATAAAAAAAAATCAACAAAAGCCATTTGGGGGAGTGGATCACGACTTACTGTCATTTGAACACCATTAAAAAGTGACGTTTCTCCGTTATTCCAGATCATTGTTGTAAAATACAGTGTCCTGGACGATAGGTGGGTGACATAATTGAGGGAACCTGTCAGTAAGGATTAATACTACAGAAGGAACAAGTACTTAATGGTGCCAGATAGAACAGCTGCAGCTGTAAACCAAATTATTTTACCCACATTTATTAGCAAAACTTTCTGTCTGCTATTTACAATAAACCAATCAAATATAAATAGTTCACCAGAACTACTATATCGAGGGGTTTTGCCACAATCAACACAGAATAATTCACCCTGATTAAAATCCCTCATAACAGCGCACATTTGTAAGTCATGAGTTGTCTCAAGTAGGGATGGGCGAACTGCTCGGGTTCATGACCGGGGGATGCTCTGATAAAGCAAGTGAAGAGTCCTTACTATACTTACCTGGTCCGCGTCACTTCTGGGCTTCCGGGGGAAATAGTCATGTGACTCGCTCCAACAGCCAATCACATACGCCCAAAAGATAAGGGGCAGCCTAGACGTGTCGCAGCGCGCATTACATCAGGCAGAGAGAACGCTGACCCGGTAAGTATATCAGGTGTATTAACTCTTTGCTTGCTTTAACAGGGTAACCCCAAAAACGAACCCGGGGAAAATCAAGTGGTTCGCCCATCCCTGGTCTCAAGAACTCCGGATGTATTAGGTGAGCTCGAGAAAATATATTATATACCTGGACTGGCTAGAGGTTTCTAGACTGTGATTTTTTTAATTGTATTTTAGGACTATAATAAGAGGCCGATCACAAAAGTTACACTCTGTTGTTGTCTTTTTACTTCACACACAGAGTGGTATCACTAATGCATGTTACCTGCCCCTAGTAATATATTTAGCAGCCACTGTCTGTCTATTTTCGGTGCCAATCAAGTAGTCTTTTGCTTGTGAGTAAAGGTAAAAGACCTGCAGCAAGAATGAGTGACAGTAGGCACTAAAGATTCAGTTTACCCAGTAAGGAGCATCCTAAACACTGAAGGTCTCATTACCTTAAACCATAACAAGAGCTACATTCCATCATGGGATGCAGGAAAGGCATTTAGTAAGAAGTACATGTTGAGAACTCTTCCCGGTGTACACGTGCACTGCTCAAAACACATGTGCACGGCCTACCCAATATGTGATCAGTATCAACATTTCACAATTATACAAATTATAAAGAAAAACCAGGAAAGAGAGTGCTATGACTAGGGCCTCTACTACATTAGTGTTGAAAAGTGAAGCAGTGGAAGCACATTATTGTGTCTGTGCCTGTACCTGGAGGGCTGAATATGATTGTGTAGCAGTTTGCTGCTAATGGTGGAGGGATAATTAATATCATCATCCGTTCACCATTGTATCCCACACCTCAGTACTTGCTCCGGGCTGTACAGGAATACATCTGCTCTGAGCGTACGTCACAGGGAATCCCATTCATTGACTGATCAGCATTATCCATGTTGCATGAGTTATGTGTTTCCTATAGCTGAAGATGCTGCAAACAAATGAAAAGCTTACTGTTTAACAGTATAGTCACGCACCAACCCTCAGGGAGATATTATACTGAGCGCATTATAAAGTGTACATATACAGGAACACCTTATGCTGGCCTCAGGTCTGAGGATTATGAACATCCACAGTCACAATACAGGCATATATGAGAAGAATTCTAAATAAGTCAAAAACGTATATGCGAACCCCTACTACAGATCATCAGAGCTGGGGTTAGATTACATAGGCTTCTATAGGTGACTAAACTCCAGTCCTGATGATTATTGGAAATCCACATTTTGAATTCATAATTTGGGTACAAAAAAGCTCCAACATTATAGGAGTCTAAAAATGGCCAAAAATAATTCCCTAAAATAGTGATACTAAAAAATCCTCTGGCACAGTCTCAGAATGTTTTCCTCTTTATCACTTGTGGTCAAGATAACCGGAATTCATACTCATCAGCTGTCCTGAATTTGCCTGGACAATGCTGGATGACAAAAGGGGCATCATTTATGATAACACACCAAAAATTGTAAGTGAAGTGAAACTTCAGGTATCTAGTAATGTCAACACAGGGACAGCACGTGGGTCCTTAACCTCTGAGACTGTCAATATAGTCACAGATTAGTTCATGCAGACCTCAATGTACATATCTAAACTAATAAGTAAAACATGACTAATGGGGACAGAGAACCTGACTGATGGAGACAGAGAATCTGACTGATGGAGACAGAGAACCTGACTGATGGAGACAGAGAACCTGACTGATGGAGACAGAGAACCTGACTGATGGAGACAGAGAACCTGACTGATGGAGACAGAGAACCTGACTGATGGAGACAGAGAACCTGACTGATGGAGACAGAGAACCTGACTGATGGAGACAGAGAACCTGACTGATGGAGACAGAGAACCTGACTGATGGAGACAGAGAACCTGACTGATGGAGACAGAGAACCTGACTGATGGCGACAGAGAACCTGACTGATGGAGACAGAGAACCTGACTGATGGAGACAGAGAACCTGACTGATGGCGACAGAGAACCTGACTGATGGCGACAGAGAACCTGACTGATGGAGACAGAGAACCTGACTGATGGAGACAGAGAACCTGACTGATGGAGACAGAGAACCTGACTGATGGAGACAGAGAACCTGACTGATGGAGACAGAGAACCTGACTGATGGAGACAGAGAACCTGACTGATGGAGACAGAGAACCTGACTGATGGAGACAGAGAACCTGACTGATGGAGACAGAGAACCTGACTGATGGAAACAGAGAACCTGACTGATGGAGCCAATTCTCATCACTTCCAGGTGGAAACAACTGGAACCATCCACACTCTCAGATTTAATTGACAAAATAACCCTTCATCACATTTATGAATTTAATTTTCCTGTGAGGAGTAAGGACTTTAGTAAGTATAGATTAAGGTGGGAATTATGGTCAAGCATTTATACTCCCAGTTTGCTATTATCTAAGCCGAATTGGCGTTATTATGAGGCAATCTTTGAACTTTGTTAACCCTTTGATATTTATGATTCAATAACAACTAACGGTTTTAATTCTCAGGATGCTTACTTCGGTCATTGTGACAATGTATTCCAATTTTGTAGTAACACTATGGGTTACCGTAATTGTTTTGTGAACTGCACTTTTTTCTTGTTTATGTGTGTTCCCTTCCTCATCCCCTTATTTATGCTCCCTATTCTACTGAAAAACCCCAATAAAAATATTTTGTATACGGACTCATGGGGACAGAGAATCTGCTTATGTCTATGGTTAAATCTTCATTTTTTAACTTTAAAATACAATGTTCACTTGCACATATATAGTGTAGGAATTCTTCCATCAAAAATATTGGAATTATTTTTCTGGGATTAATTTTTTCTTGTGCATTCTGAGGTAATACACATACGTGCGCATATAGCCTAAAAAGTGGCTTTTCAATAAAGCAAAAGTGAAAGGTAACGGTTTATAATCATTTTAATTCCTGAAAACCTTGGTAGGGTGTAAAGGGTTTAATGAGCGGCTAGCATTACCTGTGAGCACACATATGCAGTGGAAACCTTTAGAATAAGTGTCCAGCTGAGTTAGGCTGGCTTCACATTAGCGTTTGTGTCTGCATGCTGATGGTATGCAGACACAAACGCTGTCAGAAGCAGTGTCCAAATGATGTGTCCGCAGCGGATAATGTCCGCCTGCGGACACATCACTATGGAGCCCGGCAGCCAATCGGCGCTGTCCGGGGGCGGGCCGGGGGCGGAGATCAGCGCCGGAGATCTCCGCCCCCCCCGGCCGCCGGTAAGCTCCGGGACTGTCGGCGGGGAGAACAGCTGATGTGAGAGCTGTTTGAATCTTCCCGCGCCGACACTGAGAGGAGATGTCGGCGCGGGAAGATTCAAACAGCTCTCACATCAGCTGTTCTCCCCGCCGACATCGCTAGGAGATTACAGGCGGCGGGGAGAAGGAGGACAGCAGAGCCTCAGCTGATCTCCCGGTGGCCGTCGGTGAGCTCCTGTGACATCACCGGCGGCCACTGGGAGATTTTTCAATGGGTCCGCAGCGTTCTCCTGCGGTGTCATGCAGAGGACACTGCGGACCCATTGAAGCCAATGCATTTTTTGTACGCTTGGGGACGCTTGCTGATTGTCCAAGCTCCCCAAACGCACAAAAAAACCCAACATGCTGCGTCCCGGGTGCGGATGCTGGACACCGGAAGCAGCAGATATCGTCCGCATCCGCACCCGAACGCAGCAAACGCAGGCACCATGCGTTCCTATGTTAAACATAGGAACGCAGTGCGCATGCGTTTGACTGCGTATGGGAACGCAGCAATACGCTGCCTTCCCATACGCAAATGTGAAGGCAGCCTTAGAAAATTCATATTAAACTATCTCTTGGTTGTTATTTGTCTACGAGGGATATAGATCATCTTACGTGTGTAAACTCAGTTTGTACACTTTTCTTTGTACTAATACAATTTATACAATAGCAAGCCAAAAATTCAGTTTTGTTATTTTTTAACTTTAAACTGTACATTTTTTTAGGTAGATAAGGTACCATGTGCGACAGTGACATGATGAATGTTTTGATTTCTGTAGAGTCCTCCACAAGGTGTAAAATGAAGGGACAGAGGCTGGTGTGCCTCACCAGTTCTGTTCACCCCAGACAGAGGTGCAAGCAAATTTTGGTTTCCTAGAAAGTCTATATTCTTTCTACGAAAATGTACATAGTAAAGGAGAATGAACCAGAGAAGACAAGCTCTGCTAAATGCTTCTTCCCCTCTGTTTTAGGGATTGATGTGTATTTTAGCATCCCTGTCCCCACCAATCACAACTTTTGACATCATACATTTGTTAAAATGATTGGTACCTTTTAGATTGTATTGATAAAGCATCTCAGGATACAAAAACTAATGCGCCCATGTGTGTTCTACTATAAGATGATGATTGGTATATATTGTGCAGGAGATCACTGTTCTCTGCAGTGCATTGTCCTGGACTTGTGGGAAAACGAAGGCAGTCAATGTAGTATAAATCGCTAAGTATGCATCATTTATTTTGATCTGCCTGTGTGAATAGGTATTTACATGACTGCCGTAGGAACTACATATAGCCACACTGGTGGAGTATTCACAGGTCAAACGTATAGCCAGAGGGCTGAGGGTTCCCCTGCGCCCCCTACTCTGTTCTCTGACGATCAGGAATTCTGTGACACATTCAAAGACATTTTGAACAAATGCTCGTTTGATATTATCACACTAACCATAGACTGACTACAGAAAGAGATTGAAACCATCACACAATATTGCAAAAATTGAAGAACAGCTGACAGCCACCTTTCCCCGTACAGAGTAGAGTAGCCTCAAGACCAAAGTCACGAATTCTACCACAGAGTTTAGAAAGAAACTGCAACTTAAGAAGTAGTCAAAATTTACAAGGGACGAGGAGGACTACAAGATAGTCAAAGTCTACAAATGGCACTGGAGCGAACCCTATCCACAGCCCCGTCATCCATATTATGTAGGATATCCTAGTTATCCATCTTCGCCCAGTTCGGGGAGCGAGTATGGCGGACAACACCCACTAACACCACCTTTTTTAGGCCGCACTACCGAAGAGGACAAGGAGGGGGCAGAGGCGACCCAACCAGGCCCCACGGGATGACCAGGAGGTCACAGGTAGGGCAGACATCGTATATAACATTTCTAAATACATCCTATCGCCAGTAGAATTGAGGGTACTGCAAAAAGGTCTGTTTTTGCCCACACCATATTTTCATACATTCACACTTGAGAAGGAAATGAACCATTTCTTCAGATCTTTGAGATTAAGGCCCACTTTTCCTATCAACCAAGTGTTATGGACTCCCCAGCTCCCTCTCATGACACAGTATTCTCCCTCCAGAACCTGAACATACAGACCCCAAGTAGCCATCAACCTCCTCTCTCCTATCATCCCATTGAGACATCCATCTCCCTTGTTAAAACTGACTTTGACAACACCATCAAAGACATCAGATGGGGGGGATCTACAACTTAAACACAATTTGAGTTCAATAGAATCACAAGCTATTAAGAGCCTTAAAAATAATAAAAATATCATAATTAAAACTGCAGACAAAGGGGGTGCCATTGTGGTCCTCCACCGAACATATTACATTGAGGAGATAATGAGACAACTTAACCCCTTAAGGACCGAGTCACTTTGCAGCTTAATGACCAGACCATTTTTTGTAATTCTGACCACTCTCCCTTTATGAGGTAATATCTCTGGAACGCTTCAACGGATCCTAGCGATTATGAGATTGTTTTTTCGTGACATATTGGGCTTCATGTTAGTATTAAATTTAGGTCGATAATTTTTGCGTTTATTTGTGAAAAAATAAAAAATTTGGCAAAAAGTTTGAAAATTTAGCAATTTTCAAATTTTTTATTTTTATTCTGCTAAACCAGAGAGTTATGTGCCACAAAATAGTTAATAAATAACATGTCCCACATGTCTACTTCACATCAGCACAATTTTGGAAGAAAAAAAAAATTTGTTAGGACGTTATAAGGGTTCAAAGTTCATCAGCAATTATTCATTTTTCCAGCAAAATTTACAAAACCAATTTTTTAGTGACCACATCACATTTGAAGTCCCTTTGAGGGGCGTACATGACAGAAAACACCCAAAAGTGACACCATTCCAAAAACTGCACCCCTCAAGCTACTCAAAACTATATTGAAGAAGATTATTAACCCTTCAGGTGCTTCACAGGAACTAAAATAATGTTGAAGGAAAAAATGGACATTTTAATTTTTGTAACAAAAATGTTCTTTTAGCCTCAATTTTTTCATTTTCACATGGGCAACAGGATAAAATGCATCCTAAAATTTGTTGGGCAATTTCTCCTGAGTACACCGATGCCTCATATGTGGTCATAAACCACTGTTTGGGCGCACGGCAGGGCTCAGAATGGAGGGAGCGCAATTTGAATTTTAGAGCCAATTTTCCGTTCAAAAAGTGAAATGGCGCTCCTTCACTTCTGAGCCCTGCCGTGCGCCCAAACAGTGGTTTATGACCACATATAAGGTATCGGTGTACTCAGGAGAAATTGCCCAACAAATTTTGGGATGTATTTTATCCCTTTGCCCATGTGAAACTGAAAAAATGTAGGCAAAAAGAATTTTTTTGTGAAAAAAAAGTGTTTTTTTAATTTTTATGAATGAATTTGTGAAGCATCTGGGGGTTCAAAGTGCTCACTATGCATCTAGATACCTTCCTTAGGGGGTCTAGTTTCCAAAATGGGGTCATTTGTGGGGGAGCTCCAATGTGGAGACACACAGGGACCCTCCATACGCGACATGGTGTCCGCTAACAATTTGAATGGAAAATGAGCTCAAATTGTTAGCGGACACCATGTCGCGTTTGGAGGGTCCCTGTGTATCTCCACATTGGAGCTCCCCCACAAGTGACCCCATTTTGGAAACTAGACCCCGAAGGAACGTATCTAGATGCATAGTGAGCACTTTGAACCCCCATATGCTTCAGAAATTCATCCGTAAAAATGAAAAAGCACTTTTTTTTCCACTAAAAAATTATTTTTTCATTATTACGGATCAATTTGTGAAGCATCTGGGGGTTCAAAGTGCTCACTATGTACCTAGATATGTTCCTTTGGGGGTCTAGTTTCCAAAATAGGGTCACTTGTGGGGGAGCTCCAATGTGGAGACACACAGGGACCCTCCAAACGCGACATGGTGTCCGCTAACAATTTGAGCTCATTTTCCATTCAAATTGTTAGCGGACACCATGTCGCGTTTGGAGGGTCCCCGTGTGTCTCCACATTGGAGCTCCCCCACAAGTGACCCCATTTTGGAAACTACACCCCCAAAGGAACATATCTAGATGCATAGTGAGCACTTTCTACCCCCAGGTGCTTCACAAATTGATCTGTAAAAATGAAAAAAGAAAATTTGTGTGGAAAAAAAAAGTGCTTTTTCATTTTTATTGATGAATTTGTGAAGCATCTGGGGGTTCAAAGTGCTCACTATGCATCTAGATATGTTCCTTAGGGGGTCTAGTTTCCGAAATGGGGTCACCTGTGGGGGAGCTCCAATGTGGAGACACACCGGGGCCCTCCAAACGCGACATGGTGTCCGCTAACAATTTGAATGGAAAATGAGCTCAAATTGTTAGCTGACACCATGTCGCGTATGGAGAGCCCCTGTGTGTCTCCGCATTGGAGCTCCCCCACAAGTGACCCCATTTTGGAAACTAGACCCCCAAAGGAACATATCTAGATGCATAGTGAGTACTTTGAACCCCCAGATGCTTCACAAATTGATCCATAATAATGAAAAAATAAATTTTTTGTGGGAAAAAAAAAGTGCTTTTTCATTTTTACGGATGAATTTCTGAAGCATATGGGGGTTCAAAGTGCTCACTATGCATCTAGATACGTTCCTTAGGGGGTCTAGTTTCCAAAATGGGGTCACTTGTGGGGGAGCTCCAATGTGGAGACACACGGGGACCCTCCAAACGCGACATGGTGTCCGCTAACAATTTGAATGGAAAATGAGCTCAATTTGTTAGCGGACACCATGTCGAGTTTGGAGGGTCCCCATGTGTCTCCACATTGGAGCTCCCCCACAAGTGACCCCATTTTGGAAACTAGACCCCCAAAGGAACGTATCTAGATGCATAGTGAGCACTTTGAACCCCCAGGTGCTTCAGAAATTCATCCGTAAAAATGAAAAAGCACTTTTTTTCCACAAATAATTTCTTTTTTCATTATTACGGATCAATTTGTGAAGCATCTGGGGGTTCAAAGTGCTCACTATGCATCTAGATATAATCCTTTGGGGGTCTAGTTTCCAAAATGGGGTCACTTGTGGGGGAGCTCCAATGTGGAGACACACAGGGGCTCTCCATACGCGACATGGTGTCCGCTAACAATTGGAATTGTTAGCGGACACCTTGTAGGATATGAAGAGCCCCTATGTGCCTAAACATTGGAGCTCCCCCACAAGTGACCCCATTTTGGAAACTAGACCCCCAAAGGAACGTATCTAGATGCATAGTGAGCACTTTGAACCCCCAGGTGCTTCAGAAATTCATCCGTAAAAATGAAAAAGCACTTTTTTTCCACAAATAATTTCTTTTTTCATTATTACGGATCAATTTGTGAAGCATCTGGGGGTTCAAAGTGCTCACTATGCATCTAGATATAATCCTTTGGGGGTCTAGTTTCCAAAATGGGGTCACTTGTGGGGGAGCTCCAATGTGGAGACACACAGGGGCTCTCCATACGCGACATGGTGTCCGCTAACAATTGGAATTGTTAGCGGACACCTTGTAGGATATGAAGAGCCCCTATGTGCCTAAACATTGGAGCTCCCCCACAAGTGACCCCATTTTGGAAACTAGACCACCCAAGGAACGTATCTAGATGCATAGTGAGCACTTTGAACCCCCAGGTGCTTCACAAATTGATCCGTAAAAATGAAAAAATAAACTTTTTGTGGAAAAAAACGTGCTTTTTCATTTTTATGGATGAATTTGTGAAGCATCTGGGAGTTCAAAGTACTCACTATGCATCTAGATACGTTCCTTCGGGGGTCTAGTTTCCAAAATGGGGTCACTTGTGGGGGAGCTCCAATGTTCAGGCACACAGGGAGGGGCTCTCCATACCCGACATGGTTTCCGCTAACAATTGGAGCTAATTTTCTATTGAAATTGTTAGCGGACACTATGTCGCATATGGAGAACCCGTGTGCCACCAGCACAAGGGCAACTGGTAGAGTTGGGCTACAGCACCAGAAAATGCCGCCTCTAATGAATGCGCTATTTTCTTGGGTGGCTGTGGGTTGAAATTTGCAGCGTGGGGGACCCACAACATTTGAGTCTCTCCACGCTGAGGATTCCAGTCAGCCAGCTACCAAGTTGTACATGGCTGGCTACAAATACAGCGAAGGCTTTATTTTATTTCTAGAAACTAATTCTAGAAAAAAAAATTACGTAGGGCTCCGCCATATTTTTGGTCCAGCCAGGTACAACTTGGCAGCTACAGACTGCCAGCAACCCCCAGCTGCCTCGCTGTACCTGGCTGCAACCAAAAATACAGCGAAGCCCATTTTTTTTTATTTCTAGAACTAATTCTAGAAAAAAAAATGACGTAGGGCTCCGCCATATTTTTGGTCCAGCCAGGTACAACTTGGCAGCTACAGACTGCCAGCAACCCCCAGCTGCCTCGTTGTACCTGGCTGCAACCAAAAATACAGCAAAGCCCATTTTTTTTTATTTCTAGAACTAATTCTAGAAAAAAAATGACGTAGGGCTCCGCCATATTTTTGGTCCAGCCAGGTACAACTTGGCAGCTACAGACTGCCAGCAACCCCCAGCTGCCTCGTTGTACCTGGCTGCAACCAAAATACAGTGAAGCCCATTTTTTTTCATTTCTAGAACTAATTCTAGAAAAAAAAATGACGTAGGGCTCCGCCATATTTTTGGCCCAGCCAGGTACAACTAGGCAGCTGGGGGCTGGAATCCTCAGCATGGAAAGGCCCAAGCGTTCTGGGCCCCCCATGCTGCGAATTGCAGCCCGCAGCCGCTCCAGAAAATGGCGCATTCATTGAACCGCCATTTTCTGGCGCTGTACCCATGCTCTTCCAGTTGCCCTGGTGCCGGTGGCGAACTGGGTAATAAAGGGGTTAATGCCAGCTTTTTATTGGCAGCTGGCACTAAGCCCGAGATTCATAATATAGGGCCAATGTTAGACCCGCCATTAGGAATCTCTGGTAAATAGTCAGAAAATACACACATAGAAAAATCTTTTTATTTGAAAAAAAAACACAAACAAAATTCGGACTCCATCTTTATTATGAAGATCCGACGTAGTCCACAACGAAGGTCCCACGACGCTCGATTGCCTCCGACGTAGTCCACAACGAAGGTCCCACGACGCTCGATCGCCTCTGCTCAATCCAGAGACTGCAGCAAGGGATCAAGTGTCCTCTTCCTACAGTCTCAGGGGTCAGAGTTATGGTGCACTGTATGACAATGATCAGTTATACAGTGCACCATGACTATGATCCCAGAGACTATAACAAGAGGACACTTGATCCCTTGTTGCACCCATCCATCCACCTATGCACCCATCATCCACGCACGCACATCCACGCACGCACATCCACGTATGCACATCCACGCATGCACACATCCACGCACGCATGCTGACATCCACGTACATCCACACACACATCCACGTACATCCACATCCACGTACGCACACTTCCACGCACGCACATTCACACACGCACATCCACGTACGCACATCCACGTACGCACATCCACGTACGCACATCCACGTACGCACATCCACGTACGCACATCCACGTACGCACATCCACGCATGCACACAACCACGCACACACATCCACACATGCATATCCACGTACGCACATCCACGTACGCACATCCACGTACGCACATCCACGTGCTGACATCCACGCATGCACACAACCACGCACACACATCCACACAAGCACATCCACGCACGCACACATCCATCCATCCATCCACCCATCCATCCATCCACCCACCCATCCATCCATCCATCCATCCACCCATCCATCCATTCATTCTTTCATACTTACCCAGCGATGAGGAGGAGGAGCCCCTGAGAAGAGGAGGAGCCACACTGCAGAGGAGGCCCGACGGTGCGGGCGGGTGCACCGAGCGTGCAGCCCGCCGGGAATCGGGATAGGTGAGCGGGGCTGGGGACCAGGGATCGGGGGCTGGGGACCGAGTCCCGGGGGCTGGGGACCAGCAGGGAGGAGGAGGGGGCCCTGCAGCTTTGCCGGTGGGCGCAGAAGCACGCCGGCAAACAAACTGTGCAAGGTGGAGGGCGGGGATGGACGGGAGACAGGGGGGGCTGCACAGGGGACGGGGACAGGACACAGAGGGCTCAGGACACAGGGGGGGTAGGCTACGGGGGTGACACAGGGGCGGGGACAGGACACAGGGGGCTGCACAGGGGACAGGGACCGCACACGGGAGGGGAGGGTGACAGGGGAGACAGGACACAGGAGGGGCTGCACAGGGGACGGGGACAGGACACAGGGGGCTCAGGACACAGGGGGGGGGGGGGCTACAGGACACAGGGGGAGCTGGACACAGGGGGGGGGCTACAGGACACAGGGGGAGCTGGACACAGGGGGCGGGGACAGGACACAGGGGGAGCTGGAGCATCAGCTCATGGCCGGCGGCTGCGGTGCAACCCGCCCGCAGATAAGAGTGATTGCGGTGGGGGAGGGGGGTGAAGGGGTTAACAGGGGTGCCCACACCTCTGCCCCTAACCCTTGGCTGTCACTGACAGCTTTTAGATTTGAGCTGTCACTGTTCGTTTAGGAGCAGTGACAGTTCAAAGCCATGACGAGTATACTCGTCATGATGCGGGAACTGACATCTTTTCATGACGAGTATACTCGTCATTAGTCGTTAAGGGGTTAAAGATAGAAACACCTACACACCGGTTTCCCAAGATCCAATATCACATATCTCACAACTGATTGATGCATGCATTCAAATGCACTTAAGAGCAGGTACGATTATAATTCCAAGTTGACAACTTATCTTAAGAATCCTAATCCGGTGACCTCAGTGTTTTACACACTTCCCAAGGTTCACAAAGATCGGAGGTAGACCCATTGTAGCATCAAGTGACTCACTGTTATCACCAATAGCGATCACTCTAGAAAAAATCCTATCCCCTCTGGTACAACAAACCCCAGCATATTTGAAGGACACTGCAGATTTCCTCGCCTGTCTCAAACAAGTAGATACCATAACACCAGACTGTATATTGATCTGTCTTGATGTAAGTAGCCTCTATATAAGCATCAGTCACCAACTAGGCCTAGAAGCGGTCGGTTGGTTCCTAGATGAATTCAGTGACTTAGACGAACCAGGCAAACAATTCTATCTAGACTTCCTGAAACTGGTCCTGGGACGGAACTACTTTCTGTACAACGGAGGGAGACCGCCATTAGATCTAATGTGGCGCCCCTTACACAAATATCTTTATGTCGTACTTCAAACATCGGTACGTATAGCTACATGCATCCACCAAAACATATGTCAAGCTATGGAAGAGATACATAGATGACATTTTCATGATCTGGATAAGCACCCTAACTGACTTTCATCCCGTTTTTGAATACATCACTACTGTGACACCTAACCTCATCTTCACCAAGCATGTAGGTCCCCGAGAAATCAATTTCTTAGACACACTTATCTGTATTGGACCGACTGCACTTTTGAAACGGATCTTTTTGTGAAGCCTACTGACAAAAACAGCTTACTTCATTTTGATAGCTGTCATCCCCAACATAAGAAAATATCCTTACCACATTCCTAACATGTAAGGATATTGAGAATTCTATTCGATCCAAAGACACGCTTTCAGCGACACAAAGAGATGATTCAAAAATTCATGGCGAGAGGCTATCCACCAGCCATCTCAATGGCAAGTACAGATAACCCTCCCAGAGAAAAATGCACGGGCCGATACATTTCTTGTGTGAACACGTATCATCCCTTTTTCAACTGCTTCAAATCTATCATTAACAAACACTGGCCCCTCTTGGGACAGGCATATCCCTCTATACCGGAGTTTACTAGACCTCCTCTTTTTTGCTATGAAAGGTCACAGAACTTAAGCGACAAATTGATAAGAGACGCCACAGGCTCAGCACGCTTTTCACCAAGACAGACCTTTCTAGCCACTCCATGACGGGGCAACAGTGCTCCCATATCATCAAAGGTGATACCTTCAGCCACCCTCGTACCGGCAAGAGATTTCCCATTAGAGACTTCTTTACCTGCAATTCCAGTTTTGTCATTTACCTTGTGAAGCGTCCTTGCGGTCAGACCATGTTGCCCCTTCCACACCATTTTTCCACCCATGGGCATAACATGTCACAACGAAGATTTCAGGTCATAGAGCATATACCAGTTAGTCGGAGGGGGGAAGATTGTATTGCCAGAACAGGAATTGTATTGGATACATACCCTACAGACACTAGAACCGTTTGGTCTCAATAGAGAATATGATCCAAAGCATTCATTTTATTATTGTCTTTTTCTCTAACTTCCCTTTTTTCCTTAGGACTGAGAGGTCTGTCTTACCTGGGCCAATAATATATCATATGCGTGTATATACAACTCATTAATACAACTATATTCATATGCTCTTCTATTGTTATTTTTCCTATCTAGTACATGAAACCTACTGCTGCCATATACTAAGTATTCACTAATGGCTCATCTGCATTGTTTATTTAAAACTGACCAACAACTAATATTTATTTTTCATCTATCTTGATTATTGGTATATTACCATGACTAGGCACTAGTTTATATTGATAAGAATTGTGTTCACAATGATATGTGCCATGTCTCATTATATCCCTCTGTCACACTGCATATCTACTGATCGAGTCTGATCATCTCCACACTTGGCTATCTCTGTCTCACCGGCCGGAGAGAATAGACCACAACAGCATTATTGCGCATGTGCGACTTGCCCTTCACGGCGTCTTCCTGCGTTCCAAATACAGAAAGCAGGAAGCCGTCCATTCACCTGCCCCTCTCTGATAAATACAATGCGCGGCAGAAAGCCGCTACACCCACGCCCAGATCTGGTTGGTAGGCACATTAGATGGCCACATTTCCACCCCGGTGAGGTGATTTTATTATTATCCTTTCTACTTCTTTGCATATTCTCTCCTGCCTTCAAGCAACCGGATATACCACAAGGTATTAGATCGTCAGCACACCTGCTTCTATACATGAGAGCCTGGATTTGGTAATATACACTCATCCTTTATACTCACTTTTCTCTAGTAGTTATACCGGAAACATGGACAGTGATTACGAGATAGAACGGATATCCTGCCTTGAGCTGTTTTCACATCACGTTTTCCTGCAATCCAACGCTGTCCGTTGTAAATCGGATCAGATGCTCAACATCGGATGCTACCGGTCTGATTTTTTTATCGGATCAGTTTATTGGATCCGATAAAAAAATTGGACCGATGGCATCCGATCCGATTTTTTAATGGATCCGATTTAAATGGGGGAGGGCTGTGTGAGGCCTTGGAGTTTGAGCATGCTCAATACAGAAATCGGATCCGATATCGGATCTGATTTTCCATCCGATCCCCATAGACTCTCATATTATTATAATAGGATCGCATCGGATCTGATGCGATCCGATTTTTGCAGCGGAGTCCAAAATCGCAACAGTCTACGATTTTGGCTGCTTCAGAAAATCGGACAGGATCGGAGGCAAATCTGATGCTGTTAAGGGCAAATCCGATCCGATCGGTCCCCATAGGATAACATGAGGCCAAAATCGAATCCGATGCTGTCCGATTTACAAAGGACAGCGTCGGATTGCGGGAAAACGTGATGTGAAACCAGCCTTACAGAAAAAGACCATATATGATCACATTCTATGATTATATAACTATTCATCAGGATTAAGCACATAACAGGAAGCTTTTTTTCCATAAGCAAGGGACACTGTATCCGGGATCCAATAGGACCATCTGCACCAGGATAAGTCAAACTGTAATACCAATCTCACACTGTAGAGGTATATTAACTATATACAGGAGACATTTTAAGGATTCTTTTTTCCTATCTGCTTACGCCTCAATTGCCATACTCTACCTCTCCCTTCTTTTTCGCTTTCTTTTTTTCCTACTTTTAACCTTTGATAAACCTACAGCACGAATTCATCACAGTCCTGCGGCAGCCCCTAATCTAAACCACAACCTACACCATAGTGCTGACATGGAGAATACCTATTGATTACTTTTAAGGTATGCACATAGCTCATTTCTTTCTAAATACGCTATCTATAAACTGCTTGTTATAGATAGATTTAAACATGTATATATCCCTACAGGAGATATTGATGACCCAGCAGCATCTAAATAGACATCGCCTGACTTCTTTGTTAATCTACAAGGTAATTCATTTGTTTTGATTAGTGTGCTGCATCACAATTTGATCTGAACAAGTATTATTTTCTTTGTTATAATCCTGAGTACAGAGTACTTTTGTTATGGTATATATGATGTATGTACAATCATGTAATTTTCGTTTTTAATTCTACTTACCGTATATTTTGTATAGTGTCTGCTATATTGAAAAAGGCTTTAATAGCTGAGACGTAATTGTTTTGACTGACAGACATCAAATAAACAAGATATTGTTGCAAATAAATCACTATTTCTTGTGCTGAAGCTCAGACTTTATAGGTCCATGTAAACAGACCTTAGCCCCTTATTGACCTAACATACGGCTCAAATCATTAGCGAGTGTAAGGAGTAGGCTCACAGGTGACTCTAACCCATACCCTGCAGATAATGGCTGTAACCTGCCTCTAACATCTACAGTTGGGGAGCTACACCAATGAGTTTTAACATGTTAAATGCCACTGTCAAACCCTGATGGTGGCATTAACAGTGCCCAAAGATGGGGACACATCATTCCATTGCATTTCTTTTGTTACTGCAATGCCGCAATCCATAAATACATAGTCTTGCCCTGGAAAAAATAAGCCTGCACGCAACTCCATATACGGAAAAGTGCAAAAGTCACGGGTCTCAAAAAGCGCCATTACTATTAAATTGTTTTTTTTTTTTTTTTCTTTATAAATTTTGATTTTTTCCCCAGTAAAATAACATAAAAAACTTGGAGTTAAGTGTGGCTGTAATCATATGGATGAGGGTAGTCATATTACTGGATAATTATTACCACACAATGTATGCTGTAAAAACAATTTCACAGGGCTTGGAATATTTTTCACATTTTACAGTACTCTATGTAGTAACATGAACAGTGTAATTGAAAAGTACAACTTGTCCCGCAAATAAACAAGCCTCACATCTCTGGTGGCCGCTTACATCTTTGATACGTGCACAAGGTGAGTTTTTTTTACTTCAATATTTGTAAGCCAAAACCAGCAGTGGGTGATGAATACAGAAGTGGTGCAGGTGCTTCTATTACACTTTTCCTCGGATTGTTCCACTCCTGGTTTTGGCGACAAATCCTGAGGTAAAAATCTCACCAAATACTCAATGTGTGCACGCGGCCTTATAATGCCCCTTTCATGCCCCTATATAGAAATAAGGCCATGTGCACACATTGAGTACTTGTTGAGATTTTTACCTCAGTATTTGTAGCCAAAACCAGGAGTGGGTGATAAATACAGCGGTGACGTGTTTCTATTATACTTTTCCTCTGATTGCTGCACTCCTGGTTTCCTCTTACCTATACTGAGGTAAAAATCTCACCAAATACTCAACGTGTGTACGTGGTCTAATAATGCCCCTTTTGAGTCCCCACACAGTAATAAGGCCACGTGCACACACTGAGTATTTATTGAGTTTTTTACCTCCGTATTTGTAGCCGAAACCAGGAGCAGGTGATAAATACAGAAGTGGTGTTGCTATTATACTTTTCCTCTGATTGTTCTATTCCTTACAAATACTGAGGTAAAAAAAAACTCACCAAAAACTCAACGTGTGCACGGAGTCTTCTAAGACAAAAAGTCCTTCTGAAATTGGACATGTGGATTCTTAAACCCCTGACACAGGGGCCTCCATAACATTCAGGCTGTTGGCCTAACACGATATTGGGCAATTCGGCTGACATTAGTCTAATGTGTATGGAGATTAATTCTTACATAGGCCAAACTTGACTGGACACACCAAGGATGCATTTTAAGACTGTCTAGTCTAAGTTGATGCCCCAAATTAGCTGGTAATTGTGCCAGAAATCTGTGTCAAAAATGTGTTGCTTCTTTTTGTCGCCCTGTGCTGCAGGTTACATCATGCACCTTTTCCACTAAACCACATTTCAATGAGGCCAGGTCTTTATGCCAACCTAGGTGCAGAAAGTGTCTAAAGCATTTAAAAAATATGCTAGAAATGGTGAAAAACATTTTATTTTAACGTATTTTACTTGCTAAATTTTACTCATTGTATCAGATCTTTGGAGGATGCAATGGTTTTAATATGAAAGGTCAGGGAATGAGAAAACACAGACCTCGTTCCCTCCATAAATATTTTTTTTTAAACACACAAGTCAAACACATCCACACAGCCGCACAATCTTACCTCCCATGCGCTCCATGACTGATCCCAGGACTAGTCCGGCGCAGGTCTCCATAACGATCACTTTACTACCTGCATGAATATTTCCGATTGTGAGCATCTGGGCCAAGGTGTCATATCGGAGCTGGCTGAGAACAAAAAGAAACAAGCCAGAGGAATAAGGAAAGAAAAGTCTTGGGCTACGTTCACATTTCTGTTTAGTGGAGAAGACAAAGCCAATGAATAACTGAAATCGGAGGGGCCTTTTCATTATTATGGGAACAATTATGTGTCCATTTTTAGAATGGAGAAACAGCGCCACATGGAGAAATTCCCTCCCAGTTTAAAAAGCCACTAAAAAAGAACCCAGAAGGACTCCATAATAATCAACAGGGTCACTCTGCTTCTGTTTGCATCCGTCATACCCTGGATCTGGGCACTGTGGGGGCAGGAGGATGTCCGTTTGTCTGTTGTCTTGTGGATTCAGGTCAGGTTTTAGAGGCTTTGAATTTGTATGGATGTTTGACTTCTTTGCTCTCTTTTTTTTTTTTATGTATGATTGCTTTCTTTAGTAAATTCAGATCCATAGAGGTTAGGCTACATTCAGATGGTGCGTTAGTGTAGCTTTCTTACGGATCCATTTTGTGCAGTCACATTGGGCATCCCAGCCAAATTAATGCATTTCCAAATTTAGCATTCAGACAGAACATGTGTGGATCCGATTTTGGGCTCATGAATGGATCCGCAGAAAGAATAAGCATGTCAATTGTTGGGCGTTTTTCCTGGTCTGCTTTCTCCATTGCCCCCATTGTTGAAGGTGCAAAAAAAAAACCCAGATCCATAAAAAACACAGCACACACGCAGTGTCTGAATGGGTGCTGCGTTTTTTGAGAAGGAATATCCGTTTTGCAGCTGAAAAGCAGATACTCATAAAAACAGTACACTAACGCATTATCTGAATGCAGCCTAAGGGTAAGTGCACACTTACCCGGCGGTTTGGTCGGCGGCAGCTGGCGGAACCCGCCAGGAAGCTCTGGCGCCGTCCACCGGCTTCCTGGCGGGTATGTGCGGCGGGAGCCGGGCGGATGCACAGCGTGTTCTCGGCGGCGATTCTGCAGCGGCTGGAAGCAGCACATGATTCTGCTTGCAGCCGCTGCAGAACCGCCGTTTTTTAGAACATGCTCATTCTTTGCTAACCCGCTGGGAAACCTGCGGGTTAGCAACGGATGACGCTGTGTTAACGCCGGCGTGTGCACTGCCTTGGGCGGTTTACATTAGTTTTAATGTTAATCCAAACGCCGGTTTGGATTAACATAAATTTAAATAAAACTAATGTAAACAAAACGGCGGTTTACACAGGTAAACCGCCGAAAACCCGCCCAGTGCGCACATAGCCTTAGTGTTTTACTGTGCCCACTTTCTCTGGATCACAAAATGTTAAAATAAAATACAAAAAAATATTAAACATAATGTAAAAAACCTTGTAGCCAGGTATTCTGCTGCTGATGTACCTGTCACCTGTTAGATGCTAGATTTATAAGCCAAATTTAACCCAAAAAAAACACTTCCTCTCCCCTCACCCCCCCCCCCCCTCACAAAAAAAAGCAAAAAACTGATGGATTGAACAGTCTACTTACCAGATTTTTCCAGGTTCTCTCGCATAGTACATTATTGAAAGTATACGGGCAGTAGGTTTTAATATTGTTATATGGGCTTCGTACCTGTGGACAGTGTTTAAAAGGTTAGGCCACCAATAAGCAATAAATGTTTAATACATTTATTCATTGAAACTTTAATATAAGTAACATTTCCTTTGCGTAAAATTGAAGGGTTATTGCGGCTACCACCATCTTCCACTAATAATAAAATCTTGAGATTTGCTGACCTGAAGGGGTTTTCTAACGCCACACACTTCTGCATCTGGAGGGCAATGGTGCCGGTGATGTTTGGTCTTACAATATCTGCTGGAACGTGTACTTGATTTGCTGGTGCACGACAACTGCTGATCACACAAGCATTTCGCTACGTATTGGTGGCGTGATGTCACTGGCACCATTTACCTCGTGATGCGAAAGTGTGCGGAGCTGGAAAACCTCTGCAGGTCAGGACTTCTCAAGATTTTATAATTGACGAAAGATGGTGGTATCTAAGGGTACTTTTACATCAGCGGTTTTTGCCGTTCGCAGCAGATGTGGTGAAAAAAAACGCATCTGCCGCGATTATCGCATAACCGCTGCACTTGAGGCACAGTTGCGGCAAGCCCCATGCAATGTCTATGGGGCTTGCAGTAAGTGTGCAGCAAGTGTGGTTTCGGCACTTGCGGCCGCGAAAAAAAAAAAACTCGGTCAACCGCGTTTTTTTTGCGGCCGCACCTGCCGCAAGTGCCGATACCGCACTTGCCGCAAGCTCCCATAGACATTGTATGGTGCTAGCCGCAACTGTGCCGCAAGTGCAGCGGTTATGCGGTAATCGCGGCAGATGTGGTTTTTTCACCGCATCTGACGCGAATGGCAAAAACCGCTGATGTGAAAGCAGCCTAAAATAATGACTATCTATTCACTAAAATCTACAAATTATCACAGGACAGGCTGCAATGATTGAAAATGCCAATGTTATTTATGGAGCTGACAAACTGTAATTATTCATATATCTCTCTGATTCCTTGGAAGCTCATCATTTCATCACTTTACAACAGAATAACACAGAAGTCACTTTCACAAAAAAAAACAATCCATTAGTCAGATGTAAGTGAGGAAACGGAGAATTTACAAAAGAACAAAAAGATATAGCTTTGTCCTAGACAGGATAGGTGATAACTTCAATTTAAGCAAGGTTATGGTGGCTGAGACCCCACCGATCGCCAGAACAGGACATTATTTTGGTCTCCAGTTTGAATGGAGAGGCAATACAAAGGCTTGAGCACTGTTCTATTCGGTCTTTATAGGACTGCTGGAGAACCCAGCAGTCCATGGACGTCCTACAGAGCTCACGTGCGTCCTCTCACCCTACTGAAACGGAGAACAAATATTCCCTGTTCTGTCAACTTCAGCATCTGAAGATTACAAGCGTCATTATTATAAGAACATGTAAAAGCTATGTAAGCAAATTCTGGCTGAATTGTGCATTACCTATACTGATTCAAGCAGGAATGGCCAAAAATTTAAAGCAGGGTCTACTACAGGAATTGTAACTGTGTGATATAAAATCATAATGTTGTGTTGCTTTAGTGCAATGAATTCTAGTAAATGTGGACCGAAATCCAGAATTTCAGCACATTCATTTTATCATTAATGATTTTAGCAGCACTGGAACCCTTGATGTACATTGGGGTGTCCTAATTTTCCACCAGATGACAAATGTCAGAGGAAAAAAGGATCGGGCGAACTATAACTCAACATGTCCGATCTCTTGTTCTCAAAGGGAGATAAGTAACCCCCCTAAAGGTACCTTTACACGCGGAAACTTATCTAGGAATTTCACTGGCACCTTACTGGTTGCAGTGAAATCATGGACACATTGTTCTATCTTGTTGCTGTGTACAAATGGAACAATGTGTCCATGATTTCACTGCAACCATTAAGTTGCCAGTGAAATTCCTAGAAAAGTTGCTGCGTGTAAAGGTACCTTTAAAGGTGTAAGGCAGCAACCTTTTCCACTCCTGAGCATGTAAGAGGGAACTGGGAAGAATAGATGTTCACCGAACAAGGCATATATCAATGAGGAGCAGCGTGTGGCCAACGAGCTACATGAATCAGTTCTGTGAAATAACTGCTCAGCTCAGAGACTCGAATATTATCAGACAATTTTCAGCTGTAAATTCCAAAACATACAAAACACTTGAGTAAATGTTGTATATAAAAATTTTTTGTTCTAAGAAATGTCATCCTAGCTGAATCTCCAACTGGTTCCAATATCAGGAGGCTGCTACATATTACCTCTGTTGTGTATATAAATATATATAATATACTATATGTGGACCCGATGCTATCGCATCGGAAAGGTAGTGATGTCATTATGGGTGTGATCTCTATGGCACTGGGTGCGGTGGCTGTCTCCTCCCACCATCTGTTTTCTCTCCCCTTTGACCTGTCTCCCCTGTGCGCTCTCCCTCGTGTGCTGTCTTCTTCCCTCATCTGCTCACCCCTTTGAGCTGTCTCCTCCACTCTGTGCTTTCTCCCGTGTGCTGTCTTTTCCTTTCATCTGCTCTGCCCTTTGAGCTGTCTCCCCCTGTGCGCTGTCTTCTCCACTTTGTGCTCTCTCCTCCTTTGACCCGTCTCTCCCTGTGCACTCTCCCCCGTGTGCTCTGTTTTGAGCGGTCTTCCCCTGTGTGCTCTCTACCCTGTATGCAGTATCTCTTTCCACTGTGATGTCTTGTCCCCTCTGTTCTCTCTCCTTTGAACTGTCTAGCCCCTGTGCACTTGCCCCTTCTCCGATGTGCCCTCTCTACCCTGTGTGCATCTTTGTATATCTAGGTGTACAAAGATCGTGGCTGCTTGAATAAGTGCTCATGCACGCCAGGTATACGCATGGGCACTTACGCAGACTGTGATGTGTCAGCAACAGCTGTGGGCAGCGCTTCGGGTGGTGGCAGTTGTGGCATTGTGCAATGTGTCAGTACTGCCAGTGGGTGCAATATTTGCACACCTATCACTCTCTCCCTCTTTGAGCGCTCTCTAGGCCCCCCCATGCAGTCTCTGTGCACTCTCTATGCCCCCCCGTGTGTCATGCCGCAATCCTTGAAAATGCACCTGGGCGTCCAAAGATGGCAGTGGCATGATGAACAGGGCATGTGCGCATGTGCAGTTAGTGTCCAAAGATGGTGTCAGTCTGACTAACTGCACCTGCGTAGGCACTGTACAGCGGTGATGTCGGGTGAAGTCTGTGGGCTGTGTGAGTGGCGGTTTTCCGAAAACGTGATACTGCCTTTGGTTTCAGGTGGCATTGGGTCCAGTGGTCGGCAACACCGCTGGCTGTACTGTGAGAGGTGCCACTACCGCTAGTGGGTGCCGTATTTGCACACTCACCACTTGGGTGTGCAAATATGACTGCGGCGGCACGCGATATTGGGACGACTTGACACTGGAAGTGGATGATGGATGGGACAGTGTGATTATGTAAATAGACATATAAAATATCTAAACTCCACACATCTAGAAGAGTTAGGGAACGTGTGCATGTTAAGAGTTTGCTGAAAACATTTCTGCATCAAAAACTTGTCTCTTTTCATGAAAAACAACATAAAAAAGTATTTGTGTTTGTGATGAGCTTTCCTCCCATTCATTAGAATAGGTGAAAATGCTGCAAGAACGCTGAAATAACTAATATGATAAAGTCCGACACTCCTGATTCATTAAAGCGCCACTACAGCATTTTTGCTTTTTTCTGCATTGGGGTGGTATTTTAAATGTTAGCCCCCTGCCCACAGTCATGTCATACACACTTCCGGCATCTTCAGCTCTTACCGACTACGCTCTGGTCCCATGGCGCTATCTTGTGCACGTGACTGGCCGGAAGTCAGGTTATGCCACAAGCAGCTAAATGCATCTCTATGAGAAACAGAATGAGGCTCCCATAGAGATGTATTGAAAAGTGATCTCCGGCGCATTTCATGAAACACTGGAGCTGCCTGCGGGTCACTTTTTGACGAAGCTCAAAAGGAGCATCAGTGATCGCGAATGCCGTGTAGAAGGCAGGGGACTTGCATTTAATGCACCACTCCAGAGGTGCAGTAAAAAAAAAAAAAAAAATGCTGGAGTGGTGCTTTACAAGATGGATACTTCTTAATGAATCAGGCTCCTTACCACAAATCTTATTCCATTTAATGACTGGAGTGATATTTGTGGTGTAACGTGTGCCACCGATCATCATGAATTTGATTAACAGGGGTCACTACACCTTGTTCCACTTTGTCGGAGCTAGGCAGGAATGACGTAAAAATGTTAGTGCATTTATTTTCAACAGTGAACTCTTCTCAACAACCATGTGTTAAACATTTCATTACAGAACAACCACAGGAAAATACTAGGAAGTTGTGATTATCAGACATTATGGCAACAATTCATCAAACCTTTTATGCCAGAAAAGTAGTGAAAAAGCTTTGCCAAGTCACAAAATGTTGCTCTGATTGTTATACACCTTATCAAAGAAATCTGTCTCCTTCACCTGACTGATCATTTATTCTCAAAATTTTCAACACACAGGTAAAATCTGACTTGTTCCCCTTTCACATCAGCATTTTTCGCTGATTGTGGCAGATACGGAAGATTTACCGCATCTGCCGTCTAACTTGCGGCAAGCCCCATACATTGTCTATGGGGTTTGCGGCAGGTTTGGCAAGTGCGGTATTGCAATAAGTGCCAGATCGTGGCAATACAGCACTTGCCGCGTGCCCCATAGACAATGCATGGGGCTTGCCACAAGTGCAAACCGTTATGCAGCAGATGCTGTATATCTGCCAGATCTGCCACAATCAGCGAAAACACTGATGTGAAAGGATCCTTAGGCTCCTTTCACATCAGCGTTTTTGCTGATTTGTGGCAGATCCAGCAGATTTACCACATCTGCTCCATAACGGCTGCACTTGGGGCACACTTGCGGTAAGCCCATTCTTGCAGCAGGTGCGGCAAATGCGTTTTTTGCCGCGATCTGGCACTTAGGGCAAATAAAAAAAAAACGCAACCAGCAGCGTTTTTTTCAAACTGCACTTGCCGCACCTGACCACAAGTTCCAGAGAAAATGAATGGGGCTCGCCGCAAGTGCAGCCGCTATGCGGTAGATGCGGTAAATGTGCAGGATCTGCAGCAATTCAGCAAAAACGCTGATGTGAAAGGGGCCTTAAAGCGTAACTGCCGTTTAAATTTTTTGACTTAATAATAATGTAGAGCAAGTGATTATAATAAACTTTCAAATACATGTCATTAGAATATTCTTGTTGAAAACCATTCCTAAACCTTCCACAAGGCGTCCCCACTAGACTTTCTCAGAAGCAGACATAAGTTCATTATCAATCAGATCCGTCTTCATACTGAATGCGGGCATGTAACCATATAAGGTAAAGGGGGTGGAGCCTACACTCTGTGAGCTCCTGACTGCAGCAGGTGAGGAAGCAATGTATCAGATTACCTCAGGCTACAGCACAGTTGCTAAGCAATGTCAGAATGCTAGGATCAGTGCCAACTCCTCTTTCCTTGGCACAAGCTTCTGATCTGTCATTTGGCTCCACACATCACAATCAGGATCTGTTAATCCCTTTCTGCTGTCATATTTCACTGCTCTCTATCAGCTGCTGGCCACGCCCACACAGCCGTAAAATGCAGTTTTTAAAACAGCACAGAAAAATGTGAGAAAATAAGTGATATGGCTAAAAAAAAGCATTATCTTAGCTGCTATGTGACCCAACATTAACAACCAGTGAAGTATTGTTTTTTTTTTTCTATTTTCAATGACGTGACATTTACACTTTAAGTGAATTCATTTTTTCACATTATTGAGAGACAAGATAACAGAGCTCATTAAGTTCTATATAAAATTGACTCTCAACTAAGGGAAATTGCAGCAGATTGTCCGTTGGCCTCCAGCTCATCCTCCCTCTCCCCATTCTTCCCTCATCCATAGAATTTTAACCCTTTCAATACCCGGCGATTTTTTGTTTTTTGCTCCCCTGCTTCCAAGAGCCATAACTTTTCTATTTTTGCGTCAATATAGACATATGAGGGCTTATTTTTTGTGGGACAAGTTGTACTTTCAAATGCAATCATATATTTTCCAATAAAGTGTACAGGAAAATGGGGAAAAAATTCCAAGTGCGGTGAAATTGCAAAAAGAGTGCAATTACACATTTGCTTTTGGGTTTTTTAGTCGCCATTATCACTATATGGTAAAACCTACATGATGGTGTGATGCCTCGGGTCATTACGAGTTTGTAGATACCAAACATGTATACCTTTACTGGTATCTAAGTGTAGAAAAAAAATTCTGAAGTCTGAAAGAAAAAAAAAAGAACTGCACTTTCTGCACCCTGTAGCATCCTCATTTTTCGGGATCTGGGGCTGTATGATGGTTTATTTTTTCCGGCTTGAGCTGACGTTTCTAATTATCCCAATTTTGGGTGGATGCGCTGTTTTGATCGCCCGTTATAGCATTTTATAGCAATGTTGCAGCGACCAAAAAAAACATAATTTTGGCATTTGGACCTTTGTTCGTTATGCAGTTTACGGCTCTCATTAATTGACTTTATATATTGATATATCGGGCATTTCTGAACACGGCGATACCAAATATGTGTTTTGTTTTATTTTTAATACCTTTATTTTGAATGGGGTTAAAGGTGGGCGATTTGAACTTGGGCTTTTTTTTCTAATATTTTTTAAAATGTAATTCTTGATTTTACACAGCCCCATAGGGCGCCACACTTCTGCAGGGTCCGATCGCTTCTACCAGGTCCCGATGAAGACACATCGGGACATGGCATTTGGTTTCACTTTCAGTGGTTGGTAGCGCTGGCCAACCACTGAGAGGGAGTGAACCGTGATAGCTTCTAGGTTCACATCAGGACCGGGGCAATCATGCGAGCACCGGAGAGCTCGCAATCTTATCAAGGGATCTCCGATGCAGGCGGGGAACAGCACGATCCCCACCACGGATGTTTTGAATCCTGCTGTAAGTGAATGACAGCGGGATTCAAGAGGTTAAAAGCACCGATCGGTACTGGAAGCCCAACATCTCAGCTGATGAGATCAGCATAGATGTCGGGTGAATGATGTGAGCTCCGCGCCAGAGCTCATATCAAAGGCGGGCTCCTGACCCATGACATTGTATTACGTGAAGGGTCAGGAAGGGGTTAAAAGCACCAATTCATCAGTAATGGGAAAGTCTTCACTGAATACAGATTTTACCCATGAATTGAGAATGAATGAACAGCACAGGAAGAGGACATGGACTGCTGAAATCTTTATTTGATTCACCAGACAGCAGCGAGGCTGAAGCAATATGGGTTCAGCACTGGAGTCACAAGGCAGTGAACACCGCTGCTGAACCTAACAAGGATGAGCGACGAGGAAGGAGCACGGGGTGAGAAGGAATTAGACATAATCTCCGGGGTTATAGAGGAGGTGTGGGCTACATGCAAATAAATAAACCTCCAGCTCATCTATTCATCTGGCTGTCAGTGATCAATAGTAAGAGACAGCGGAGCTGTGTAATATCATACAAGCAGGATGGAGAGAAAAATAAATATATATTTCCGTATATCATATTACGGGTTCCACAAAAAACAAATAAATGTAAATTAAGCAATTACTATTAACCTCACAATGAAAGACTGCTAGGACCTGGTACAGAGAGGTCAGCAAAAAAAAAACCAAAAAAAAAAAACTGTCATTGGAGCACAGCCACAGGACCCGATTCACCATAAGGAGGAATAAAATAAAGGGTGCTATATATCAGTATGATTTGAGGAAGGAAAAAAGTAGATAATGGAATGATGGAGGAAGGCGGGAGGGAGGACCCAAGGAGGCGGGAGGGAGGACCCAAGGAGGCGGGAGGGAGGACCCAAGGAGGCGGGAGGGAGGACCCAAGGAGGCGGGAGGGAGGACCCAAGGAGGCGGGAGGGAGGACCCAAGGAGGTGGGAGGGAGGACCCAAGGAGGCGGGAGGGGGGACCCAAGGAGGCGGGAGGGGGGACCCAAGGAGGCGGGAGGGAGGACCCAAGGAGGCGGGAGGGAGGACCCAAGGAGGCGGGAGGGAGGACCCAAGGAGGCGGGAGGGAGGACCCAAGGAGGCGGGAGGGAGGACCCAAGGAGGCGGGAGGGAGGACCCAAGGAGGCGGGAGGGAGGACCCAAGGAGGCGGGAGGGAGGACCCAAGGAGGCAGGACGCAAGGAGGCGGGAGGGAGGACGCAAGGACTAGGGAAGAAGGAAGAAAGGTGGAGGGAGTGGAGAAGGAGGGGGGGGAAGGAAGGAAGAAAGGAGGAGAGAGGATGGAAGAAAAGAGGAGAGAGGGAAGAAATAAAAATGAAGGAGGGAGTAAGGAAATGAGGAGGGAGTAAGCAATAAGAGGAGAGAGTGAGGAAAGCAACAGGAGGATTTTTGTCAGTAAAGACGTGAAAAGCTAAGCAGTGTCTAACCCCTCCAGAACCTCATCAGGACAATTGGCTACACAAGGGTTTACCAGCATCTGGATTAAGGATATTTGGGATCTATTTAGTTCTAGAGAACATGTAAAGAAGGTGCAAATAGAAATGGGCATAAATGACACGTGTTCACTAACCAGGTTGAGCTTTTTTTTTATGAGGTGGTGAATCTTCTTAGGCTGGCTTTTGTTCCTGTCCTTTTTTTTGCAGGACCTAACAGGAAGTAGCAAACTGTCCTTCTTCCTCCCGCCATTTCTAGCTTTCAGTCGTAGAAGTGCGGCTGGAGCAGTTTAAGTCACTGCTCAGTACATAGTGAGAGGCAGCTGTAACCACACCCTGTCACTGACTGACAACTAGCGCTATAGTGATGCCATGCAGATTTGTCTGTCAGTCAGTGCTGGGATGCGGTAACAGACGTCGCTCCCTATACACTGAGCGATGACTAAAACTGCTCTGGCAACTTGGGACACTATTTAAAACGTAAAGAAAACAAGAATACAATAATTTGCAAATCTCAGCCATATTTCTGCAAGCAGGACTTTTCTCATTCTAAAGATAAACAGCTAATGAAAAACAAACAGCCCCCTTATATATCAATGGGACCCTACTGCTTCCATTTGTAACAGGACTGCCCAGGATCCTAACTCCATTTATCTGCTCTAAATGGAATAGAAAAATTTAAATAAATAAATGAACACATGAATCTAATACTGCTGCTAAAGGGGAACAATCTGAATGAGCTGCAGATGACCGAGGGTTAAAAAACAAACAAACTGGACATAAGTGTTTGTGTATATAGGAGGTAATCATTGTAAGGGCCCTTTCACATCAGCGGTAATTTGAAATCGCGGCAGATGCGGTGAAAAAACCGCATCTGCCGCGATTGCCGCTGCACTTGCGGCGCGGTAATCGCCATAGTAAGTATAGGGAGACTTGCGGCAGGTGCGGCAAGTGCGGTTTTGCACTTGCGGCAGGTGCAACCGCGAAAAAAATCTGCGGTCAGCCGCGTTTTTTTTCGCAGCCGCACCTGCCGCAAGTGCAAAACCGCACTTGCCGCACCTGCCGCAAGTCCCCCTATACTTACTATGGCGATTACCGCGCCGCAAGTGCAGCGGTTATGCGGCGGCTATGCGGAAATCGCGGCAGATGCGTTTTTTTCACCGCATCTGCCGCGATTTCAAATTACCGCTGATGTGAAAGGGCCCTAAGGCTGCTTTCACATCAGCGGTAATCGCTGATCGCGGCAGTTGCAGTGAAAAAAAAACGCAACTGCCGCGATTACCGCATAACGGCCGCACTTCACTTGTGGTTCACCTGTGGCAAGCCCCATGCAATGTCTATGGGGCTTGCGGTAAGCGTGCGGCAGGTGCGGTTTCGGCACTTGCGGCAGATGCGGTTGCGATAAAACTGCAGCTGACCGCGTTTTTTTCGCGGCCGCACCTGCGGCAAGTGCCGATACCGCAACTGTACCACACTTGCCGCACCTGCCGCAAGCCCATAGACATTGCATGGGGCTTGCTGCAGGTAAACCGCAAGTGCGGCCGTTATGCGGTAATCGCGGCAGTTGCGTTTTTTTTCACCGCAACTGCCGCGATCAGTGATAACCGCTGATGTGAAAGGGGCCTAATAACGTTCTGCTTTCACTGATATAGATGCACAAATCACTTACTTTTTCTTCTTTTTCTTTATATACTTTTCTTGTGCAAATTCTGTCTTGTCACGAAATGTCGTACTGTTCTCTATCAGCTGCTGGACAATTTCCTATAGGAAACACATATTAATGATGTGTTAGATATGCATTACACTATATAAAAAAAAGGTATAAATACTAATAATTATCAGTGTAGCAAATGCCATGGATAACACTAACAAATTCTTGGGGAGTCAATTATAGATTTGTTTTTTTCCCAATAGAAGTGTTGCAGGGAAGTGAGCGGAGGCGGCACCGCTGGTAATATATACAGCATACTATAAGAGCGATGTCGCTCCGGACCGGACGGTCATTAACGATGCCCCCTGGGGTCCTTCATTATTTACAATCACATCATTTTTATGGATAAGCTTTATTTCTTCAGGACCCGGCACATATTCGCTCCAGTGTCATTATATGAGGCTGTAGACAACACCGCCGCTGACAGCGCACAA
Source organism: Allobates femoralis (assembly GCA_033576535.1). NCBI lineage: Eukaryota > Metazoa > Chordata > Amphibia > Anura > Aromobatidae > Allobates > Allobates femoralis. Next base: position 538,020,040 of record JARQOC010000001.1, read on the forward strand.
TAGAAGATGGCCATAGTCATTCTTCATTTATGTCAGAGAGCGACTGCTGGAAGTCATCCAGGCAATTAACCTTATGTCTGTACAAGGGTAACAGTTATCAGAAAGCTTCACGCCCGGATGAACAGATAAAGCCAGAAGTTTACTTTAAAGAATAACAAAAAGACAACTGCTGATGAAGCTCTCACAGATTCATGACAAGTCCTCACTGGCTTAGGCCCCTTTCACATCAGCGTTTATTTGAAATCGACCAGTCTGGGTCCCGGCCGGAACAGGTGGAAAGCAGCTTTCCCTAACATCTTTTTTCCCTTTTCCAGTCCATCTTTAATGCAGCAGCCAGGATCACCTGTCTAGCTAACCGTTACTAGGACGCTTCTGCTCTATACCAGTCATTGCACTGGCTGCCTATACACTATAGGATCAAATTTAAACTGCTTGTTCTCACCCACAAAGCTTTTCAGGGTGCAGCACCCTCCTACATCTCTTCCCTCATCTCTGTCTATCACCATTCTCTTCGCTCTAGAAGTGACTTTAGACTCACTTCTGCAGTAATTAGGACCTCCCACTCCCGGCTCCAAGACTTCTCCCGAGCTGCACCAATTCTCTGGAATGCTCTACCCCAAGAAATTAGGACTATCCACAAATTACATACTTTCAGGCGCTCCCTAAAAACACATTTTTTAGGGCTGCCTATCACGCTCCCTAATCAAAGTGATTTAGATATAGCCTATTCACTCCATCAGTTTCAAAAGCATTACAAAGAATGGCTGGTGGCCACTCATGCAGCTCGTATCTCTTCCCCATTTCCTCAAGGTGGCTGGACCATCACTGTATATAAGCCCCTGTACTTTGGGTCACCCCACCTCAATGTAGGTTGTAAGCTCTTGTGAGCAGGGCTGTCGTTATTTTCCTTTAATTATTGTATTCTTTGGTAACTGTTACTTATGAGTGTTTGTATGTGAACATCTGAATTGTGAAGCGCTGCGAAATATGTAGTTTAGTATTATATATGTAGTATATATTAATAATAATAATAGTAAATGCCTCTAAAGTATAGTTCTCCTAATTAGTTATGTCGCTTACCAGGGTATTGCAGTTTAGGTATCCATGGTTACGACCACTCATATAGTGAGTTAGTTGCTCACGGCCGTTACCATGGATACCTAAACTGCAATACCCTGGTAAGCGACATAGCTAATCAGGAGAACTATATTAAATTTTTAATAGAGGGATTTGCTTATATTATAATTATTACATCTACTACATATTGGGGCAGGATCCATTGGAGATGAGAATACCCGTTTAAGCTGTGGTTGTACATGTTTGCTACATCTTCCTTCCGTCACTTTGGGGCTTTTGGAGATAGCAGAGTGTCTCTCAGCAGAAACCCATAGAATGGCCTTTAACATGAGGGCATCAGCCGCTCCTCTTTTGATTAGTCGGATTGAAACGATGTCATTGCTGCGGCGTGACTCACACGTGACATCACACTAAGCCAGTTACTCAAACATAAGAGCCATGGATGAGGTTGAAACTGAAGGACGACCTCAGTCCATGTCTCCAGTGAGCTCCTAGATCTATGAGCCACTGTGACTTGCAGAGAAAGACCCATCTGGCCAGCTACATGGTGGGCCATTTATATGGATGCACCCAAACAAAATGGGAATGGTTGGTGATATCAACTTCCTGTTTGTGGCACTTTAGTATATGGGAGGGGGAAAACTTTTCCAGGTGGGTGGTGACCATGGGGGCCATTTTGGATCCAACTTTATTTTTTTCAATGGGAAGAGGGTCATGGGACACATCAAACGTATTGAGAATTTCATAAGAAAAACAATGGTGTGCTTGGTTTTAACATAACTTTATTGTTTCATGAGTTATTTACAAGTTTATGACCACTTATAAAATGTGTTCAAAGTGCTGCCCATTGTGTTGGATTGTCAATGCAACCCTCTTCTCCCACTCTTGACACACCGATAGCAACACCGCAGAAGGAATGCTAGCACAGGCTTCCAGTGTCCGTTGTTTCAGATGCTGCACATCTCGTATCTTCACAGCATAGACCAGTGATGGCGAACTCCAGGCCTTGAGTGCCGCACACAGTACAGGTTTTCAGGATTTCCATAGAGTTTGACAGTTGGTAATATGATTGCCAACTGTCAAATGCAATGGAAATCCTGAAAACCTGGACTGTGTGTGGCACTCGAGGCCTGGAGTTCGCCATCACTGGCATAGACAATTGCCTTCAGATGAGGGATGAGACAAAGTTTTTTGTGAATGGTGAAGTTAACTAACAAAACTTCATCTGTTTGCACACAAACATTGATGGTATGGTGTGGTATATGGGGTTCAAAGATAGTGGGGCCATTCATCAACAGAAACACCAATGCCACTGGATATCTGAATCATGTAGCAATTTCAGATATCCAGTGGCATTGAGGTTTCCATTGATGAAGAATGGCTCCTATATACTAATTTGCCATGAACATGAAGCTGATATCACCAACCATTCCCATTTTATTTAGGTGTATCTATATAAATGGCCCACCCTGTACTACATTGGAAGTGGATATATTTCATACTATAAAGGGCATCAAAAGCCTATAGCCACCTTCTCAGAATGCAGCCTTAGTGCTGCAGAAGGTGGCTATTATAGCTTTTGATGCCCGGGGGGGGGGTGACAGGTTCGCTTTAATGAATAAGGCACATCTCACAAGTGACGGGGGCCTTCGTGTGCCTCGCCAGAGAGTACTCCAGTCAGAGACCGAGGTAAGATCTCTGTTGTAAGGTATGAACTGAAGATGAAGTAGATGGGCTGGGGTCAGCACATTACTGAAACAGCCCAAAAAAGAGGACATGCTGAGAATCCTAACATGTGTATTACAGGTCAATTTCTGCATATAAAATATCCAAAAAGGAGATTTTTGTGTACTCACCGTAAAATCCTTTTCTCTTAGCCTCTAATTGGGGGACACAGACCGTGGGTGTTATGCTGCTGTCCACTAGGAGGCGACACTAGGCAAATCTGCAAAAGAATTCAGAGACTCCTCCTCTGCAGCATATACACCCTAGAGCAGGAAGTGATTCCCCAGTTTTGTGCTAAAGCAGTAGGAGAGTCAACAAATAACAGTGACACAGGAAGTACACACAGTCAACCCGTGTAAACAATATAGTTAACAAGGTAATAATAGTGGAACACGGCTTGAAACCGAACAGGCACGTGTGGAAACAGTTAAGAATTAGCAGAGGAATATTAGTACCACAAGGCCCGTAACTCAGCAGGCGCATGTGGAAATGAAGAGTTAACGAAGCATATGATCGTATAACAAGACCTGAAATTAAAGAGGGTCATAGTACTACAAGGCCTGAGCTAAACAGGCACAAGGTTAAACAGCCAACAACCAACAGAGTGAGAATAGGCAAACATGGTAAACAAGTTAACCATGAAATGTAAGAACTGAAGAAAAGGCCCAGAAGATCAATAGGGTGGGTGCTGTGTCCCCCAATTAGAGGCTAAGAGAAAAGGATTTTACGGTGAGTACACAAAAATCTCCTTTTCTCCTTCGCCTCATTGGGGGACACAGACCGTGGGACGTCCCAAAGCAGTCCCTGGGTGGGAAAGAACAAAGGAACTAGATATACTGAGCAAGGTCAGAGAAGAACCATGCCCCAGGAACTAGTGACACTGAGCATGGTCAGTGAAGAACAATGAGCCAACAGGCGAGCTGCCGCCTGGAGGACACGTGTACCCAGACCTGCGTTTGTTGCGGACTGAGTGCAAGCGCTATAGCGGCTTGGGTATGGGTGTAGGCTGGCCTATTGGCTGCCTATACACTTGTTGCGCCAAAGCCTGTTACCGAACTGTCCAGGAGGCCTTCCTGGCCGAGTAGAATATACCATGACCTTCTAGAAGGGATGAGTCATCGATGGAATAAGCGTCCTGGATGGTTAGAGGAGCCTTAGAGGCTGACGTGTTCGTAGTTCTGCCCATTGGAAGAATGAGAAAAGAAAAGAGAAAACGACCTCTGAGGAGGGCACTGACATCTAGATGCGTAGGGCCCAGACCAGGTCCCGCACATGTAAGTCCCTCGCGACCGGACGAACTGAAGTCGGGCGTAGTGATGGCAGAGAGACGTCGTCATGTAGGTGGAAAGAGTAAACCTATCCTGGAAGAAGAAAGGAAACAGCCATAGAAAAGTCTTGTTCTGATGAAAGACTAGAAAAAAAGATGGATTACGCGAAACCGCTGCAAGTCACGATACTTCTGCAGAGACAAATAAAATGCCACCGAACCATACCGCTATGTGAATGAGGATGCTATAGGTAATATGCCCTCATGGCTGAAAACGGGATCCTTGCCGGCCGCGAGTATCAAGGACAGTTCCCCAGGGATGTAGTCTTGTTGTATGGGGACCAGAAATAGCAGACCCGTCGAGGAATGGTTTCACAGAGTCTGGTGGCAAGACGTGCTGGTAAGAGGGTGAAAAACCTGCTGTGTGAGAGACCAAAGGAAAGCCCTGAGTCTAGGTCTGAGTGGAAGACGGAGAGTCCCCAGTAAGAAGTAGGGCCAAGGGGAATGACTCCTAAAGGAGTCCCAGCAAAAAAACCAAAATGAGTACACGTGTGTGATTGGATATCGCTGATAAAGCTGGTGTCCTCCTCTGTGACTACGCTCGTTACAATATCCTGGGAAAAAAACCTCTTGGGTTAAATTCTAGGTCTGAAGGCTACGGTATTAACCTCAGATGTGAAGAGTTCTGAGGAAGAACTGGCCGTGAGCGAACAGGTCCGAACTGTCCGTTAGACGTACTGGTACTGCAGCTATAAATTGGACAAGCGAGCGCGCCAAGGGCGAGTGAATCAGTCTGAGACCAGAAAGATGACCCGGCGACATTCTCGTTGTGATATTCCCGACTATTAGAGGGGAAGAAATGTAGGAAAGGCGGGTACCGGTCCAGGCTTGAACTAGTGAGTCTGTCCCACTGACTGCGGATCCTGAGACCAGGCCAGGAAGGCCGGGACCGAGGCATTGAGGTGTGACTCCGTCAGCTCCATATCTGTGGGTACCTGGCGTCGGCGTTTCGACGGAGGACGCGTAGGAGAAGGGGCTGGGCACCCTGAGTCCATGCCTTGGCGAATCTAGGAAAAAGGAAAACTCCACCCAGAAGAATACACCTGGTATGAGAACAGCTGGCAGTACCGTGTTGAAGGATTTCACCTAGTGAAGGATGTGGCGAACTTGACATCACTTAGAGACTGCGGGTTCCACACTGGTTGATGACATATGCCACGGCTTTGGCATTGTCTGACTGCATCCTGATGTGTCTGAAGGCCAGAAGATGACTGAACGAGTACAGTCCTAGAGATACTACTGAATGTGCGTAGATTTAGGGGTATGTTCGTGACAGGGTAAGACTACTACCCTGAGCATTGTGAGGGGGGGCACATCGCCCCCCATGCAGTATTCGTGCAACGCCTGAGCATGGATAATTGCAAAGGCCGGCGATTCCGCTGAGGCAATGGAACTGGCTACTATGCTGACCAGGACTCTTAGATAAGCTGTGAAGGATTGAGGAAAACCCTGACGAAAGCTGCGGAGTCCAAGATGAAGAATCTGTGCTTTGTCTGGGAAACTGACTAGAGCTGTAAATGCGTTGCAACTAACGGCAACCATGATCATGCGATGCTGTGCGTCCCATATGGCTGAGACTCCATACGTGACGCTGCATCATCGGGCGTCAAGGGCACGCAGCGGAGCAGGGGCTCCTGGATATATGTGCTGTGTTGCAGCACGCGCCTTGGAGTTTGGGTAGACCTGAGGAAGGTCGATCCCACGGAGTCTGTTTAATGAGCACGGTGCAAATGTCACTGTTCGCAGTCTCTGAAAGGCATGGATTGATAAAAGAGCCATCCGGAGATGGAAGACTGCTGAAAAGCAGTATATACGTTGCCAATTCCAGGCGGGGGAAAAAACTATGTAATCTTTTCGCTTCAGTCCCTTCAGCTTCGCCCCACCCCCTGAGCTGAGGGTCGGAGCTCCGACGGCAGGTGGAGGGCGGGCAGAAGGCGGGCTGAGAACGGGCGGGAAAGCCAGAGATGTCACGGCTAGGCCGAAATCGGGCCCTGCTAAAAAACGCGGGGCTCGGGAACCGCAGAGGCCCGTCGCGGAGGTCCGGAGAAAACCAGAAGACAAGAGCAGTGCTGGCCGAAAAAGAACCGGAGCCTGTGATCACGACCGTTCGGACGCTGGTGTCCTGTGCTGCACACCGCGAACACTATCCCACTGGTGACTCCTGAATCGAGAAGGGACAGAGTGCGTGGAAGAAGGCTCGGGCCATGGTCTCACGGGGGCAAGAAGGGCCCATTCATTGGATTAATGCGGTCAGGGGGCCGCAAGGTCCCATCTCGAGGCAGGCTGTGCAGAGTACTCGCACGTGTCATCTTAAGCCAAATACCCATATAGGTCCAGTGAGGAGATTGGCAACAGAATTCGTATTCCACGTCGTGCTACCCCGAGTTTTGTCTTTGTAGTCAGGTGATGGAGGCCGGCCAGGCCTCATGCCTTCGCAGCTTCAACCCGAATCCCCAGCGGAGAGTCGAGGAAGAAGCTTGGCATATAACATATCGGCTACAACCCAGCGCCTCCGACAGTGGGGAGCTGAGGAGGAAGTATGTTATGGGTCTTCGGTTCCAGAGACCCGCGCTAAACCACTCGAGCATGGCTGATCATGGAGTTCATCCTGTGTTTTGAAGGACTTGACCGTCATCCCTGCAAACCGGAACTCTAGCAGAAAAGTGTTTGCAGCGGGGCTCGAACTGGGCACATTTGCATTGGTAGGCAGTAGTGTTTACCACTACACCACGGCTCCTATTGTGGGATTGGAAAAAATTAGTAACAATCCTAGGACCCTTGCAGTTGTCAGATAAGTGTAGGTTACGTCAACTTCAACTGGACTCTCCATTAATGGAGGACCCAGGAAGAAACCTGTGAGTTAGACTCGCCGTAATTTCACCGCAACCTAGTTCTCTCAACTGTGTAGGGGCCTGGGAAGGGGTCCGATGGATGAGTATTTGATGTCTGAATATCAACAGGGTTCCCACCGTTGAGGGGAACCGAGGAGGAGGGCATGTCGGTATATCACTTAAACATAGCTACCCTCTCCGGGTAAGGCTATCAGATCGGAAAGGTGTACCAACAGGTACCTGCATCAGGCACGGTGGTAGGAACAACTATAATTGGTCTGTGCTGGAAGAGGGACTCTGGCTGTACTGCTCTGGGAATTAGCAGTATTCCTAGTAATGTGATGTTACTGTGTCACAGAGTACAGGGGTAGCATTACTGTCACATGGTCGGTGTACAGGGAGGGGGGAGGAGTACACGTTGAGGCAGGCTGTACCAAGCTGGCTGCCAGTGGCGTAACACCAGGCCCCGGGACCCCGATGTGAAGGCTCCAATGGGACCCCTAATTATTGCAAATGTTTAATAGCATTAGTCTTTTTCTATAGGCCAAAGGGACTTTTGGGGCCCCCTAGGCTGCAGGGTCCGGGTGCGATCGCAACTTCTGCACCTGTTGTAGTTACGCCACTGCTGACTGCCCGTCAGCAACTATCAGAGACTGGCGCACAGCGAAGCCGTGTTAGTAGTGCTGTGTTGGGTCCCTGTAATGTGGCACAATAATCTGAGCTGATCTGTGTATCCCTATTACCTCCACCTGGGAGGATAGGGACCAAGGGACGCCTCAGCGGAGGCAAGCATGAGCCTGCTGCCATCTGCCCAGAGCAGAGTCCTGGGTGCAACCTCAGTGGTTGTAGGGGCTAATCCAACCATCTGACCGTAGCCACAGATGGCCTGGTCAGCCTGAGTCCCCTGATGCCCAAGCGCTGTTCGCCGCTGTTATACAGCGGTGTCAGCGCCGGGGCTGCAATGGCTGCGGTGCCATGAAGAAGGGGGCGGAGCCAGCGCGATAGCGCGCAGAGAGCCTGGATGGCGCCCTTTCCAGACCTGTCCCGCCCCCGTGCTGACGCTGGCGAGCTCCCGTCCAATGGGGCGAGCCGGTGGGCGGGACTGTGACGTGCGGCTAGGCCGAAGCCGGGGCCTCGCGTAAAACGCGGGCCCGGGAATGGCGGAGGGTTGGCGCGGAGGTCCGGGGCCAGAACTGGGAGCACGGCGCCTGGCACCGGAGACTGCGACCATGGTGGGGCAGCGCCCCATCGGCACCCAGGGCCCGATATCAGCCGCCGCTGCTGTGCTCCCTTCCAGGGGAGCGGGCGCAGCATGAACAGTACGGAGGAGGGGGGCCCCGAGGTGGGGGAGCCTGCTCTCAGAGACCCTCACAGTAGGGCTCGTGGCGTGCAGCTTACAGATACTGCGGCTGGGCGGCTCAGGGGGGACAAATAAAGAAAAACATGCAGGGTCCCAGGGGAGCCCTGATTACCTGAGTAGGCTCCTCAACCCAGACCCTAACAGGGAATGGGGAGGGCATCTTGGGCTTGCTTGCTCGACCCATAACCCAGAAGGGAGATGGGGAAGGCTGTGCCTGGCCTGGCGTCCTGATGTGCCCCGCAGGATCAGCTCTGTCATTGCTGCGATTCTCTGCAAGCCTGCAGAAGTCACCCTGAAGTTCCCAGTGGGGACAGGGGAAAATGTGGAAGCGCCGGCCATGGGAGAAAAACAAGGAGATCGGAACGCAATGGAACCGTCGCCTTGCTCCCTATCCATCGTGGCAGGAGGGGATACGTGGAGGTAACACCCCGCGTTCCCGCCTGTTGCTGGTTTTGGGAGATCGGTATGCGGAGATACCGTCGCCCTCTCATATTCTTGGTAAAAAAGAGTAAAAAATCTAAGTAAAAAATATCTAACTATTTAATTTGGAGTGGTCCTATGGACCATGTCTACCTCCTATCGACACTAAGCAAAAACTGGGGAATCACTTCCTGCTCTAGGGTGTATATGCTGCAGAGGAGGAGTCTCTGAATTCTTTTGCAGATTTGCCTAGTGTCGCCTCCTAGTGGACAGCAGCATAACACCCACGGTCTGTGTCCCCCAATGAGGCGAAGGAGAAATATATTGTTGAAATTTGTTGAACTCTTAGCTGTTAATTATTACAGTAATTGCTGTGTATTTTCTGCAAGGAAATCTGTGAAGCTAACCCCCCCTTCCCCATCAAATAAGCAATAGGTGAATGTACCATTAAATATATGATCCTAGGAACATCAATTATCACCTGTACCAGCTGACAAATATATCATTGCTAGGGTGGGGGGGGGGTTTAGGAAGTCTGACAGCTCTATTAGCGCTCTATAGTGATGGCCACTCCACTGCCATAGGAGAAAGGGACCGGTCGTAACTGGTGGTTATGCCAGTGATCATAAATTTATCACCTGTACTACGGTATAGATGCTAAACACTGTCCATAGTATAACCCCTTTATACTGTGGTAGTGGGCTCAGGTAGGGAAATCGCTCCTTTTTGGGGAGTTTTTACTTCCCTGTAACATTTCAGACTTTCATTTGACTGCTTAGTTTGGAGCAGATTTTATATCCAATATGCATCAAAATGAGGAAAAAAAATGCTTAAAACATTGCTAATCCGATTAGGAAAGTGGTTTTGTCATTCAACTGATTATCCGAATTGTTTCTGAGAATTTTGGAGCAAACCAGAAAAATAGAAACAAACAGCTGACACCTTCCCGCATTGGGGTAGGGGCAGGAGACTTCCCGCGGGGAAATGGGGGTGGGGGGGGGCAGGAGACTTCCCGCGGGGGAATGGGGGGGCAGGAGACCTCCCGCGAGGGGAAGGAGACTTCCCGCAGTGGGGGAGTGGCCTGCTATTCATGGCACGTTTAGAGTGACTGGTGATGTGCACAGGAAAGGAGAGAAGGAAGAGCACAATGCAGGAACAAGGAAGCTTATCCGCTTGTGACTTTGGTCAGAATTGCAAATGTTGGGTGTTACTGAGTGCTAGATTATTATCCATGAACAAAATTTCAGAAACATCACTCCACTACAGTTCACCGAGACACATGTAACATTATTGTCTGTAATAATACTGACTGCAGGAGTGTGTCAGGATACTGGGTATAGGCGCATACTAGGGAAAGTGTGAGTAATGCTAAGAGGGAGAAACTGTATGTAACGATTTATCCATCTTGAAACTGTATGGGAGTCTCATATGGTACTTTGTAAGTGAAAGCTGCAAGCACAAAGGGTGGGAGTGTGTAAGCTGTGCGACAGAACTAGCTCTACCTTTTGGGAGCTGTGGTCTAAAAGTATAGAGGAAGATGTGGAAAGACATTCAGGGTGTAAACTTTAATAAACCACAAGAATAGCTGCAGGGGCTGAAGATGAGATAAAAAACTAAAGTAACGGTAACAGCGGGCATTGCAATTCAGTACAGGAACAGCCAGAATGTCTTTTTTGTGCCCACAAAGCGGCTTTACGGTACAAAACCTAATGATATGCACAGGATTATTTTTCTTGTTATGTTGCACAAGTAAAAGTTAAGTCTGCTCCATTTACACAATGGACAGAAGTGTGGTCACTACCAGCAGATGTGAATGTATGAAAGGCCTCACACTCTTAGACTAACCTGGCCTTTAATGCCTTTTTCCTTCAGAGCCTCGATGTCTTCGCGAGTTAGCTTCTGGGATTTGCCATCATCAACTATGTTACGGTTGTCAGCACCTGCTTCCTTAGGCTCTAAAAGAAAAAGGAAAATGAATATTTAAACCAAGAAAATGAGAAACACATGTATAATTTATGGATATTTTTGCTTCTAGCACTCTGTATTTCACTGAGAAAGACTTGAGCATCTATACATGTATTGAGGAGAAATCCATCACAAAAGTTGCACTGGTTAAAGATTACTAAACTTATTTTAGCTTTTGTCAAAGCACAAAATCTATATAATACGGTAAAAGTCGGTACATAGTAAAACAGTCTGCTGTAAGCAACTCTATGGTTGAAAAACAGCTGTAAAGCAGTTTTCAGGTTTGGATGATTGATAGTCCATCACTGCATAATGTAAGCAAAGAGATTAATTCCAAAAATGTATCACATAGATTACTAGGTGCAAGCGATTCAGACACTAGTGCATGCCCTCATCATCTCCCGCCTCGACTACTGCCACCTCTTGTTCTCTGGCCTCCCCTCTAGCACTCTTCCAATCTATCGTAAACTCTGCTGCCCGACTAATCCACCTGTCCCCCCACAATTCTCCAGCCGCTCCTCTCTGCCAATTACTTCCCTGGCCTCCCATTGCTCAAAGACTCCAGTTTAAAACCCTAACCATGTAGCAATTGAAGAAAAAGAACATAGCAGCAGGGATGATCACTATAAACAATCTTTATTAATATAAAAAACTCAATAGAAAAACACAAAACACCACTGACCACCTCTTAAATTTAAAAACAATTAAAACCAAAAAAGGTGTTACAAAGCTGGTGTTCAAAGGTATGTACAGGTTACTGAGCAATAAATAATAATACCGAGTCAGAGTATAGTACAATGTAATTTGCTGGCAGATCTAAACAAATGTCTCAAATAAAGTCCATTTGCAATCAAATGACATTACAGTATGGCAAATTGTGCCCTATTAACCGTAATTACACTGCACCCTTGCAGCTATGGTCAGGGTCAAACCCTCCAAGCTTCACCATAAAAGAAGACCAGTAAGGTCTTGTACACCCTCTAAAATGTCCTGCATAAGGGCCAAGGATACAGAGTAATCTGCCAGCCAACTCAACCCTCAGGGTACCTTTACACGCGGCTACATTTCTAGGGTGGCTAAAGGTAACTTACTGGTTGCAGTGAAATCATGGAGAGATTATTCCATTTGTACACAGCAACAAGATAGAACCTTGTCTCCATGATTTCACTGCAACCAGTAATTTACCTGGTGACAAGCTACAAATGTAGCCGTGTGTAAAGGGCCCCTAAGGTATATACAATATAATCACTATGATCACATACCCAGCCACCAGCTATCCGAGGACCCGACCCAACGCGTGTCGTCCGCCTAGAACTTCCTCAGGGGAAAGAGAGGTAAGTGCAAAAACCCTAACCATGACACGCAAAGTCATCCACAACCTGTCCGCTCCCTACATCTATGACACGGTGTCCCGGAACATCCCTACACGCAAACTCCAAGTCCCCACAAAATCTTCTCTCCTGCCCTCTTATCTCTTCTCACAACCCGCATACAAGATTTCTTCTGTGCATCCCCCATATTCTGGAATTCTCTGCCCCAAGATATCAGACTGTTGCCCAATGTGGAAACCTTCAAAAGGAAACTAAAGACCTCTCTCTTCCGACAAGCCTACAACCTGCAGTGAGCCTCAGTCCACTAAACCACCATACAAACAGCTCTACCCTCACGTACTGTATCCTCACTTACCCCTTGTAGACTGAGCCCTTGCGGGCAGGGTCCTCTCTCCTCATCTATTGTATCCTCACCATTCCCTTGTAGACTGTGAGGCCTTACGGACTGGGTCCTCTCTCCTCACCTACTGTATCCTCACCCATTCCTTGTATACAGTGAACCCTCATGGGCACGGTCCTCTCTCCTCAATTATTATATCCTCACCTATCACTTGTAGTCTGTGAGCCCTCGCAGGCAGGGTTCTCTCTCCTCACCTTCTGCATCCTCACCCATCCCTTGTACACTGTGAGCCCTCGCGGGCAGGGTCCTCTCTCCTCACCTACTGTATCCTCACCCATCACTTGTAGACTGTGAGCCCTCTGGCAGGGTCCTCTCTCCTCACCTACTGTATCCTCACACATCCCTTGTACACTGTGAGCCCTCGCGGGCAGGGTCCTCTCTCCTCACCTACTGTATCCTCACCCATCACTTGTAGACTGTGAGCCCTCTGGCAGGGTCCTCTCTCCTCACCTACTGTATCCTCACACATCCCTTGTACACTGTGAGCCCTCGCGGGCAGGGTCCTCTCTCCTCACCTACTGTATCCTCACCCATCACTTGTAGACTGTGAGCCCTCTGGCAGGGTCCTCTCTCCTCACCTGCTGTATCTTCATCCATCCCTTGTAGACAGTGAGCCCTCGCGGGAAGGGTCCTCTCTCCTCACCTACTGCATCCTCACCCATCCCTTGTAGACTGTGTGCCCTCATGGGCAGGGTTCCCTCTCCTCACCTACTGTATCCTCACCCATCCCTTGTAGACTGTGAGCCCTCGTGAGCAGGGTCCTCTCTCCTCCTGTACCTGTGTGTGGCTTGTATTGCTTATGTTCATTGTACTTGTCTATGTATGCCCATTTTCACATGTAAAGCGCCATGGAATAAATGGTGCCATAATAATAAATTATAATACCTGCCTGTTGTGCTCGTGCCATTCTATCCGGACCTGTGATCCGATCGCAGGATCAGATCACTGTAGATGAGACTCGGTCACGCTCGCAGCAGACATTGAGCCGAGGGTCATTAGCACATCGCATCCGATGCCATACATGTGTGTGGTCCTGGCCTTGTTGGAGCAATCTGGTTGTTGACTTCTTCCTTCCTTCTCTTCAAGCCACACAGACTAATTAGAAAGTTGATTGAGAGGTGCTGACTTCCCTGATTAGACTGAATTAACCCCCATAAAGATGGGGGCAATAGATAAGTGAATATGGACAACTTCTGCTGCTTATTATGGGGGGACACTATAACATGTCAGAATGATAGAACTAAAGAGACTGATCAATCATGCAGAAGAAAGAGCCATACCTGACGATGCTACAACATTTCTTTTTGGCTGAAGATTTCCGCCACCAGTTATCTCAAACATTGTGCCGTAATTTTTACCAATAGCATTATCCAGGAAGATCCATTGTTTTTCAAATATTATTTTCCTGTTGGATAAAAAAAAAAAAGTATCAGTTTAATGTACTTGATATGAGACAAGAAAAAGATGCAGGGATTGTGTCAGATCATGTACACATCATATTCATGAAACTGGAGATTTGATTAACTAAAGAGTAATTCAAGAGTAACTCATGTTTTTTAATAATCTTGTCCAGCATGGAGAGTTACAAACCTTTACAAATCCCTTCATTAGGGATTATATCACTTCATTTTGTAAAAAAAAAATCCACACAAATGGCTTCCAAACTCCTGCTCTTCCCCAGTGTATTTATCCATCTGCAGCTGCCCTGATATTAGAGTGTACTCATTAGGAGTACAGATAATGGCAGTGATCAGTCTGTACCTGCCTCCTCCTTTGAGTATTGTGTGTTTATCCCCAGAGTTAGGCCAGTTGCACACGAGCCTATTTAACGGCCCATATACAGACCACAATGGCCGGCCTCTTGACCAGTGCTTACTACAGCCTTACCTTATATGTCTATGAGGCTGAAGGCACACTGTCGTGCATCAAACACGGAGCATGTTTGATGCACGACAGTGATGCAAGTGCTGTGCATGTTTGTGGGTGTGTGTGGTGCGAGTGTGGTGAGTGTGGTGAGTGTGTCTGGCTGTATGTATGTGAGTGTGCTGCAGTTGTGATGTGTGAGTGCGTGTGTGGTGCGCGATTGTGATGCTGTCCACGGTCCTGAAGGACCGCGGACAGCATTTGTTGGGAAATTTAAGCTCTGCGGCTGTCAAAGCCACAGAGTTTAAATGTCCCGCTTTGCGGTACAGTAAGTAATCATCTTGTACCGCTGTGTCAGCAGTGCAAGATGATTAATAAGGACGAAGCTGCTGGGCACTAATGTGTATTTCTTGTGGTTATCCTGCATATGCAGCATCTGTGCGGCATATGAGCACAGATGCTGCATATGCGGTGTTTAAGCCCGGTAATGTGGGGTTAATATATGCTAAATATGTTGGCACCATGTCTCTATGGAGTGCCCCCCTCCCAAGAGCCATGGTGCCTAAAATCATTGGTAGTTCAGGGGTTAAATGGGCAAATTTCTGAATTGCCGTCATTTGTCGACTTTCTGCAATGTACAGTGAAAGCCGGCGGCTCCTGGCTGTCAGAGCGCGGTACCTACGCAATTAGCGTAAGTACATTGCTGGTCAGCGTCCTCAATGAGGAGCTGTCCCAGGTACTTACGCAAATTGCGTAGTGAAGCCGCGTAGTGGGGGTCAGGAGATTCACAGTGAGTCAGGGAATTACAGTCCGCATATATCGGAGCTAGACACTGGTGCTGACCCTGTCGCTGTCATCACTGACACATTGAAGCGTGTAATGGGCACTTAACACCCTTTGCAATCAGTTCTGTATCATAGCCAAAAAAAACAATACCTTTAAAGGTATCGTTACACGGCACGATATCGCCCGCAACATCGCTGAAAACCCCGGGTTCAGCGATGTTGCGGCGACATCGCAGGTGCACTGTGCTGTGTGACAACATAATGCAACTGCGATAAATCGCTGGTTGCGAGTTGCCAGGTTTATCAATATGTTGAAAAACCTGGCGATGTCGCACCAGCGATTTGCCTGTATCGTGCCGTGTGACACCGCGATAGCGATGTTGCTGGCGATACCGCCTATTCACAACATTGCTGCTTATCACTGGCTGGGTTGAGCACAACCCAGCGAGTGATAGCTGCTGCAACTTTGCGGCGGTGTCGCGGGCAACATCTCCCAGTGTGACACCTAGGCAGTGATGTCGGAAGCGAGCGCCCACCTGCGGAATCGCTTCTGACATCGCTGCAACGTCGTACCGTGTAACGGTACCTTAAGTTGTATCAGTACCCAGGGCTGTGGAGTCAGATTCAGAGAAATTGAAGAGTCAAAGGTTTGACTGATCGACTCCACATTCCTGTCAGCACCTTAAAGGGAACCCGTCACCTCCGAAAGGCCCCCTAATCTATCAATACATGTCCCTGCACCTTCCTATTACCATTATAACTATCCCTCTCTCTGCTAAGTGCCAGTTTTTAATGTTGTAAAAAACGTTTTTATACTTACTCACCAAGATGATAATGAAGTGGGGGCTATATGCAAAAGTCCCCCTGGGCGTGTTTGTTTGCAGCCTCCAGCATCCTTTATCAGTCCCCCATGGGCGTGATCTTAAAATTAAATTTCGCGCCCCCAGCCTGGCTCCCTCCGCTCTGCTATGCAGCCTTCTTGTGGGAATGATACTGAAAGCGTCATTTCCGGAACTGCAGGCATCTTAGCAACCCGATGTTTATCTTAGCAGCGGCACAGTGTTGCTAAGTGGGGCTCCATAGAACCCCGCATAGCAGCGCACAACGCTACTACGGTAAACATCGGGTTGCTATGGCCCCTTAGCAACCCGATGTTTACCGTAGTAGCAGTGTGCACTGCTATGCGGAGTTCTATGGACCCCCGCATAACAGCGCTGTGCCGCTAAGATAAATATCAAGTTGCTAAGATGCCCGCGGTTCTGGAAATGACGCTTTCAACGTCATTCCCACAGGAAGGCTGCATAGCAGAGCGGAGGGAGCCAGGCTGGGGGCGCGAAATTTAATTTTAAGATCACCATGATAAAGGATGCTGGAGGCTGCAAACCAACATGCCCAGGCGGACTATTGCATACAGCCCCCACTTCATTATCTTAATGAGTAAGTATAAAAACGTTTTTTACAACATTAAAAACTGGCACTTAGCAGAGAGAGGGATAGTTATAATGGTAATAGGAAGGTGCAGGGACATGTATTGATAGATTGGGTGGCTTTTCGGAGGGGACAGGTTCCCTTTAAAGTTTGTTGAACATGTGAAAGGTGCTGAAATGCCTTCAGATCTGTGGGTTCAACTTGTGCTCAGCTTCTGCCAGAGAGTACACAAAGAGCAATGTATGACAGTAATGAGTGTCAGCGCGAACAAGTGAGTATTTGGTGAGATTTTTACCTCAGTGTATGTAAGAGAAAACCAGGAGTGGAACAATCAGAGGAAAAGTATAATAGAAACACGTCACCACTTCTGTATTCATCACCCACTCCTGGATTTGGCTACAAATGCTGAGGTAAAAAACTCACCAAATACTCAATGTGTGCTCATGGCCTTACATATGATACTGCCTTACTGCGATAGAAGAACAAAAGGAATGGGATAAAAGAAGATAAATGAGATTACAGACACAAGAGAATAGAGAACCTGCGCACTACAAGGCTTTGTGAGGGAAGAGGAAAGTATGAGAAATCAATGAATCAACTGGAAACATTGGAAGCAGAATGTGACCTAATAATAAAGCTGGAGGTGTCCCTTATGGGATCCTGCAGGGACATATGCCATCCTCACTGAGCAGATGTCTGGAGGAGGGGTGTGGAAAATGCCGATTCTTCTTGAGGATTACGCAATGACATCAGGGATCCAAAATAGTCCTTACTCCAGGCAGAGGTATATACAATTATACTTGAATGATCACACACAGCTCATGGCAAAGTACAACATACTTATTTAGATCAATTAAAGGGGAAGCACCAATAAAAAAAAAGTAAATAAGAATGATCATATACACAGTAATGTCAAAACCACTTGCAGTCCATATGTCTTGTCTCTTAGGCTACTTTCACACTACGATTTTTTAAAATCCGATGCTGTCCGATATAAATCGGACAGCATCGGATTCTTCTGATGCCTGGAATCGGATGCCAAATAGGCATCCGATTCCGACATTTTATCTGATGCCTGCCCTCACCTCCCTCCTGTCAGCTGTCATCAGCTGTCTCTCCCCCGGTGCTCCAATATGGTCCCCGGTCCTCCCCTCTTCTCCCGCGGTCCTCCATTGCGCTCCCCCTCTTGTCCCCCATTGCGCTCCCCCTCTTGTCCTCCTCCTCTCCTCTTGTCCTCCTCCTCTCCTCTTGTCCTCCTCCTCTCCTCTTGTCCTCCTCTTCCTCTCCTCTTGTCCTCCTCTTCCTCTCCTCTTGTCCTCCTCTTCCTCTCCTCTTGTCCTCCTCCTCTCCTCTTGTCCTCCTCCTCTCCTCTTGTCCTCCTCCTCTCCTCTTGTCCTCCTCTTCCTCTCCTCTTGTCCTCCTCTTCCTCTCCTCTTGTCCTCCTCTTCCTCTCCTCTTGTCCTCCTCCTCTCGTCCTCCTCCTCTCCTCTTGTCCTCCTCCTCTCCTCTTGTCCTCCTCCTCTCCTCTTGTCCTCCTCCTCTCCTCTTGTCCTCCTCCTCTCCTCTTGTCCTCCTCCTCTCCTCTTGTCCTCCTCCTCTCCTCTTGTCCTCCTCCTCTCCTCTTGTCCTCCTCCTCTCCTCTTGTCCTCCTCCTCTCCTCTTGTCCTCCTCCTCTCCTCTTGTCCTCCTCCTCTCCTCTTGTCCTCCTCCTCTCCTCTTGTCCTCCTCCTCTCCTCTTGTCCTCCCTCCTCTCCTCTTGTCCTCCTCCTCTCCTCTTGTCCTCCTCCTCTCCTCTTGTCCTCCTCCTCTCCTCTTGTCCTCCCCTCTCCTCCTCTCCTTTCTCACCTGTCCACGACTCCTGCACGGTCCCGCGCGTCTCCCGGTATCTTGCTGTTCTGTCTTCTGTGCTGCCAGGACCTCTCGTGATGTCACAATCACATGACTGCCGGCTATTGGTTACTGGCAGTCATGTGATTGTGACATCACGGCAGGTCTTGTCAGCACGGACGGCAAAATACCTGGAGACACCGGAGACGCCGGGAGACGTTGGGGGCCTCGTGGACAGGTGAGCATAGATTTTTTTTTTTTAATTAACCCATTCATTCACTTTTGGAGCGATTTTAGTGTACTGAGCATGCTCAGTACACTAAAATCGGTCCGAGGAGACATCAGATGTTTCCTCGGACCCTGCTCCATAGGGCCCCATGTCAAATTGATCGGGTCGGATCGGATGTGCACTAAATGCCATCCGATTTGGTCCGATCCGAGTTTGTCCGATTTTATTTTCGGTGCTAAAATCGGAGCAGGCTCCAATTTTAGCACCGATAATAAAATCGGACAGAATCGGATCGGACCAGATCGGATGGCATTTAGTGCACATCCGATTCGGTCCGATGCCCATAGGGCTGCATGGGGCCAAAATCGGTCCGATGCTGTCCGATTTTTATCGGACAGCATCGGAACTGATAAAATCGTTATGTGAAAGCAGCCTTATTTCACCTGCTTCAGACTTCGGAAGTTGCAAAGAGTCTAAAGGCCACTTTACACACACAGGTAATTGTGCATAGATTGTTGGCAGATCTCTGGTTGCAGTGAAATCATGGACACATTGTAACATTTGTACACAGCCACAAAATGGAACAATGTGTCCATGATTTCACTGCAACCAGAGATCTGTTCAGAAGTTGGTCACAGATATCTGTGTGTGTAAAGTGGCCTTAAAAGAGGTGACCTGACCATTTTTCAAGCTGCCACTATCTTATATAAAAAAGTGTTTAAAAAAAGAGAAGGCAAAAATGATGCAAAAGACAAAATATGAGACACTTCATGAAAAACACTGCTGGTGTGCAAAACAGGGCTGTGAAGTCGGTAAGCCAAACATCCGAATCAGACTCCTCAATTTCCCTGAAACCAGACTCCACCAAAATGGACCCTGCAACCATGGCTGTGAAGTCAGTAAGCCAAAATCTGACTCTGATTGTTCCCTGAATCAAACTCCAACTCCACCAAAATGGACACAGACTCCAACCCCGTGATTCCGACTCCACAGCCCGGGTTTAAAAGACGCCATTTGCACATTTACTGATAGGTGAAAAGTGTCTGATTGCTGAGGACCAACTCCTGGGACCCAACCTGTACCAAGAAAGGACAATGGAGTAACGTTTGGAAGGACAGATAATGGCTGTAGAATAGAGTGGTCTGCTGTGCTCTATGCAGAGGCAGAATAAATATACAGGATACATTTTATTTATTTTTTTTCTTGTAATATTTAGACCATCCCTGCCAAAATCAAAATAGGGACAGTAAGAAGATAGGGTCTAACCCAGGAGAGAGAGAAAATACTTGTATAAATTGTAACAGAAAAGGCTCACCTTTTATGGTTGTGAAAAAGTCACAATCACTACTAAAGCATACAACCACGGCTGCAGCAGTCACCCAGTAAAAACTGATGGATGAGTAGAGATGAAGAGGTTAAATCTGTGATGCCGTGCAAGTCATAGAATCCAGATATTAGAGGATAGTGATTCTTTATTGTCAACGCGTTTCAAAGGGCAACTCCATCAGGACAAAAATCACTATTTGTCCTGCACTTTGAAACCTGTTGACAATAAAGAATCACTATCATCTAATATCTGGATTCTATGACTTGCATGACATCACAGATTTAACCCCTTCATCTCTACACATCTATCATAATCCCCAGATGACGCTGCCAATTTTCATTTTTGCACTTTAGTTAGGTTTTCTTTCTTCCAAGAGCCTCTCTGCTGTTTTTCTCAGCACAGCTGTATGAGGTCTTGTTTTATGCAGAACGAATTGTAGTTTTGTGATAAATATATACGATAATACACCCGGAGCCAAAATTGTGGGGGTAATACAGTGAGGTTATACCCTTATGAGTTGCTGCTGAAGGTTTCTGAGAAAACCTGTGTACAGATATTTCTGATAAGGATAATTGTATATTATGATTAGTAGAAGGACCCAGCGCACACTCTAGATATCACCTTTGTGGCTTCACATATAATGTGAAGCTGCAGAACAACAGGTGAAAAAATTACTTTTATAAACTTTCACATAGCGCTTTAGGGACAGAAAGGGATGCCTAGAAATAGAATACTATGGTGCAGTGGCAGGTTAAAACAGGCTGGGGGTCATTTTTAGAGGTCAGGTTGCCTTTAAGACTTATTACAAATATATGTCTTATGACTACGTTATTCTTATAGGTGAATAATATAGAGGACTAAGTATGTGTTATAAAAAAACACTGTATTTATTTAAAAAAATAATTTCAAATGATTTAAAACCAATAAAACAAATTATATAGTATAGTAAAGTATATATATTAAAAACAAGATTGTATGAAGCAAAAGCAGAGGTAGTTTCTGCGTCCTACGGTTATTGCTTGGTAGGTTGACCAACCTACACCTCTTTTTACACCTACAGCACTTTTTTGCGCCATGTTCCATGACCCGTAGCGTTCTCATTTTTAGGGATCTGGAGCTGTGTGATGGCTTATTTTTTGCGGCTTGAGCAGAAGTTTCTAACGATACCATTTTTGGGTAGATGCGATGTTTTGATCGCCCATTATTGCATTTTATTACAAGGTTGCGGCAACCAAAACAACGTAATTTTGGTGTTTGGACCTTTTTTTCCATTACGCAGTTTACAGCTATGATTAATTGATTTTATATCTTGATAGATTGTGCATTTCTGAACGAGACGATACCAAATATGTGTATTTTTTTATTTTAATACTTTTATTTTGAATGGGGCAAATCCCAAGTCATATTAAAAAGCTTGTTAGAAAGCAATTATGACTTTGAGGAGCTACTTAAAGGGGGCGCTGGAGTTCATCCACTTCCTTACTGAAGTGCAAATTTGAATATTTTTTAATTAATTCCTTATTTTACAGTGCCCCACAAGGCGCCACAGTGCTGCAGTGTCCGATCGCTTGTGCCATGTCCTGATGGGCTGTAGCACATCGGGACATGATACAAATGATCACTGTGTGTGGTGGCAGTGCTTGCCAACCACTCACAGGAAGTGAACCCTGATAGCTTCCAGAGTCACTGCAGGACCCCAGGTCATCAGGTGACGGGCGGAGATCCTACGATCTTATCGCGGGATATCCGAACAAGTCAGGGAATGGCGCCGTCCCTGCCGCACCGCCTTTGGCTCGCGCTGTCAGTGAATGACAGCTCGATTTAAAGGGTTAACAGCACCAATCGGATTTCGGATCCGATCGGTGCTGTTAGCGCCACATCTCAGCTGATGAGATCAGCTAAGGTGTCGGGTGAATGATGTAAGCTCACATCAAAGTGCGGGAAGGGGTTAAGGGCAACCTGTGACACAGACATGATCTGGATGTGAATTAAGGGCCCCTTACACGCTACAATGTCGTTAACGATATCGTTGGTACGTCTCAGGTTTTGGGGCGGAGTAACGATGTCATTGCATGTGACGTGTACATACGATCAACGATAAGTCGGCTGATTGTTGATCGGAGGTTTATGATCACGACCTTAAATCAGTCGTTGATTGTCCGTCCAACCTGCAGCATCACCGTGTGTGACACCTTGATAACGATGTCGTTTACGACTTTGCCTATTCAAAACTGAAGGACGTAGGCGACCAAACGACCGCAAGTATCGTTCACTTGTTGCAAAATCGTTGCTGCGTTGTTCACGATAGCTGTACGTGTGACATCTCACCAGAGATCATTAAATGTTGTTTAAGCGATCCGGGTCAAGTTGGATCGTTGGTCAGATCGCTGAGACATTGAAGCGTGTAACGGGCCCTTTAGAACCCCTAACCTGCTTACTTAAAGGGAATATGCCAGCAGGTTTTTGCTACCTCACCTAAGAGCAGCATGATGTAGGCAAAGAGACCCTGAATCCAATCATGTATCACTTGGATTAGGGGATACAGCCGTTCTGACACAATCAGAATTTTTGGATTTAACCATGCAGCAGAGGTGAGAGATCTAGCCCTGCCCACACCAGGCTCTCTTTATACAAAGTCTATACACAGTGAAGTGCAATAAGAGGAGGCTTTTTGGACTGCCATGCAGGAGACAATGTAGTCTGAGCAATGATAAGATCTGCTGCTTAAACATTCCAGGAAAACAACAGATCAGACAAGACAGGCATCCCTAAATTCTACCTTTTAACTCTTGCAGCATGCTGTCTTCAGATTACATCGCAAAAACCTGTTGACAGATTACTTTTCACAAATAAATCTGGACCTGAATGGTTCTCTTCATCTGTCATGTGCTTTTGCTTTGTAATCTGAAGACTACATACTGCAAGGGTTAACTGAAAATTTGGGAATGCCTGTCTTGTCTAGGTTTGTGGTGTTTATTTGCAATATTTAAGTAGCAAGACTTATCATTGCCTGGACTACATTCTATTGTGCATGGCAATAAAAAAAACCCCTCTTTTAATTGGCATCTCACTGTCTATAGACATTGTATATATAGAACCTGATGTGTGTGGGGACAGCTCTCTCAGCTCTGCTGCATTGCTAAATTTAAAAACTTTCATTGTGTCAAGATTGCTGCACCCAGTAATCTAAGTGATACATCCTTGGATTCAATGTTTCTTTGCCTATAACATGCGGCTCTCTGATGAGGTAGCAAAAACCAGCTGACACATTCCCTTTAAAGGGCTATCCAGGGCTCTGATACCGGTTGCCCATACTAAGATAGACATGGGCTCCATTCAATTCCTTAGGAGCTGATCCGTCAGTGACATCTACTGCTCTGATGTGGATGCTCTAGATACTCAGATAAGAGAATAGCAGAACTAATAAGGCAAAGCATGTCAGGTCTGGCATGCTCCTTTGGGAAAATGAATACGCAAATCACTTCTTCAGAGAAGACAAACTCTAAAGGTACCGTCACACGGGGCGATGGTTGCCGGCGATGCGCGGGAGCGCGCATCCCTGGCAACATCGCCGGGGAGATGTCACACGGAGCAACTTACCGACGATGTCGCTGGCTAGTTGCCGCGGCTATCGCTCGCTGGGTTGCCCAGCAACCCAGCGAGCGGTAACTCGCAATGTTGGAGATAGGCTGTGTCGCCCGCAACATTGCAGGTTGCCGCGTTACACAGGGCGATCAGGCATGATCGCCTCAGCAACATTGCCAGGTTTCCCAACATGTTGGGAAGCCTGGCGATGTTGCTCAGGCGATTTATCGCCTGATTATCGCCCTGTCACACGCGGCAATTCGCCGGCGATGTCGCCACAATTAGGCCACGCCCCTGTGTTCCCGGCAACATCGCCGGCGATGTCGCCCCGTGTGACGGTACTTTAATGCCACCTATTGGAAGTAGCAATCCTAAAAGTCAATACTGTAACAAGCCTTGTCATATGACCAAGGATATAAGCCAAATCATATTCTCAATTTGCAGAGACTGTGTTTCAGGTGTTTGCCCCTCGTCAGTGCAAAGTATGAGATCCAATTTGGTTAGGCGAGAGGCTAAGACGGAGGATCTAAGGCAGGGGTCTCAAACACGCGGCCCTCAGGCCGCATGCAGCCCACGAGGCTTCACACTGCAGCCCGAGGCACCACGGAAAGTTAAGCATGGCCCGGTCCATTATACAGGCAGGGAGCCGCCGTGGTACCCGCTTTATTGTGACTTCCGGGTTCCGCTCAGAGAAGCTCCGATTCCCTCGCTCCTGTACATCTATACAAGCAGGCATCCGGCGGACCAATCAGAAGCCTGCAGCTGACGTCATACGCCGACGTCAGCTGCAAGCTTCTGATTGGCCCGCCAGCTTGCATATATGTACAGGAGTGAGGGACTCGGAGCTTCTCTGAGCGGAACCCAGAAGTCACAATAAAGCGGGTACCACGGCGGCTCCCTGCCTGTACAATGAAGCGGGGCATCATTAAGATGTGTGTTAGTGAGAGTTAGAGAGAGAGTGTGTGAGTATGTTTGAGTGTGTGTGTGAGTATGTGTGTTTGTTGAATATGTCTGAGTGTGTGTAAATGCATGTGTGTGTGTGAGAATATGCCTGAGTGTTAATATGTGTGTATATGCGAGTGTGTATGTGTGTGAGGGTGAGTATGTATGTCTGATTGTGTGTACAGGGCCGTATTCGCCACTAGGCACTCGTGGCACCAGAATGCGGGGGGCGAAGAAAGGCTGGCACCTGAGCAAGGTTTTTTTTGGACTCTGTGTGCGCTGGGGGCTCTGTATTGGCTCTGTGATCAGGTTGGGATCATTACTTCAAGAAGGGGACCAGGATGGGGACATTACTTCAAGAAGGGGACCGGAATGGGGACATTACTTCAAGAAGGGGACCGGAATGGGGACATTACTTCAAGAAGGGAACCGGAATGGGGACATTACTTCAAGAAAGGGACCGGAATGGGGACATTACTTCAAGAAAGGGACCGGAATGGGGACATTACTTCAAGTAGTGGACCAGGATGGGGACATTACTACAAGATGAGGTCCAGGATGGGGACATTACTACAAGAAGGGGATGAGGATGGGGACATTACTTCAAGAAGAGGACCAGGATGGGGATATTACTACAAGATGAGGGACAGAATGGATGACATTAATATACGATGGGGACAGTATGGGGACATTACTACAAGAGGACCAGGATAAGTGACATTAATATACAATGGGGATATTTCTACAAGAAGGGGGATCAGGATGGGGACATTCCTACATGAAGGGGATCAGGATGGGGACATTCCTACATGAAGGAGATTAGGGTGGGGACATTCCTACAAGATGATGATCAGGATTTGTACTTTACTACATCGAGCAAAAAATTCTGGTATTGCTAAAATGTCACTTAGTCCTATAATGAATGCAGCTCCCCCATATAAATATTTTTCTAGCCAAGTTTGAGACCCCTGATCTAAGGGATAACATTTCTCCTCATACTTACATGCCAGGTCGATCTCCAGAAAGGGAAATGCTATACCTCAGATTCCCAGCCGTAAGGCCGTTTTACACGGCACGATATCGTAACCCAACTACGATAAAAAGTCACGTGGTTCGGGCGTTGCCGCCGATATCGTTCGTGCGTTGTGTGGTGTAAATGAGCAATGTGATGCAAGAACGATGCCAAAACGATATCGTTTGTGAATTGTGCATGCTGTCCAACTGCCCGATATTGGATGGACGATCTGGCAGGATTGTGCTGTGTGACAGCACAACTACGATTTGGAGCACAACTTTCTCTATTCACTCCCATGTCAAATGGTCGTTCCCTAGGTTGCTCGTACACAGCGCGAAGGAGTGGGCGTAGACATCGCAGTTGCATTGCCTGCCGATATCTCCCTGTGTAACATCTCCTATGCGATTTTGGACAAGTGCCAAAAATGTGCGGGCTCCCGTGCCGTTGTATCCAATATCGGAACGATATTGTGACGTGTAAAGCGGCCTTTAGCCTTTCATCTAGCCAATTCAGATCTCATACTTTGCACTGATGAGGAGCAAACACCCCAAAACACTATTTCTGCAGAACGAGGTTCTGTTTGGTTTATATCCTTGGTTATATAAGGTTCGTGTCAATATTGGCTTTTAGTATTGCTACTTCCATATAGGTGGCTCTAGAGGTCAAGTTCTCTCTTTGCAGAGGCGATCTACACACAGGAGAGGCAGCCACATTTCTACTAAACAGTGCCCTGCCGGTATGTGTGCAATGGCGCCTCCCGCAGTCACTCACTTCCTCCTCTGCACCTGCACCGCCTTGAACACGTCCTCCCTCTTCAGCACCACGTAGTCCCCCTCACAGATGAGCTGCCCGCAGGCTGGCCCCGGCTCCGCCATCCGTCCACACAGCAGCGATGGAGCCGCACAACCCACGTGTGACACACACACACAATACTTCCGGGGTCTCCGGAGCCAGGCCTGAGGAATCGAGCACGGAGCGCATCGAGAGCGCAGACATTGCCACAGCTGACGGACTTAGGATAACCGATACAATCAATCGTTAAAGTCATTTATTACTGATGTCGGACCTCAAAGCTAGAGTGAGGGGAAGATGTCAGCCATGTTAATGTCAGAGAAGGAACATAAACAGAAAGAGGGTAAAATAAATACACGGGGTCGCGTTACTATGGTGACTGAGACAGCTCCCGGAAGTGACGTCACGAGGGCGCCAAACTAGAAGTGGAGCAGCTGACGGGTAGGTGACCGTGTGAGGAGCTGTGATTACAGGACCAGCACTCCCAGCGGGATGGACCGGGGTTGTAGTTTTGCTAAAGCAAATGTATTTTGTGGCACGTTCGCAGTGTTGGCGGCAGTAATACACGCTGTATGTGTGCCAGGACACAGCGCCGCCACTGACCACAGGCTGTGTCTGGTATTGCAGCTCTGTCCCATTACAGTAGGTGGAGCTGAGGTACAGTATCACACACAGCCTATGTGCAGGGGGCGCTGTGTCTGAAAGAGGCTGCCATGGTTTCCTGCCCTGGATTGTGCGGTATACCCTGAGGCTTAAAGGGATCTCCTTGGTTCGGAAAGCCTCATCTTCCCCTCCCGGTTGCACACACTTTCATTATTCCCCCTCCCCTCATCCAGCACTGAGCCACTGCCGCTCACAGTGTTCATTCTTATCTGCAGCCAATAACTGGACTCTGCCAACCTAAGCTGCCAGTGCTGCCAGTGTGAATTCAGCGTTTTATATAAGAATAGACACTGAGCAGGGGTGGAGATTCAGTGCTGGACCTGGGAAGGGTGAGAAAGGCTGGGGATCCACTTGCGAAAACAATGCGAGATACTTTCATGAGTCTTGCATGCCTCTCCTGGCACAGCCACCACCTCACTGGATAGGAGCATGGCACAGCATAGAGATACATGCAGCTGCCTCTTCCTTTCCGGAGAGCTGGCGGCTGTGCTGGGTAATGCGATGCGAGACTCGTGCGAGTGTCTTGCATTGCTCTAGCAAGTGCTGCAGTGGTGCGTTAAATGTACCTTCCGGTATGTTCATTTCCTATGCTGCTCTGTTCCCACGGTGCCATACTGTGCCCATAACGTCTGACTGGCCTTAAGACTGCTTTGAGATCAGCGATTTTCATAATTGTGGCAGACCCAGCAGATATCACTTGCATGTGCCATGTAATTGCTGACTTGCGGCGCAAATCCAGCAAGTCCCATTCATTCTATATGGGGTCTGCGGTCAGGTGCAGCAAGTGAGGTTTTGCCAGTTTTGGCAAATCCAGCACTCGAGGCAGCGCAAAAAAACGCTGCTAGCAGCATTTTTCTCGTGCGGCTGCAAGTGCTGCTGGATCCTGCAAAACCGCACGTGACCACAAGTCCCATAGAGAATGAATGGGAATTGCTGGATTTGTGCCGCAAGTCAGCCATTACGTGGCACATGCAGTGAAATCTACTGTGATTATGAAAAACCGCTCATTTGAAAAGTCCCCAAGTCAGAAGTTACATTACAACAGCTCAAAGAATCTCTATGAGAGCCTGAATGATGCTCCCATAGAGATGTATTGAGTTATGACCTTTGGAGCGCTACAGCAAACACTGAAGCAGCCAGGAGACCAACCGGAGAGATGCTGAAAAAAGGTGAAGCTGACCATATGATGGGGCAGAAGACTTAGGGTATGTACACATGATATGAAGACACTATGGCCTGGACCTGAGGGAACCCAGCGATTTCCACCCACCGGTGAACGAACAAACCCTGTGCCCACAATCTGCTTCTGGGTACGACGATTTTTCCCTGCATTCACCTTCTGAAAACACATCTGACTGATGTCAGATGTCACATCTGGTGGAGGAAACAAGCACAATGGCCACAGGAAATCTGGAAAACCCATCCACTGTGCTGGTACTGCACAACATAGTGTTATGGACGCAATGCAAATACGCTGCGACCATAGTGCTGCAAATACTGATCATGTGCATGCTGCCTTAGATGTAAAACAACACTCCAGCAGTGCAATAAAGCAAAAACGCTGGAGTGGTGCTAAAAACGAGCTACAGCCAGGGAATAAAGTTTATCTAAAACTGGAAGACGCCCTTGGTTACTCCCATCTTCAAGATCCCATCCTAATATGTAGTAGGTGTAATAATAATAGTATTTGCAAATGCCTCCAATTAGAAATGTAGTATAGTTTTCCTGATAAGCTATGTCTTACCTCATGTGCAGGGCATTGCAGGACCTTAGGTAGCCATGGTTACCAAAACAAGCAACTAACTGGCTTTCCCTAAATGCATTGCTGTTACCATGGATGCCAAAAGGTACCGTCACACGCGGCAATTTCACTGGCAATTTGCTGGTTGCAGTGAAATCATGGACACATTGTTCTATCTTGTTGCTGTGTACAAATGGAACAATGTGTCCATGATTTCACTGCAACCAGCAAATTGCCACTGAAATTGCTAGCAAAATTGTCGCGTGTGACGGTACCTTAAGGTCCTGCAATGTACTGCACATGAGGAATATAAGGTAAATTATAAGGAGAACCATAGTACATTTCTAATTGGAGGTATTTTTTTTACATTATTATTGTTATTATACCTACTACATATTGGGATAGGATCTTGGAGATGGGAATAACTCTTAAGTCTAAGTACCCATTTTGTGAATTTTCGGCAGCATTTTTGCAACTGTTTGCAAAATAAGTTACCGTACTTGCTTTTTATATTTCTTTGTGTTTTTTAATGTTTTTTTTTCTGGCAGAATCCCTCCTTCTTTGTAAAAAAAAAACAACAAAAAAAAAAAAACACGGATGCTGCAACATTGGGCTTTGTGTAACGCATTTTGTATTGTAGTTCCGGACACATGCGGTACTTGTGTTTTCATCCAGATTCGGCAAATCCGGCACTTTAGGCTTGTCTTAAAACCGCAGTTAGCAGCAGTTTTTGTCCGGTGCCTGAAGTGCCGGATCTGGATGAAAGTGCAAGTGCCGCATATGTCTGGAACTGCAATACAAAATGCATTAGACAGAACGCAGTGTTGCCACAATATTGCAACATCCAGGTTTTTCGAAAATCCGCTGGATGTGAGAAAAGACTGATGAGAAAGTAATAAAAAAATTGTAGTTCAATAGTTCAGATTTTAACTGGAGTGCCTGAACTGAAACAAAACACTGTTGTGAAAGTAGCCTGAGACAGGCACATATCATTCAAGTCCCTGGATGAAATCCGCAAATAAAACACATATTTAACACTATAGAAACTGATACGTTGTGGATTTAAAAATAGCACCAAAGATCAATTTCTGCATTGAAACAACGTAGAACGGGCATGAAGATTTCTAAACATAATATCCACTTTGCTAGTTCTGTAAGACTATATTCACACTGTGCATTTTTGGTCTGTTTTTGCTCATCAGTTTTTGTAGCCAAAACCAGGAGTGGAACAATCAGAGGAAAAGTACAATAGAAACAGGTCACCACTTCTGTATTTATCACCCACTCCTGGTCTTGGCTACAAATACTGATGAGCAAAAGCAGACCAAAATTGCACAATGTGAATGGAGCCTCAGGGCCACTTTACACACACCAACTTCTGTGTTCAACTTCTGAACAGATCTCTGGTTGCAGTGAAATTATGGACACATTGTTCTATTTGTACACAGCCACAAAATGGAGCAATGTGTCCATGATTTCACTGCAACCAGAGATCTGTTCAGAAGTTGGACACAGAAGGTGGTGTGTGTAAAGCGGCCCTTAGGCTGCTTTCACATTGCGATTTTTGGCCATCCAGGGCTGTCCGTTGTAAAACTGACAGTCATGGATCTGATTTGGCCACCATGTATTCCTATGAGCACGGATTGGTGCTCTATTGCCATTCGATTTGTGACTAATCCAATTCTGTTCGATTTCTTTTTTTTTTTTGCTGTACCCAGAATCAGAGACTGCTCTGATTTTGGGCATAGCAGACCAAATCGGACACAATAGAAACCGGCACGGTCTGCGGCAATTAACATGGGTGACTATGTAGCGCAGGTCCGGGAAAAAAAAGAATCGTTTCCCATACCCGATCTTAGTGTACTGAGCATGCTCCGTACACTAAAACTGCTCTTTAGCATGTAATTTCACTTTCCAATGTATATACATGCATTGCGGTAGTGAAGCAAGGGTTAAAAGTTGTAAAAAAAAAAAAAAAAAAAGGATCCTCACTTCTCCGGCATATGTCCCGCGATGTGCGGCGTTATCTATCTCCAAGGACTTAAGGACCTGTGTATCAGCTGATCGGCGTGGCAACCCGATCAGCTGATTGGTCACATGACCGCATCAGCTGAGCGGTTTAAATCTCCCGCCTGCCGTTTGTTCTTGGTGGGCGGGCTATTTAAACCGCTCATCTGATGCGTCCATGTGACCGATCAGCTGATTGGGTTGCCCCACCTGGTCAGCTGATACGCAGGTTTTTAAAACCTCGGAGATAGATGGTGCACATCGCGGGACTCACTCCAGAGAGGGGAAGATCTTGTTTTTTTTTATATATATTTTTAACCCTTGCTTCACTTCCGAAATGTATGTATATACATTGCGAAAGTGAAAGAGTCCCGCTTGCCTGCGCTTGCAGGCTCGGGCTTTTTCCTGTGTCCAGATCAATGAAAATTCCGGACCCCGACACAGAAATGGCATCCGAGGCACACATCTGAGCCTGTCCTTTCCTGTCCGTGGGGTCCTGCAAAAAACAGGTTTCCCACGGACAGGAAAAAATTGCGATGTGAAAGTAGCCTTAGACACTGCATTTTCTATTTTACCACCAGAGTGGTATCACTACTGTCTGTTTCCTGCTCCTAGTAATATGCTTACCAACTGTATGCTGTATTCTACTCTTACTGGCGTTACTCCAGTCCACTTTCACCATCTTGTGAGTTGTGACCTCAGCTCCTAACTGACCAGAAGTCACAGCTAATGCTCACAATCTCTCAATGTAAGGCCTGGTTCAGATGGCTGCATAATACAGAGATGATCTCATTGTAAAGAATAAAGTGGCTGGCAGCTCCACTTACCCGAGCATGATAGCTTCATGAATTACTGTTGAGCTGACATGACCTTGTGAGGGGAGATGGTTGCATTGTAAAGCACAGAGTTGCTTCCATCATCTGTGTTATATGGCTGTCTGACCCCAGCCTAAGTCTTTGAGGCCCTCATTCTGGCTTTCATAGACTTAACATTGAGAAGTAACCAAAAAGACAGCTGCACTGTGAATACTAAGCTATGCAATGATGAATGTACAGGAACATGGAATAGCATTATAGCTAAGGAGTAGTGATGAGCGAGCACTAAAATGCTCGGGTGCTCGGTGCTCTGGCCGAGCATCTCAAGATACTCGTGTACTCGGCCAGAGCACCGAGCCCAATGTAAGTCAATGAGTGACAGGCTCTGCCCACAGACGTCCGGTTATAAAACAAGTATTTCTGGAAAGGGCGGGAGGGTGGGATTTTTGAAATCGCTGACACTTACAACACCTTGCTGTGGCCCCCAGAGGGATCCTAACAATGAATCTGCTCTCCCTGAGGTGCCAGCTCACTGTGTGCACTGAAGGGAGTTGTCTACGTGTGTCAGATCGCTTATTATTACCGAGCAGTCTGAGCATCTCGGCGGTACTCGGTGCTCGCCGAGCATCCCGAGTACCGGGATACTCGTGCGAGTAACGAGTAGCGCAGAGCATACTCGCTCATCCCTACTAAGGAGATATATATATATATATAACTGTCACTCCCAAGCATGCAGTGTGTACAGGTGCAAAGCTGAACTTGACACATTATAACAAAAAGACAGCTGCACTCTGAATACTGAACTATGCAATAATCAACATAAGAATGTAGACTAGCATTATAGCAAAGGAGATATATAGAAAAATGAGACACTTAGCATAAAAAGATGGCCGTGTATATATATTGACACGCCTCTTTGTGGCTACTGGGTGGATGTACAGTATACATGGCTATCTTTATATGCTAAGTGTCTCATTTTTATATATACATCCTTGGCTATAATGCTAGTCTATATTCACATAGATATTTATTATTGTATAACTTAGTATTCAGAGTGCAGCTGACAGCAGCAATATTTTATCTCCCCGGAGTTCCTGTTTAAGTAAGTTGAAAAGGAGGAGGAGGGCTCTATTCTCAAGATGTTGTGGCTTTAAAGCAGGGGTGGGGAACTCCAGGCCTCGAGGGCCGCACACAGTGCAGGTTTTCAGGATTTCCTTAGTGTTGCACAGGTGATAATATAATCACCTGCACTGGTGATGATTCCAACCTCTGTGCAATACCAAGGAAATCCTGAAAACATGCACTGTGTGCGGCCCTCGAGGCCTGGAGTTCCCCACCCCTGCTTTAAAGTCTGAGTTTCGCAATCTTTGTATGGACTGTGATTTATGTACCGTCTAAGGGCCCTTTCACATCAGCGTAACACTCTGATGTGCTGTAGATCCAGCAGGTGACGCAGGATCTGCCACCTAATGGCCGACTTGCGGCCTGGATCCGGCAAGCCCCATGCATTGTCTATGGGACTTGTGGTGCGGTGTGGCATGTGCGGTTCTGCTGGATGTGGCAGATCTGGCACTTACGGCAGTGGAAAAAAAAATACTGTAAGCGGGGTTTATTTCTCGTGGCCACAAGTGACGGATCTGCCGCATCCTTCAGAACCGCACTTGCCGCACCGGACTGCAAGCCCCATAGACAATACATCGGGCTTGCCGAATCTGGGCCGTAAGTCGGCCATTAGGCGGCAGACGCGGCGCCACCTGCCGGATCTACCATACATCAGTGTAAACCTCTGATATGAAATGAGCCTTTGGCTGCTTTCACATCAGCGTAATTTGCCATAACGGCTCACTTGTGGCAAACCTGCGGCAAGCCCAATTCATTCCCTATGGGACTTGCAGTTATATGTGGCACTTGCGGTTTTGCTGAATCTGGCAAATCCGTCACTTGCAGCGATGGAAAAAAAAAACGCTGCTAGCAGTGGTTTTTTGACTTGCCGCAATTGTCAGATCCAGCAAAACTGCAAGTGCCACACATGACTGCAAGTCCCATAGGGAATGAATTGGGGCTTGTCACAAGTGAGCTGTTACGTGGCAAAACTGCCGGATTTACTGTGAATGGCAAAAATCGCTGATGTGAAAGTAGCCTAAGGCTAAGTGCACACTGTGCATATTTGTCTTGCTTTCTTTTTTCCAGCCTCACAAACACAGCTGTTTTTAAAAAAAGCATGCATGCTGTGCTATGTGCCCACTGTGCTTTTCTGCTGTGTTTATATACTGTAAGGGCTGCATTTTCCAGCCCGTTAGAATTGCTGGCAACTGGAAAGCGCAGGCCAAAAAAGCACAAGATAATTGACAGGGACTTTTATAAACGCGTTTTTGGCACCACTGAAAAAACGTGTGCACAGCTTTTTGAAAATCACATTGACTTTTATTACAAAAATGTGTTTCAAGCGTTTTTGGTGCAGAAAACGCAGCACAAAAACGCAGCAGAAAATAACAGTGTGCACGTAGCCTTATTCTCTTTTGATGTTTATTCAGAAGCCCTACAGACATATATGATACTGTTGAGTTCAGATGAGGACCCCATCCGACCCAGATATGGCAGGTTGATAATTAGACCATGAAATTGTGACACGTGGAGTTGCCGGAGCAGGGAGTCTATGGAAAGGGACATATTCACTCTCAAACTGAGTGTACATTTTCTAGTGAAGTATAGGGCGATGATCCAAGAACTAGTCTGATTCTGAGTCTAGTGTTTGCCACATGGGGTTTTTTTTTTGCCTTCCTCTGGATCTAGGCCAGTGATGGCGAACCTATGACACGCGTGTCAGCACTGACACGCGTAGCCATTTTCAGTGACACGCGGCCGCCGGAGAAACTAGACTCGCTATTTGGATAAAAACCACAGACACGGACACAGCAGCAAAAAACTGTTGCGAGTCGGGTTTCCAAAACGGCAATGCGAGCTATTACTCGCTTCCCCATTCATTAACATTGGACTCGCTAGACTCGCAACGAGTAGACTAGAGTCAAGCGATTCCGAGTTAGGACTCGCCCATCACTAACTACAGATGAGGAAAAAAAATGTGCTGGAGGTCTGTAGGCCAGGACAGCAGAGCTCCGGCACAGAGCGTCTAGTCCTGGGACTTCCGGTAAGCGGAACTTCTGGCTGGCGCAGCAGGGAGCAGCGGAACGCTGTGGGGGACGCATATCTGAGGCCCTGTGATCGCTGTCTGGAGGTCCAGTGATTACTACAGCAACCATCCTCGAGTCCAGTGAAAGGTTCTGGGCAAAATCTGGGCTGGGTGTCATGAATGTGTGATTGGCCATTACTGAGATAAGTGAGGGGGAGGCTGGAAGAGGCCTGTGCTATGGGTGCCGTTTCCCGCCATTAATTTACATAAGGAACGCCATCTTGCAGCATACAGACTCCATTTCATCCTATTAATCTCTATTTCTGCTTATTAACTCTGCCCTTTCCTAAAAGACAGTTAACCCCTAATTGCCTGCAGGGCTATCTATAAATCTTCTGTCACTGCCCCTCTGATGGAGAAGCCAAAAAAACCAAGGTTAAGTAAAGGAAGTGGTAGTAGCAGTAGCCGACCCTTTCAAGAGACATGGACTGAGATGTATGGCATTATAGAAAAAAATGGCAGATCATTTTGCGTTCTATGTAGTGAAACGGTAGTAAGCAGAACGTGGAATATAAATAGACATTTTGAAACTAATCATTCCCAGCTCTTGAAAAAAAGTGAGGATGAAAGGAAGGAATACATTTCCAGGCAGCTACAACTTCATAAGAGCCAATCTAATTCCATCCTTAAATTTGTAAAAAGCTCTACAAATGTAACATCTGCAAGTCTGAGCATTGCTCACTCCATAGCTCAGCATGGAAAAGCCCCCAGTGAGGGAGAATTTATTAAAGAAACTCTCTTAAGATGTGCACCAGTTCTATTTCACGATATGCAGAATAAAGACGCAATTAGTAAGAGAATATCTGAGTTACCACTCAGTAGAAATATCATAAAAGACCGAATAATGAGACTGAACACAAACGTACAACATCAATTAAAGGAAGACATAAGTAATTGTAAATATTTTTCGATCTCTCTTGATGAAACTACTGATGTCACATCACATGCACAGTTGGCCATTATTGGTCGATATTCTGATGGTCTCACAATGAGAGAAGAGTTGATAAAGTTAGTATCAGTGCCAACAAGTACATCAGGAAGCGAAATATGTAAGGTTGTTAAACAAACATTCTGTGACCTTAGCATTGATATCTCTAAAGTTGTGTCAGTGACGACAGATGGGGCACCAAACATGGTAGGGAAAAAAGTGGGATTTGTTACATTGTTTACAGAAGCTATTGGCCACCCGATTGTGCCTTTTCATTGTATTATCCATCAGGAGGCTTTATGTGCCAAGGCAGGATTCACTGACTTAAACGACTTAATGTCAGTTGTTACAAAAATAGTTAATTTAATAGCTGCTCGCCCCCTTCACAAGAGAGAATTTTCTGCACTTTTACTGGAGGTTGATTCCACCTACAGTGGACTGCTGATGTACAATAATGTAAGATGGCTGAGCCGAGGCAAAGTTCTTGAGCGCTTTGTGGAGTGCTTTGAAGAAATTAAGGTATTTCTTGAGGATAAGGATCTGGGAAACTTTCCTCAGCTCTATGATTATCAGTGGGTCAACACCCTGATGTTTTTTACAGATCTCTCTGTTCATATTAATGAACTGAACTTAAAGCTACAAGGTTTTGGCAAAAGTATTGACGTTATGTTTGGATACATAAAAGCTTTTGAAAGTAAACTTAAAATTTTCAAGCGAGATGTAGAAACTAAAACTTATAAGTATTTTCCTCGAGTAACAAAGTATTTTGAGAAGGCCAGTGCAGCTGTACAAAATGAAATGGAGCCCTTGCATCTAAAGTACCAGCATGTTTTAGACTCCTTACTTGACCAGTTCAGTGATAGATTTAATCAATTTAGAAGCCTAGAACAGACCATGAAAATAATTAAGTATCCTGATGTAGTAGTCTACAGTAGTTTGGAATTAAATGGTTTCCAATGGATACAAATTGATGATTTGGAGATGCAACTTGCAGAATTTCAGGACAGCATCTGGGGTCAGGTGTTTGTTGATTTGAGGTCAAAGCTTGAGAATCTAGAAAGGTGCCGCTTGGAGAATCAAGAGGAGTGCCATTATGAACAGGAAATTTGGAGTGCCTGGAATCGGTTACCAGACACTTTTAGCACCCTGAAAAATATAGCAATGGCTTTACTTACTATTTTTCCCTCTACGTACTTTTGTGAGACCTTATTCTCAGCATTAAATAATATCAAAACTAACAAAAGAAACAGATTGACAGATAACCTTAGTAGCGCTTGCTTGGCCTTGAAGTGTACAAAATACCAACCTTCAATTGAAGATTTAGCCAATGAAATTCAGCAACAAAAAAGTCACTAAATCAGTGATGGCGAACCTGTGGCAGTCCAGCTGTTGCTGGACTGCCACAGGTTCGCCATCACCGGAAGAATTCCCCCTCCCCCTCACTTATCTGACTTAGTTCATGACACCCCACACAAGTGAAATAACAGCAAGACCAACAAAAGAAACCAACTGACAGATTAACAAAGAAGTCACTAAGCAGGTAAGTTAAAGAATTATACATATTTGTTATTTACACTATAAATATCGTAAAATTAGGGTTTTTTTTCTCAAGGTGACACACCTGCCGAGTTATGCTCGGTTTTTTGGCGAATTTTGACACACCAAGCTCAAAAGGTTGCCCATCACTGATCTAGGCTATAGGTTGAATTTAAAACTTCAACCTTAAAAACTATAAAACTATCATTTGTTTTCTAATGTCCATGAAAATGGAGAACTTTATCTTCTTCTGTTTATTTCTATGTCAGCATTGTTTTAGGGAGAGTCCAACAAAACGTTATGGAATGAGTCAGAGTTGGAGAGGTGGATACAGAGGTGGTGGAGGAGCAAGTCATTATTCAGGAGGATGGAGAGGTCGATCCTGGAGGCAAAGGGGCAACGGAAGAGGCCAAAGTGGAAACTGGAACAAAAATGCTGGTACCAATCCATCAAGTGAGTCAGACATCAGGGAGAAATACTGCAATAAATACTAGTCAATTAATTGGTACAAATTGTATTCATCTTTTTGTAATGTGATTGTCCACAATTATTTTATCCATGAAAGTCCAATACGCAATGGACAATAATTTCCTAGAAGTGTGTAAACCTGTTGCAAACACTGAATCCACTGATAACACGGTATGTATGAGTCTCCTTGGTTAAGGCTGCAGCAAATAGAATCAGGTCACTCCAGGTCTGGGCAGACCAGAAAACCTGTATCTGAGAACTCGGGCAGCTATAATGTTATGTAAAAGGTGTTGCCTGATCTATATTTTTTTAAATCTAACACAGGTTTCTGTACTCACCTACTGCTGCTCCTGTGACTGCTCCACTGCTGCCTACGGTTTATGTGAACATGGTTTCAATGGTGACATCATGTTGACATTACATGGTCTCTGCAGCCAATCACTGGGCTCAGTTGTGATGCTGATGTCACCTGACCATGAAGCCAAGTGATTGGCTGCAGCAGTCATATGATGTTGATGTGACCATGTTAGCAAAGACTGGAGGCAGCAGTGGAGCCGTCATCGGGTAAGTATTGTGGCCTTTATTATCTTCATGTGATGGAAACTAATGGGTTTTCATGGCAGCCGGAGTCATAATAAAGTCCTTTATATCTGCCATGTTAGTAGACAAATAAGGTCATAGCAGTGGGGTTAGGTGAGTTTTGTTTTATTTTTATTTTGACAAAGATGGGACATGGAATCACTTAAAGTGAAATGTATACTATTATATAGTGCCACAAATTACACATTTGTACAGAGGCATGCACAAAGAATTATTACTATATGAAGTCAAAGGGAACATTTATTAATGTATGAACATACACAGGGTGCATTATTAATATATGGATGCACAAATTGAGGATTTTGTAACCATGGATGCACAAAAGGGTCATTGTTTTAATATTTTAAGGAACAAATGGGATATTTTTTAACATATAAAGGCACAAAGGGGCATTTGTTAATATATATAATCACACAAGTTTCTCTGGGTCCCATAGGACTTTAGTTACACTCCTGATAGGATGGTTACTTCTGTTCTTTCTCAGCAATGTTCTGTCTATGAAATACAGTGTTGACTATTTCTGGACTGCCCAAAGAATATAAACATCTGGGCGGTCCATGCTTTAGGCTAGGGTCACACTTGCGTTTTTTACAAGCGTTTTTGGAGACCTGCGTTTTCAAAAACGCATGTAAAAACGCACCCATAGGCCCCATGTTAAAAAAACGCATGCCCTAATAGCAAAAGCGCATCTGTGACAGTACCATGCGTTTTTGGTGCATTTCCAAAAACGCATGCGTTTTTTAACATGGGCCCCTATGGAAAACGCATGCAAAAACGCATGTACAATTAGTACCATTAGTTCCATTCAAAAACGCATGCGTTTTCCATAGGAACCCATGTTAAAAAAACGCATGCGTTTTTAGAAAACGCGTGCGTTTTTTTTAACATGGGCTCCTATGTAAAACGCATGCGTTTTTGAATGGTACTAAATGATACTAATTGTACATGCGTTTTTTGCATGCGTTTTCCATAGGGGCCCATGTTAAAAAACGCACCAAAAAATAGTACATGCACTATTTTTTGGTGTGGATTTAAAAACGCAGCCAAAAACGCAGGGAGCCATCACACAGCTAGAAAAACTCATGATGACATGAAAAAACGCATGCAAAAACGCATGAGTTTTTTTAAGTCACTAAAAAAACTCATGTCAAGTGTGACCCCCAGCCGTACTCTGCACTGATGTTCTAAAATTTTATAGGGGTTGTCCGGTCTAAAAAGATAATTCTGCATTTACTATATCTATGTAACTGAAGACTTATCAATCCTCCCAGTCCCACACTGTGCATTTCTAAGCCAGGAATGGACAGTAATTATGCGATATGCATGTTCCTGGCAGCAACACGACCTAGTGGGGGCAGCCTCACCCAATACAAGTGTATGGAGCAAGGCTGCATCCACTAGATGCCCTCTCCCACTAGTTGGACACGTCTGCTCCATACATTTGGAGCGAGGCCGCCCCCACTAGTTATGTTGTTGCTGGGAACATGCATACCGCATAATTATGGTCCGTTCCAGGCTTAAACACGGGTGAATTCTCGCAGCACCCGTGAGGCACTGGAAAGAATGATAGTTCTGCAGTCATATAGTGATTGCAGAATTATCATTGTAGACTGGACAAACCCTTCAATGCAGTGTAAGCAGATTTAGATTGGGGAGCCAGCTGTCAGACGCAGCCAGACTCCGCATAAAGAAGGGAGAGATGGTTTTTTTTTTGTTTTTTTTTTACTGTGTTTACCTTTTTCTTTTTATTCAAATCGTGTATATAGATTAGAAACCACTTACTGATTTTTTTCCTCTGTATCCAGTGATCACGTGATCACTGTATATAGGAAGGGAACAAAAGCTGCTGGATCCTAGGAGAACTAGTCAGCTCTAGTATGCTACCAGGAGGCTAAATTCCCCCTGTAACTTGGGCTAATATTCCAGCCACATTTGTAGGGGAAATCAACATCAAGAATAATGTATGATTATGTTAAAATGCCATCCAAGGGTTTTTAGTATCTCATGAGGGCACAATGTGTGGAAAAAAGAAAAAAAAAAAAGTGAAGATAAAATAGAAAAAAAAACAAAGCTAAAGAAAATATGTCCAATATATAAAAAGAACTTCTGCAGAAATGGCAGCGCACTACAAAACATTTTTTTTGTAGGTAAAATTAAAAACATATTTTAAAATTAGATTTGCATTTCTTATGGGTTTTTTTAACATTTGTACCCAATATTGGCATACAAAAAACAATGAATATAAACATGACCTAATAAAATATATTGTGAAAGAGGCAAACATAATTTGAATACCTGAATGAGGCCCCTTTCACATAGGCGTTTTTATGAAAATGCAGCAGAATTACCGCATCTTCTGTCTAATGGCTGCAGTTCCTGCACACCTGCGGCAAGCCCCAAGCATTGTCTATGGGGCTTGCGGTCAGGTGCGGCAAGTGCGGTTCCGGCAGTTGCGGCCGCAAAAAAACTGCGGTTAGCCGCGTTTTTTTTTTCCACGGCCGAATCTGCCTCAACCGGCAGAACCGCTCTTGCTGCACCTGATCGCAAGCCCCATAGACAATGCTTGGGGCTTGCCATAGGTGTGCCGCAACTGCGGCCGTTAGACGGAAGATTCGGCAGATGCGGTAATTCTGCCGCATCTGCCGCATTTTCATAAAAACGCCTATGTGAAAGGGGCCTGAGAAATATTTTTGAGCCTTTAAAAGTGAATGTGGTAGTGATTGGCTGCAGCGGTCATATGGATGCATGGCGTGCCATTGTTGATGGGAAGTAGAAAGAAGCAGAACATTGGTTGGTGCTGGAGCTATTGAATAAGTGAGTAATGTTTTTCTTTTTATTGGCATCACAATTGCTTCCATTTATTTATTTTGTTATCCTGGACACCTCCTGTAATCCGATCCTGTATTCTCTTCACCTTTCACTGTACAATTTCTTTTCTTCAACTTTAGAATTGAAAAAATCTAAGTATCCTTACACAGTATAATTCTGCTATTCTTTTCAGGTCAGTCTTGTGTTCCTGCCAGGCCTCGATTAATCCAGACCACATTGGACAAATACGTGCCGTACAAGGGCTGGAAGCTTTACTTCTCTGAAGGTAAAATGTTCAGCCTGGAAAGATGAAGACATGGATTACACACTCCTACCATCTAGATCGCAATTTAATCCCTGTGCATCAATCATCTTCTGGCCGTGATTCTCTGGGTTTCATCAAATAACCTTCACAGCCGAGCATTTCTCATCTAGTGCACATGATTGCTGGTGTCAGGAGTCAGGGCAGCGGCCATTTCTTCCTGTATCAGATCAAATACATCTTCTCCTTAACTGTATCATGTCAAAAGGGAAATGCCTTCTTGGCAGGGAAAGATTTTATTAAGGCCAGCACATCCCCCTGAATTATCAGCCACCTCTTTATATTGAGGCTGAAGTGCTCTGTCTGCTGAATTCACATGAGATGATTAGTGTGAATGGTTGTGAGCATTGTCTGTGTACAAGTAATGAAAGAGAAGGGCACATGTTGGGAATCCATCACAGTCTTGTCAACCTACATTTTTTATTACTGCATCCTCACTATTAATAGCTTTATGATCAATTTTAATTATTGTCTGTCATTTACAAAGATTTAGAGCTGAATTGAGAAAGTTCAATGGGTCCTATCAGGGTTTACAGGCAGAATTACTGTTTTATGTGCTAGGGTGAAACAGACAGGCATGTAAATGAAGGCTGCTGCAGCTCCACGAGCCAGGTATTCGGTCAGTAAGGAAAAAACAAGTAACCACCGTTAAGGAGGAGTCATTGAAGTTTAAATATAGCTGTATGTTCAGTCTTTGCGTTTGAAAGTCTCCGACCTCTTCATCAGGACACACATAAAATACATGCGAATTGTAACAGTTACATATAGCAGTTCATTTACAAAAGGATGTCAGAAATGGATTGAGTGCCAAGAGCACCACGTGTCTAAAAGCAGAGTTTGGATTCAATAAACTTGGTTGAAAAAGAAAATATATTTGAAAAAATATTTGAAAAAGAACTTATAATTATTAGAGACGTAAATATGTCAAAGATTGAAAAATAATGGTAGGAGAGACGATGGAAACACCAGGTGGTCAAAAAATGATGAAATGGATGAAATAAACAATTTTTCTCTATTGTTTTGAACCCACATTGAGTTTATGGTGTTGAGAGGTTGAAAGTGCAGATAGGTGGGGAGTCTGGGAATCTGGAAAACATCGGGCATTAATAATAATAATAATAATAATAATAATAATAATTTTATTTATATAGTGCCAACATATTAGGCAGCACTTTACAATTCGGAGGGGACATGTACAGACAATATGAGACAATACAGAGTAACAAAAAATTCAAAAACCATGAGGAGTGAGGATCCTGCTTGCAAGCTTACAATCTAGAGGAAATAGGGGAGGCACAAAAGGTAACAGTAACAAACGATGTCATATATGGTCCAGCCATCAATATAATAATTAGGGAATTCACGTAACGCTGCATGAATTGGTCATCTGTCGGGATCTGTATAAGTACAGATAAAGTGCTATATTATGCATGTTGGACAGACAGACAGACAGTTTGCAGGTGCAGACAGATGACAAGAGGCCAGATTTAGAAAAGGGAAGATAGGAATAGTTAGACAAGTGAGGTGGGGTGATAGGCCAGTCTAAAGAGATGTGTTTTTAAGGCTCACTTAAAACTATTGGTATTGGGAATTAATTGAATTGTTCTTGGTAATCCGTTCCAGAGAATTGGTGCAGCTCGTGAGAAGTCTGGGAGACGGGAGTGGGAGGTTCGGATTGTAGCTGATGTCAGTCTTAGGCCTCATTCACACACTGCTTTTTTTTCTGTGAATTTTCAAGCACAAGCTCATCACAAAACAGGAGTGAGTGATTAAACATATAAGTGGAGCACTTGGTTTTTGGCGCACATAATGGTTCAAAGTGGATCATTCCTTGCCAGTTGTCTTTTGTTCCTGGAGGAGCTCGCATCTCTCTGGTTTCTTCTGCTCTGTGGAGATCTTTGCAAGATAAGTGGTTTTTTGATATTTTCTGGCACACTTTTGTGTGCTTAAGGTTCTGCTTATGTTTTGTCTTATTCTGAGCTGTGGGTTTGCTATCTAGTTTGTATATTTGTTTATCTGCTCTCAGATAGGAAGTTTTCTTCCTAGGAATTTTACCATTCACTATTATCTGTTATTTCCAGTTCTGCTGGCATTTGATTCATAGAAGTCTGCTGATATAGAGTTTGCCCAGTCTTAGTGACTCAGGGTAATTTTTGTAATATTTGCTGTTGGTGATTTTGATAGTGTTTTATACTGACTGCAATAGTATTCTATCCTATCTTTCCTATATAGCTAGTGTGGCTTCTTTTGCTAAATCGTATACTCTGCCTGTGTTTGTTTTTCCGTCTCTTGTTTCTCAGTTAATATCTGTGGGGGGGGGGCTTGCTATTCTTTTGGGGGTCTGCTCTGAGGCAAGATAGCTTTTCCTACATCCATCTTTAGGCTGTGCAGAGGTGTCTAGGTCTGGTTAGTTACATCCCACGGCTACTTCTAGTTGCGGTGTGTAGTCAGGGA
The DNA here is from genome assembly GCA_033576535.1 of Allobates femoralis. NCBI lineage: Eukaryota > Metazoa > Chordata > Amphibia > Anura > Aromobatidae > Allobates > Allobates femoralis. The sequence continues at coordinate 538,063,801 of JARQOC010000001.1, forward strand.
TTAAGGTCAGTACATTTACCAACGACTTCTTGGAATCTGAATGTTACTCCTGAGTCATTGGTTCATAACAGGAGGGCATGTGTAGGGCAATAGACAGAGATGAGGGAGGAGATGTAGGGCGGAGCAGAACTGTGGAGGGCTTTGTGGGTGAGAGTGATAATTTTATATTGTACTCTATAGCGGATTGGCAACCAGTGCAATGACTGCCCTAGGATAGAAGCATCGGTAAAGCGGTTGGAGAGGAATATGATCCTGGCTGCTGCATTGAGGATGGATTGGAGAGGAGAGAGTTTAGTTAAAGGGAGACCGATTAGTAGAGAATTGCAGTAATCCAGGCGAGAATGAATAAGGGCAAGAGTTTTTGCAGAGTCAACAGTAAGAAAAGGTCGAATTCTAGAGATTTTTTTGAGGTGTAGGTGACATGAGCGAGCGAGAGACCGGATTTGGGGAGAGAAGGAGAGATTCGAGTCAAATATAACCCCAAGACAGTGGGCGTGCTGTTGAGGAGTAACAATAGAACCACATACCGAAATGGCAATATTAAGTTTCGGAAGATTAGGAGGTGTAGGAAACACGAGAAGTTCAATCTTTGACAGATTCAATTTAAGGTAGAGAGAAGACATGATGTTAGAGACAGCAGACATACAATCACTGGTATTTTGTAGTAATGTGGAGGTGATGTCAGGAGAAGAGGTGTATAACTGGGTGTCGTCAGCATAGAGATGGCACTGAAATCCAAATCTACTGATGGTTTTTCCAATGCGGGCAGTGTATAGAGAGAAGAGAAGGGGACCTAGGACTTAACCCTAAGGAACCCCAACCGTGAGAGGAAGAGGAGCCGGCGAAAGGTACAGAGAAGGAGCGGTCAGAGAGGTAGGAGGAGAACCAGGAGAGAGCGGTGTCCTTAACCCCAATAGAGCAGAGCATAAAGAGAAGGAGCTGGTGATCCACAGTATCGAATGCAGCAGAGAGATCCAGGAGGATCAACAGGGTGTAGTGACCATTAGATTTAGCTGTTAGTAGATCATTAAAGACTTTAGTGAGGGCAGTTTCAGTAGAATGTAAGGAGCGGAAGCCGGATTGTAGAGGGTCAAGAAGAGAATTGTTGGAGAGATAGCGGATCATACGGGAGTGGACCAAGCGTTCCAGGAGTTTAGAGATGAAGGGCAGATTAGAGACAGAAACCTATATGACAAATGAGTTATCAGCCCAAATTATGGTATAAAATTAATCAATTTTATTGGTACATGATTAAAATATACAAAATATATATAAATAATACATCAATAGATAAAATACACCACGATAATAATGCATCCAAGTATTGCGGATCAGAAACAGGGATGAGAGCCACAAAAAATATTAAATAATATGCTAATCTACAAGGATATTTCACATGCTATATAAGTCTATAGGACACCTGCATAAATCATTAATTTGGGTTCATAAAGGTTCCCTAAATGATATATAAGTATGACCAGGAGAGATGATAGAGAAAAATGTCAGTTTCTAATTCCCACAAACACGTAATATGGTCCTGAGAGGCTCTGTATGTAAAAGCTAAAGTGCCATGTGCAATACAATTAAACACCAAAAAACAATTAGAGACAGATCTGTAGTTAGCAGCTGAGTTCTGGTCGAGGGATGTTTTTTTTTAATAATGGATGTATACTGGCATATTTGAAGGAGGAGGGGAAAACGCCAGATGAGAGGGAAAGATTAAATATTTTAGTTAGGTGAGATCTGACAGCTGGAGAAAGGGATAGAAGGAGATGTGAGGGAATAGGGTCACTGGTGCAGGTAGTAGGACGAGCAGATGCAAGAAGCCGGGTGACTTCTTCCTCTGTGACTGGATCAAAGACCGAAAGTGAGTTGGATGAAGTGCAGGAGGGAGGAGAAGGCATGATGTTCTGAGTCTGTAAGGAAATTTCCTGTTGTATGTTGTCAATTTTGTCCTTAAAATATTTGGCCAGATCGTCAGCTGTGAGGCTGGTGGTTGGGGCCTGTACTCTTGGACTAAGGAGAGAATGGAAAGTTAAAATCTTAATAGGGAACCACCAGGATCTTAGTGGTAATTGGATGCTACATTTCAATATGATATACACAACGAACAAAAGCATGTATATATGCATGCCGTACAAAATATCACAACTCAGGTCTGAATGCAATTAAAATAGAAATTTAATACAAAGTGCAGTGCATCAGAACAAGGTATGACATTGTGATGAATTAACACGGATAGGTCAGGCACAGAGGAGGAGGTGAGAGACACACAGTGCCATTATTCAAATCAAAGGGTATATAACACATATACAACTTAGTGAACATACATAGTACATGGTGCAATGCAACCAAAAACAGTTGTTATGAATGGCTGGACAGGGTTAAACATCACTAGTTTCAGTTCAAAAACAAAGCCCATAGTAACCATAGAATCCAGTTTAACATCGTCTAATACCAACAGCAGTTCCTAAGTATAGTGTCAAGATCATAGGTTCATACCCATAGTGATTTGAGGCAAAGCTGCGTGTCAGGGGAACCCCGACACGTGTTTCCCTTCGTTCTTCAGGGGGCTGTGGTGCACATGTGCAGGGGTCAGAGCTATTTATGAGTACCTTGATGGTGTCTGTACCAATCACGGCGCATGAAGCGTCTCCGCCTCTCAGTCAACGGGGAAATATGACGCGGCCGCAGGCTGGCAACCCGGAAGGAGGAAATCCCTCTGCTGACGTCTGATTCCGGGTGCCGCCCACTTGCGGCCGCGTCATGGCCACGTGACCGGAGCTTCGGCGCATGCGCACTGGCACATCTAGACAGGGAGGGTAAGGGCGGACACAAATTTACTGCGGCGAGGAAAATTATCCCTCGCCGCCTGTTCAGATGGAGCTAATCTTATGAGCCCATCTAAAAGAGCCCCCACATCCCCTATTGGGACAAATCATAGCATATATCATAATCAAAGTGTACACAATCGGATTAATCAGCAATAAAGAGACATACAAATGCAATAAATATTAATCATGAATACACTGTAGACAATCCAACTGTTCCATTAATGATGAAAAATGCTTCCATAGGGGCACCATAGATAGCCAAGACCAGTGAAAATAGCTGAAATAAAATGAAAAAGTACACAGATTAAAATGTCATCTGAACATCAAGGGCAGTGACTAAAATACAGAGCAGCCCAAATATTAGTAAGATATGATAGGCACATATAAAGGAGAATACACCAGTCTCCAATTACAACACTTTGAGTTGACATCAAGCTTATGGAGCACCTAATGCTATTTTGTATTGGCTAATGGTTCGAGGTAGATGGTGGACAAGAATTCTATAATTGAATCCCATATGCACCTCTGATTTACAGAAAAAAGTCTGATGCAGGGTAGGGAAGCCCAAGGAATTAAGTACAGTAGAAAACTGGGAGACCTGGAGAAGAAGATCCAAGAAGCGGAGAGCACAGGGAATTTCCAACCGTGTGCTCCCCCATATGTTCCGGATTCGAGGAGTAGTCGTATCGGCTTATAATGCAGAAAATAAATTGGCACCCCAACAATTGCCAATAAAGGTCAAAGGGGTCGATAATGCAACAGCATCGGTGCCACCCGCCCAACACCACACGTCAAATCAAAAGGTCATATGTGGGCCGAACTTCAGGCGCAGAGCAGGGACACGCGGATACAAGGGGACTAGAGGAAAGGGGAGAAACTGAACCGTTCATTGAGCCCAGCCGGTGTCCGTGTTCCCAGCCTATAAATGCAGTGGCATTCAAGTTTGGCCAATGCCTTTTTTAGATCGCCACCACATATCCCCAGGTTCACCTGATCAATACCACGGACTCGTACGCTGGACGGATCACTTTGATGAGGAGTCTTGAAATGTCTTGGCAGGGTACGCAATGTGGTCAGGTCCTCCACCTCCACCGATCCCTCAATGTCCTTCACATGTTCCCGTACTCTGCGCCTCAGCTCTCTTGAAGTCAAACCCACATAGATAAGACCACAGCCACACGTGGCATAGTACACAACCCCGGTGCTGCCGCAGGTGATGTATTTTCTGATAGAATATTCCCTTTGACCATTGGCACTCAAAAAGTGGTAGCCCTCACTATATTTCTGCATGATAGGCAGGAGCCACATGGATAACAGCCACAAATGGGCCTTCCGGTGTTAAAAGGTAGCATCGGAGTGCGCACATAGTGGCTGTGAACCAAGATATCACAGAGGCTCCTGCCCCGCCTTGCCGTCATAAGTAGCCGATCTGGGAGGAACTCCCGTAAAGACGGATCAGTTTTCAGAACTTGCCAGTGTCTGTCGAGGATGTCCCTGATGGAGCGCCACTGATTATTATAAGTTGATATGAACCTCACCACGGGACGCACAGCAGGATCCCCCAGAGATTTGGGCATCAGAAGTGTATTTCTTGATGTACCTCGTGCCCTCCTATATCCACGCCTAATGCTGCGATTGCTATAGCCCCTGTCAACAAACCTCTCCCGCATGTCCGCCGCACACAGCTCGAAGTCCACGTCACCGGAGCAAATACGTCTCAGCCTTAAAATTTGGCTGATAGGAATTGCTCCTATGGTGGACCCCGGGTGGGACGACGACGCATGCAGGAGGGAGTTGACAGAGGTTTTCTTCCTGAAAATGCTTGTCCCAACATCGCCCCCACTCTTGATAGAGATTTTAATGTCCAGAAACTCAATAGTCACTGGATTATATTTGTATGTGAGGACGATGTTGAGGTCATTGCAATTCAGGGAGGAAATAAACCCCTCCAGCTTGGGGACGGTTCCACCCCAGATGATCAAAACATCGTCAATATAACGCAACCAGCACTGCGCGTGGGCAGCGGCCTGCACCCCGTCGCCGAAAACCTCCCTCCCCAATATCCGAGAAAGAGATTTGCATACGATGGAGCACAGGCCGCGCCCATCGCAGTGCCGCGCCTCTGCAGGTAGAACCAGTCCCCGAACAGGAAGAAGTTGTGTTAACACAAACTCCAGCAAGGCGAGGATAAGGGAGCAGAGGTCTCCATCCAAATTGCTCATCTCCAGGAAATATCCCACCGCACGTAACCTGTGGTGTTGCCCTATACATGTGTACAGTGCCTCCACGTCAACAGCCACCAGCGACACCCCACCCTCCAAATTCAACCCATCTAACCTTCGCAGGACGTCCGTAGTGCCCCTGACATAGGAGGGAAGCGTCTCCACTATTGGGTGCAAGTAATATTCAATAAACTTACACGTCATATCGCATAACCCTCCTATGCCAGAGACAATCGGACGACCTGAAGGACACTGTATTTTTATGTATCTTTGGGAGTAAGTAAAAGGTGGGGATCACCGGTGACTCGACGCGGAGGCCATCCATGATTTTTTTGGAAATGACACCCCTCTCAATGGAAAGTGTCAAAGAGTCGTTTAGGATTGTTGGCTAGTGAAGTGATAAGGGTGTTGTAGTAAGCTTGTTTGGAGAGATGAAGGGCGGTGTTGTATGTTTTTAGCATAAACTTATAATGGATGAAATCTTTAACCAGGTTGGATTTTCTCCACAGGCGTTCTGCACACCTGGAGCACGCTGGAGAAACCGTGTTTGCAGTGTGTGCCTGGGTTGCCACTGTTGGTGCTGAGTTGTTTTAAGAGTAGGAGGTGCAGCTTCATCCAGGGCACTTTGCAGTGTTTCATTATAGAGTTTTAGAACAGAGTCGGGACAAGAGAGGGAGGAGATTGGGGCGAGTGAAGACTGTAAATTCTTTAAGTTTCTGAGTGTCAATGGCACGTATATTCCTATAGATGAACGAGTTGGGAGTGTCCTTGAAGGGTTGACAGTATTTGACTGAGAATGAAAGAAGGTTGCAGTCAGAGAGTGGAAGAGAGGAATTTGTAAAGTCATGCACTGAGCAGAGCCGGGAGAAAATCAGGTCCAATGTATTCCCATCTTCATGTGTGGCAGAGTTACAAAGTTGTGAAAGACCAAGAGAGGAGGTTAGGGTTAAAAGAATAGAGGCGGATGTGGAGATGGGGTTGTCAATAGGAATGTTAAAGTCACCCATGATGAGAGTGGGAAGATCGCAGGCTAAAAAGTGGGGAAGCCAGGTAGCAAAGTGATCAAAAAATTGACATGGGGGGCCTGGGGGTCGATAAACCACTGCCACTGCAGGGAGAAGGGCCTGTAGAGTCTTACAGTGTGTACCTCAAAAGAAGGGAAGATAAGTGAGGGGACAGGTGGGATAACCTTAAAAGCACAATTTGTTGACAGCAGAAGACCAACGTCTCCACCTGATCTGTTCTCAGTTCTAGGGTATGAGAACATTGGAGGCCACCATATGAAAGAGCAGAAGCAGCGGTAGTGTCTGACTGCTGAATCCAGGTCTCTGTAAGAGCAAGGAGGTCAATGTTATGTGAAAGGAAAAAGTCATGGATGTAGGAGAGTTTGTTGCATGCTGAGCGAGGGTTCCAAAGGGCACAGTTGAAGGAGACAGATGGCATGCAGGGGATCTGAGAGTAGTAGGAAAAGAGTTAAGTTTACTTATTATAAGAAGGTCCTGGATTTGGTTCAATATCCCCTGCAACTAGGAGCAGAAGAATAAAGAGAGTGAGTAGATGGTTAAGGGGGTTTGTGAAGTCGTCTCTTATATTGTATGGAGGGTGAGGATAAACTGGGCTTATTAACATTTTATAAAGAGCATGAGAGCTGTACATAGAAGACAGAAGCAGAGAGGGACTGATATGAATGGAATGAACCGAGTGTGTGAAAGAGCAGTAGATATGAGGCATGGAAGCATCTACCACAAAAATGATACAAATATAAATAGTGAACACATTTTGCAGCACAAGTGAACAAGTTATATGTCTGTTTGTCTGGCATGACTTACCCGTTTCCTGCCTTGTTTAACTGCATATTGCACTTCTTAAAATCTGCACTTATTTAAATTTGCATATCATATGCTACCCCAGCATCATGTGCTACCCCTAGGCTATGTCTAAATTTATAGGGGAAAGCAGCACAAGAAAGCGGTCTGTAGGAGCGCTAAAGGAGGACCAGGAATCTTATTAGGATATATAACTTATCTTTATTCGTCCTCCGTATCCACCTGAACTGATCCACCTGAGGAAGACGGATTACCGTGGAAAACGCGTTGTGGGATACGGAGGATGAATAAAGTTAAGTTATATATCCTAATAAGATTCCTGGTCCTCCTTTAGCGCTCCTACAGACTGCTTTCTTGTGCTGCTTTCCATTTAAAATCCTCTTATGAAGTTGAGCGGCAGGAGCAGCTTGGAGGATACAAACTGAACAGGACCTGTGGTGACGTATTACCGGCTGGAGCCGAGGAAGAGCAGTGCCATGCTGGGAATAAGGAACCCGGCGGCCATCATAGCCTGTAAGGAGTGAAGCTGCCCACCACCAACGTGAACACCTGGGTTGTGCAAGGACTGCACAACTCTGTAAGGTGAGCGCTACCACACTAGTCAGGCTAAAAATACTCATACGAGTACACTAATTGCGCCTCTGATTTCTTTTTTATTACATAGATTTATAGGGGAGCTTGTGCTTAGATCAGGGTAAATTTAACTTGTTAATCAATCAATCACACTAACTTAAGACAGCAGGGGAACATGCAAAGCCAGTTAAATAAACAAGGTTGCCGGCCAAAGTGGGCTATAAAGCTTCACAGACAGATCACCTTATTACAGCATTTCTGAACAATCTAAGATTAAAATGATTGTATACCATTACAATAGCACAGAAAGATGGGTGAATCACAGCACAATCACATCAGATGAATGAAGGGGATGAGATGAAATATTATATACTATTACAATAGCACAGAAAGAAGAGTGAATCACAGCACAATAACATCAGATGAATGAATGGGATGAGATTAAATATTATATACCATTACAATAGCACAGAAAGATGGGTGAATCACAGCACTATCACATCAAATGAATGAATGGGATGGGATGAAATATATTTTTGACGATTTCCATGAATCAGGAAAAAAAAACCGAATAAATAGTGTATATATGTATATACGCATACAGTGGGGGAAATAAGTATTTGATCCCTTGCTGATTTTGTAGGTTTCCCAATAACTGACATAGACATGAACAGTCTATAATTTTAAGGGTAGGTTACTTTTAACAGTGAGAAATGGCATATCAAAAAGAAAGTCCAGAAAATCACATTGTCTAAATTATATAAATGTATTTGCATTTTGATGGAGGAAATAAGTATTTGATCCCCTACCAACCATTAGGAGTTCTGGCTCCAACAGACCAGTTAGACACTCCTAATCATTACCTGCATTAAAGACAACTGTTTTAAATTGTCATCTGTATAAAAGACTCCTGGCCACACACTCAATTAATCAGACATTAACATCTACAACATTAGCAAGACCCAACAGCTTTCTAGGGATGTCAGGGAAAAGATCCTAGACCTGCACAAGGCTGGAATAGGGTACAAAACCATAAAGGTACCGTTACACGCTGCAAAGTTGAAACAATCTCACTAATGATCTCATGAACGCACTGTCGTTAGGACACGGTTTTGACATCGTTGGTGAGATGTCACACGTCTAGATATCGTGGACGACGCACCAACGATGTAGTGAGCAGCTATCGTTCGCACAACCCTGCTTGTTCACTAATGTGAATGGGCGAAGTCGTGAACGACATCGTTATCGTGGTGTCACACTGACCAATGCAGCAGGTTGGCTGATCGTGAATCGTCTGACTTGAGAACATGTTCTCAAATCTGCGATCACCGATCCAACGATTTATCGTAACCATATCTCAGAGTCACACGCAATAAGGTAGTAACGACGTTACTTGAATGACTTAAAATCCGTGATGTTTCAGCTATATTGTTCACGATCTCGTACCGTGTAACTGTACCTTTAGTAAGATGGTGGGTGAGCAGGAGACTACTGTTGGTACAATAGTAAGGCCCCCTTCACACTGCATGATTTCACTGATCAGTGTCCATCAGTGTTTATGTACCAAAACCAGGAGTGTCTCCAAATCAAAGAACAGGTGTCAATCTTTCAATTCTAGTTTTTCTCTGCAAGCTTTACTCCTGGTTTTGGCTCACAATCACTGATGGACACTGATCAGTGAAATCATACAGTGTGAAGGGGGCCTAAGAAAATGGTAGAAATACAAAATGAGTGTCAATCGACATCGATCTGGGTCTCCATGCAAAATCTCACCTCGTGAGGTATTGTCACGCTTGGGAGGTAAGGGAATCAGGTAACCGGTAGGTGAATTGGGCAAAAGGGGTCAGGAGAGCCTAATCTGACCCTGATGCTGGGGTCCCTGGCTCGCCCTGATCTCGGAGGTACCATGTTCCGAGCTGCCACCCTGTGTACCCTAAAACTCCTGATCAGCCCTAGGCTGAGGTCCCCTACCTCCACCCACAGGTCAGGAATTACAGCTTCTCCCAAGGAAAGACTTTAGCCCAGCAGCTAAGCATCAGCACGGCACCAAGACCTAGAGCACATAGCTATCAGCAGCACCTGACAGAGAGAGGGAAGGCTATTTAAAGCCAGGGGGAGGACTTTCCAGGTGAGTCACACATTAACTCCTGAATCAGCAATTGAACATAATAGTGACTGCAGTTCTGGAGCACACCAGAGGAGGCAAGGACCTTCACAACCATCAACCATGCAGCTCTTAAAGACAAACCACATACACAGCAGCATCCAACAATGTCAGCACCATCTAAGCGTATGACGGGTATCCAGGATCATGAGGAAGATGAGAAAATCAGCCTAAAATTACACGGGGGAACTTGTAAATGATCTCAAGGCAGCTGGGACTACTGTCACCAGGAAAACCGTTGGTAACACATTACGCTGTAATGGATTAAAATCCTTCAGTGCCCGCAACGTTCCACTGCTCAGGAATGCATATGTGCAGGCCCGTCTGAAGTTCGCCAATGAACACCTTGGTGATTCTGAGAGTGTTTGGGAGAAGGTGCTTTGGTCAGATGAGACAAAAATTAAGCTCTTGTGGCATTAACTCAACTAGCCGTGTTTGGAGGAAGAGAAATGCGGCCTATGACCCAAAGAACACCGTCCCCACAGTCAAGCATGGAGGTGGAAACATGTTTTTTTTTTTTTTTTTTCTGTTAAGGGCACAGGATTAATTCACCACATCAATGGGACAATGGATGAAACCATGTACCGTAAAATCCTGTGTGACAACCTCCTTCCCTGTGCCAAGACATTAAAATGGGTCCTGGCTGGGTCTTACAGCACAACAATGACCCAAAAGATACAGCCAAGGCAACAAAGGAGTGGCTTAAAAAGAAGCACATTAAGGTCATTGAGTGGCCTAGCCAGTCTCCAGACCTTAATCCCATAGAAAACTTATGGAGGGAGCTGAAGCTCTGAGTTGCCAAGCAACAGCCTCAAAATCTTAATGATATAGAGATGATCTGCAAAGAGGAGTAGGCCTAAATTCCTCCTGATGTGTGTGCAAATCTCATCATCAACTACAAGAAACGTCTGACTGCTCTGCTTGCCAAAAAGGGTTTTGCCACCAAGTATTAAGTCTTGTTTGCCAGAGGGATCAAATACTTATTTCTCTGCAAAATGCAAATAACTTTATATAATTTAAACACTGTTATTTTCTGGATTTTATTTTTGATATTCTATCTCTCATGGTACCTTTACACGCCGCTACAGAAGGTTGGAAACAACCGGGTGTCTCACGTGCACGGGCACGTTCCAACGGTTGCAAACGGTACCCGATACCGCCTTTACACGCTGCTACAACGTACTCTACAGAAGGTTTAATCTATCTCTTGAGGCACCGCCGGGTGCCCCAAGTTACCTTCTGTAGAGCACCGTCCCTCATTTACACGCTGCTACAGAAGGTAATATGGGAGGACCTGGGGCAGCAGGGACAACACATAGGCGTGCTAGAGTTGTGGATTACGAGACGTTCGTACGATGATTGGACAATGCTATAGCATCATGATTGGGCAGCCAGCGCAGGAAGGCTGGCTAATACATGATGCTATTGCAATTGTGTAGTGTGACTGGTCAGCTCCTTAAATATGCCGCCCTATGCAGCGTCAACCAATCGTAACGCAGAAGCTTCCACCAATGATCGCTGAATGGGGGCGGTTTCCCGGAGGCTGTGTCACAACCCAGGGAGTTAACTAGGTGGCGAAAAAACCTTACCGTACCTTATTTAGACGTCGGTACCATCGGGTTGAAATCAACCTGTTTTATAGCACTGCTCTGAAACAGGTGCCGAAAGTGACAGGTGGCAACAACCGCCTTTACACGCCGCTACCTCGGGTTGATTTGACGGTGCAAGATACATTTGTCTCCGAAACCTTGTTGTTTTCAACCTTCTGTATTGGCGTGTAAAGGTACCATTACTGTTAAAATGAACCTATCCTTAAGATTAGACTGTTCATGTCTTCATCAGTGGGCAAACTTACAAAATCAGCAAGGGGTTAAATACTTATTTCCCTTACTGTACATATATACAGAAAATTATTAGTAACTGATTAAACTGTGAAATATGTAGTGATAGTTGTGACGGCAGCGCAGGTCAATCCATGTTTTTTCCTTTCTGACCATTTACAAGGATTTCACACCGTCTTGTGGGTTTAATTAAACTAATTGTGGCATTTGTAGTGCTCCTCACAAATATGATTAAAAAGAGTTAAAGTTCAGATGAGGTGTAATATTTTAGTTGCGCTAGATGAGCATCACAAGTGACAGCAAGTCAGCTTGTACCACTATACAGTCTACTATACTATATAGTCTAATATACTTTGCGACAATAAAAGAAATCACACAAATGTCAGACTCACACAGCCTGGAAATACTAGTGTTTAAAGCTGATCCATCAACAGATTTCACAATATATTCTGTAGATATTATTAAATAGATCTTAGATCTGATTAGACAGATGTACTTATGTTGAAAATTCATGTCATAAAGGCTGTATAATTCTGATATTAGGATTAGTCCAGCTCTAGAGTGAGAGCTTATGAGCCCCCAGTGTGTTCAATCTCTTCACACCCAGCTTGACTGACAGCTGCAGCTTGTACTTAGCAGTATGGGATCTCCTCAGCAGGGATGAGCGACAATGAGAAGCAGTTAATCAGAAGAAGTGGGTAGAGATTCTTAGGCTGGAGTTAAACTAGCATAAGATAAGCATCACACTTCCCGGACTGGCTGCGGCTCTCCTGACCTAAGCGTTTCACTTCATGTATATCTATGCAGCTGTCACGCTCAGGTCAGGAGAGTAGACGGCCAGTCCGGGCAGTGATGAGATCCTTGCACTCCTCCTACGGCCATGTGACTCCAGCCTTATAAAGCATTATACAGCCATTCTGGCACCGATTTCTATGCTAAACTATAGAATTCAGTGAGGGTGCACTTAATTTTTCCTCTTGACTGTAAATCTTTTTCTTATACACAATATATATAGAAAACCATTACAATCCAGGCTACGTTTAGCAGGACTCTCTGTTGTGTACCTAGTTTTATCCAGTCTGTGTTATTAATATTTCTCTGGTATATCAGCTTACAGTGACAACTCCCCGTTTGTGCTGAAGGTCCAAGACTTTGAAAAGTTTTTTATGAAGCACATAGAGTTGTATGATAAGGTAAGTGACAAGGTTAATGGTTCTCAAGTTGTAGCATTGTGCAGATTAGGGGGCACAACCTGCATCCATCAACCAAGAGGTCACAGATGGTTTGTCTATCCCTTGGTGCAGTGCAGGGCAAGTATACATTAATACCTATGGTTCTTTCCATGCCTCTGTCTGGATGCCCCCAGTATAACACTCCAAAATGGAATAGATGACGTGGAGTGGTGACCAGACAAGAATCAGGCTGGCTTCAATGTAGTTTTAAAAGGGTAGTTAAACACCTTTTTAGCAGCTCACATTAAGTGAAGGGAGCAGCATACAAACAGACGAGGAGGTGACTCCTCATTTTGGTGTCAGGATTCCTAAGGCCCCAATTTGCCACCTGTATCATACAAATCTGGATTCCTGTGTCTTAATCAAGTTTGTTGTGTGAAAAAACTAAAATTAATTTGCTTCAAGATATGTAAATTTGCCAGCGTTGGTGCAGTCAGCATCTATATCCTAGGACTACACCTGGGGTGCAGTAATCTCGCCCACTTGATGATTTAGACATCGTCCTAACTATCTCACATGTTATTTTTGTGGCTTAGCACTTGGACAAGTGTACGATGTGCTGCACTGCACATATTACTGGAGTCAGTGAAGAAGATGTCCTACCCTCCTGAGCAGAGCATCGGGACCAGTCCAGGAAAGTTGTCTCCCAATTGCACTAATTCTGGAAACTTGGCATATCAGGACCCACAAACAAAATAGTTTTGTTGCTCATAGCTCCAGAGTTTTGTTATTAAAACACCGCCATAGGGCTCTAATAATGGTGGCAGTTTGGGGGCGTTGGGCGTCCTGACAGGTGCCTCTCAGGATCTTCGTGTCTATGACTTGCTTACTATGTATGTTTCTGGTGGTGTCTGGGCCAATCCCTGCCATGTAGATCATCATTTATTTCAATGAAAATGGTAGCAGGGGAGGGGTGGAAGGAAAGTTCAGCTCACCCACTTGAAATCGTAGTACTCCAGTACAAGGAAATGGTGCACGGATACAGTCCTGGTCTCTGGACCGGGAATCACCAATAAATAATATAGAAAAATCCAGCACTCATAAACTTGCAATTATGAGGATTTATTCAAATATGAACGCCATCCATCTAAGGGCCCTTTCACATCAGCGGTAATTTCAAATCGCGGCAGATGCGGTGAAAAAAAACGCATCTGCCGTGATTACCGCATACCGGCTGCAGTTGCGGCGCGGTTGCGGTAAACGCCATGCAAAGTATAGGCACACTTGCGGCAGGTGCGGCAAGTGCGGTTTTGCACTTGCGGCAGGTGCGGCCGCGAAAAAATCCGCGGCTGACTGCGGTTTTTTTCGCGGCGGCACCTGCCGCAAGTGCAAAACCGCACCTGCCGCAAGTCCGCCTATACTTTGCATGGCGTTTACCGCAACCGCGCCGCAAGTGCAGCCGGTATGTGGTAATCGCGGCAGATGCGTTTTTTTCACCGCATCTGCCGCGATTTGAAATTACCGCTGATGTGAAAGGGCCCTAATAAAGGCAGTATGTGCTAACACCGACGCGTTTTGATAGAGAACTGTCTTAGTCGTGGCAAATTGTCCTGTCAGTAATTTGTCAGCGCTACCGTCTTCCTCGGACCCGGTGGCATCGGTCCGGTTTCTGTTATTCCTGTCTTTACTGGTCACTCGATCTTGTTTCTCAGCCTACTCTTAGTCTTCTCTGCTCAGCTCTCACTGGCCCACTTGTCTTGGCTGCTCGGCACTCGCCTACTGGCTAACTACTTCCTGTTTTCCCCTTTTATACTGGATCGTTACCGTGACTATGCCTCACCCACTTATAACTGGCCCTACTACCCCTTGCCTGCCTAAAGTCCCAGGCTCCGGGTTAGGTCTTATGTCAGTGGATGTGTGTTTTGGGGGTGTTTGATGTACAAACTGTCCACCTTCCTGCCTGGCTGCAGTTCCTACCTGTGGCCACCCTGGTCGCAGGGGCACCACATCTCCTTGGTTTAGTTTCTTTTTTGGCCAATAAAAGTTCATCCTCCAAGAAAGGCAGCTCAAGAAGATCCGTGTCCTCACTTGGCAAGGTAGGTAATCCAGAGTCTCGTATGTATTTGTTTGGATACGGTCCCTAAGATCGTTACTACTGAGTAGTTCTTAAAAGCTTTCTCCTTCGCCTCATTGGGGGACACAGGACCGTGGGTGTTATGCTGCTGTCCACTAGGAGGCGACACTAAGCAGAATCTGCAAAAGAGTTAAGTGACTCCTCCTCTACAGCATATACAGCCTAGAGCAGGAAGTGTTTCCCCAGTTTTTTGCTTAGTGTCGAAGGAGGCACACGACCCATTTTTACTCTCTATTTTTTGCATCCTTATTTTCTTCCAATGAAGAAAAGTGGGTCCGGCGTGGCCCCCGGCATGCTCCTTCCTCGGCCACCCACTGTTGGGGCGCTGGGTTGAAGTTGAGAATCGTTACATATGCCGTACTCCTTTCTCGGCCTCCCACTGTTGGGTTGCTGGGTTAAAGTTGAGACAGCCCAGCATAACATCCACCTTCCTCACTCCCTCGGGGTCCTGAGTTGAAGCCAGAGCTGGACTACCTGCCAGATGACGTCCCCCTAATCACCCTCTGGGTGCTTAGGCTGAGGCACCACAGGTATCAGCAGCATATGCTGCATTCTGGGCTGGGATTCTGGATGGATGCCTGCAGGAGCGCAGGCTGAGAGATGACCCCCTAATCACCCTTTGGGTCATTAGGCTGTGGCACTACAGGTCCCAGCAGCACATGCTGCATTCTGGGATGGCTGCCTGCAGAAGCGCAGGCTCACAAGGAGCATGAGACGACCCCCTAATCACCCTAGGGGTCATTAGGCTGTGGCACCACAAGTACCAGCAGCGCAGCTGCACTCCTACTGCTGGGACCGGTACCAAATGTGGGGGAAAAACCCACCCCAGGATCTCATTGAGGTCTGGGTCCATCCAGCCCCTACTCAGCTCTGCTCCTACATAGCCGGGACATAGGTACCAGTCCCTCTTCCATCCCTGCACTGCTCCACAGCTCAAGACAGGGGAAGAGGTATCCAGCTTCCCCTGCACTGCCCCTGCAAGAGCAGGCAGAAGGGTACCTGGCTCGCAGGGATCCATCAGGGCCCCCCTCGCGGCCAGCCCTGCGGTGTCCAACAGAATTCCGGACCTCCGCGCCGACCCTCTACTATTTGCGGGTCCGCAAATCACGCTAGGCCCCGGCTTCAGGCCTAGCGTGGAAGGCGCCGCCTATGCCCGCCCACCGCCCGCCCTCCGGATAGCGTCAAATGACGCTGGGCACCTCAGAGAGGGGCGGGAAGTCCCTCTGGGCGCTTGTTCTGCGCGCCCATTCAGGTTCCCGCCCCCTCTTTCCCCTCCTGACGGCGCCAAATGCCCGGACGCCATTATACAGTCCTGTGGGCGCAAACACACTGTGGGGCAGAGTGCCCATATACAGTATAGCAGGCTGTGGGGCATATGCAGGAGAGCCAGCAGGGATATCTTTCCCTGCTGCCGCTTCTCCTGTGCACCACGTGTGACAGACTGTGGAAGCATATACAGGAGAGCCGGCAGGGATGTATCCCCTGCTGCAGCGTCTCCTGTATTCCAGGTGTGACAGGCTGTGGGGGCATATACAGGATGCCAGCAGGGATATATTCCCTGCTGCAGCTTCTCTCCCTGTACTCCATGGGGACAGGCTATGTGGGCATATACAGGAATATGGGCATATACAGGAAAGCCGGCAGGGATGTATTCCCTGCTGCAGCTTCTCTCCCTGTACACCATATGTTTCAGGCTATGCCATGTGTGACAGAAAGCCGCCAGGGGTTTTTCCCTGCTGCTCTCTCTCATATCTCTGGATTCCATAGACAGAAAGGGGCAGACCGACATATTTCTGTCCTGAAATACTCTGTGCTGCTGTGAAGCCAGTTTTTTGTTCACTTTTTAACTTTCATAAACTGCTGCAGCACGGCGCTGCCCTCACTAACTCACGATGAGTGTACCGTGCCCTACAGACCTCTCCTGCCATACTCTGTACTGCTGTAAACCTTATTTTCAACAGCTATACCTAATGTCAGTGAAGAAAACAGGCGTCAGACTATTCTCATACGCAGGGAAGACGTAATCTACTGAATGCACTATGGCCGTAATGTGTTCATTCTGTGTCGTCACAGTAACACGGATTCGCCTATGTACATACCACATCAAAGGTTTCCCTCTTATGGCACTCACCCAGCGAGTAGAGTCCTCTGCCTAGTGCGGGTGACACACTAATACGGCACGGCCTGGTTTTTCCTTACACCGTGTCAGCCACGGATGTCAGTACTTGTCAGAGCACATAATGCTACATCTAAATAGGCAGTCATCCCATCGGCAGCTATGTCGCAGTTATGGGAACTGGCATGCACCAGGATGATGGCTCTGACGTCTGGCGTTTTTCGCAATCCAAACCCAGACTCGAACCTTTATGTCTCTCTGGTAGGACTCTAAGGCAACATATTTAGGAAAACACGATACTTCGAACATTAAACTGTGTCTCACAGGACGCTAGACCGTAGCCATGGGACCCTCAGCGCCCCATTTACCATATGGGAGTTTTGTTGGATTGGAACTCCATGGCATGTTTGTGCGGCACCGTATCTGAAACATGGTTCCCCTAGAGACTCAGTTCTGCTCAACAGAACACAACAGACGGTGTCTCTCTTCGCCGTCGCCAATCCAGATCCAACCTTTTGGGAACTCATTTAACGGAGTATCGTCTAGATCGACACTGACTCGATCAACGCACATGTAGCGATCACAGACAACCATCCAAACTCACGTCAAGAGCCCCTTAAGTCGGAGTCATATGTCGGCCTACACGCAGAGCGTGTTTAAAAGTTCTATTCCAATTTCCTGGTAGTCCCTAAACAAGTACATGCAGTACGTCCCGTGCTAGACAAACATGCTTGGGACATATTTTTCCGCATGGATTCTCTCCGCTCCATGATAATTTTCCATGGAATCAGAGAATACTGTACAGCTTTAGATATACCGGACGACTACCTGCATGTTCCACTTGCAGCCACTTATCAGATTTACCATTTGCAAAGACAATTCCTACTTGTGACGTGTCCGTGCACACTTGTTACAGTTCCCTAAGTGGTCACAAAGGTTATGGCAGTCGCCTGGTTTCCTGTGTTTCAGGGACGAGGTCACTCTTCCATTCCTGGATGTTTTACTCATCAACGCACGACTTTCAGGGATTGAGAACGCACCGTCTCTATTACGGTGAACACTTTATTAAGACTTGGTGGGCTGGTAACTCTCAAGACGTCTACGCTAGTTTTCCCTACAGTCTCTAGTATTTTCGGAATGCAGTTCAATGCATCCAGGGCACTAGTCAGACTTCTCCGAGACTAGGAATGGGCACTTCAACTAGAAGTCCGCACTTTCTTTCTTTCAACAGTCACCTCAGCCTTTCAGAGCTGACATGACGGTCAGAGGCAGGACGGTCGCAGCACTGGTAGCCATTCATCTGATGCAGCTGCTCCTCAGGCCTCCCCAGTTATCCATGCTCACGTCATGAGACAAGAATGTACAATCTCGCATCAGGAGGTGTCATCTTCCAGTAACAATCTCCTGCACTGACTCAGCCACTCACTAGTACGCGGGGAAAGTATTTTCTTCTACCAAGTTGACGGTTACTATTCATCTACTGAGTCGGACAGAATGAGGTGCGCTGTACCTCCATCTCCACACTCGGGACAATTGGTCCTGATCGGAATCAACGATCCCATCATCCTTTCGGAGATTTGGGCGAGATTCCCAACACTGAAGATTTTATCTCTTCTTCTGGCCGCCCGCCATTTCAGAAGGCAGTCTGACGATGCCACGGCTGTGCCATATGTCGCTTCACTAGAGCGAATCCCGCAGTTCCCAGGCAATGAAGGAAGGTTACCACATTCCTCACTAGGCGGGCGGAATTCACGAACTCAGTCCTATCGGCCGTTGCTCTACCGCTTGTAGATGATTAGGAAAAACAGTTCCTCCATCGCTGAGAAATTACCTCAGATTAGGGTTCCTACATCCAGATGTCTTCAAACAAAGCTGACATCACTGGAGAACTCCGGAAGTATCCGTAATGGTGTCACACCTCATTGCCAAGGTTCCTAGCTTCAGAGCCGGGTCCCACGACCCACAGTCATGGATGGCGGACTGACTGGTCCTGGACTGGACCCGATTCCAACTCCACTACATTCTCTCCAGGTTTCCACTATCCCAAGTTAGTGAAGATATTCAAACTGGACTGTCAGCAACTCATCCTTGTGGCCATACACTGGCCCAAGCGCGATTGGTATGCCGATCTCGTCCACTTCATAGTAGACGTGCCATGACACCTACTGGATCGTCCAGACCTGCCCCCTCAAGGCCATCTTACCATCATGATTCATCGACTCTAAATTCGACGATGTGACCCTGGAGACCCTGGTATTTACAGAATGGTTTTGCGACCTCAATCCGAGCACGGACACCGGTTTCAGAAGAGATGTCCCATCAATATGGGAAATTTTTTTTTCCTTTCTTCTCGTGGTTTTTCACCTTAGCACTGTTCCTTCCCAAGGGTTCCCAATTCCGTCCAATCGGATCTACACTCACGACTGTCCTTATGTCCTTTCAAAGGACAAGTTTCAACCCTTTTCATTCTCTCTCAACAATGTCTTGCTGCCAGGCCTCAAGTAACATCCTTCAAGGAGTTTTTGCCGACCTGTTCCGCCCAATCAAAGTCTACTAGAACCGTGGGTCCTGACCCTCGTTCTCACGGCTGTACGCTACCCACATTTTAAGCCATGGACGAAAATTCCCTTCGTCTTCTCACACAGGGAGTTGTTTTTTGGATGGCAATTACCTCTCTCCGCAGAGTCTTCAATTTGCAGCGTTTTCATGTAAATCACCTTTTTTTCTGGTCTTCCACCCAGACAAGGTTGTCCTACGTCCAGTGGGGTTTTTTCCCAAGTTGGGGGTGTCCTTTTTTGTCCGCCTACCTGAATATATATTTCTGACGGCGCTAAGTCCCCCCAGTTCATCGGGCCAGAAGGCTCGACGTTTCTAGAGCTCCGTCAGAGCCCTGCACATATCCTCGCCCAGAACAGTTTCCTTTAGAAACCTCTTTTTTTCTTCTCCCAGAAGGATAACACAGCAGGCAGGCCGGGCTCTACAGATACTTTGATCAGATGGCTTAGATCCACCTTCCAGGGTGCTTATTACATTATTATATCATTAATGTTATTATTCTTATACTTATTATATATTTATACAGAACCATTCTTCCATGGTGCTGTATCCTTTCCGGCTGCGGGCGCAGCACATTCTACTATGACCACCGAAACCTACTGGGCTTCTGAGCTATTAGGCACCAGGAGTTAGCACAACAAGTGTGTAAGGTAGTCACGCAGTCAGCATGCACAGGCTTACCAAGCGCTTTAGTGCTCTCAGTCCTCGGCAAATGCAATCTGGGACACCGTACCCTCCAGGCGGCAGTAGCCCACCTGTAGGTGCATTGTTATTTTTATCAGTAGTGATTTTCCATTGCTGTTCCCACCCAGGGACTGCTTTAGGACGTCCCACGGTCCTGTGTCCCCCAATGAGGCGAAGGAGAAAAGGAGAATTTTGTGTACTCACCGTAAATTCCTTTTCTCTTAGCCTCTAATTGGGGGACACAGCACCCACCCTGTTGCCCGTTTCGGGCCATAACTAGGTTCTCATCTTACTCCTGAGAGGTTATATAGTTGCCTGTTTATTTTCTTGGCCTGCTTATACTGTTATTACGTAGTTGCCTGTTCGGTTACACGTTTTATCTTACTGTTATTACGTGGCTGCCTGTTTACTTAACAGGCCTTATTTTACTGTGATTCTTGTCTTTCTTCTGTTAATTCTCCTACTGCTTTAGCACAAAACTGGAGAAACACTTCCTGCTCTAGGCTGTATATGCTGTAGAGGAGGAGTCACTTAACTCTTTTGCAGATTCTGCTTAGTGTCGCCTCCTAGTGGACAGCAGCATAACACCCACGGTCCTGTGTCCCCCAATTAGAGGCTAAGAGAAAAGGAATTTACGGTGAGTACACAAAATTCTCCTTTTTGCGATCTCTGATATAATCTGGGTGTGTTTACCTGACTGGTCTACAATGGAGGGAACGTAGATATTGGACCTTTGAACTCTCAAGGCCCTAGCCAGAGCTTTGCCACTCTTGTTGCCATGTTCATAATAGTAGCGGTGACATTTAGAGAACATTGCTTTTGCTTTATGGGTGAAAATGGATCTTAGGGTACCTTTACACGCCGCAACTGCGGCGAGGAATCTGACCGGCGACATGTCGCCCAGGCACCATCGGCGTCAAATTGCCGCCCAGTTGCGGCGTCTAAATTGGGAATTTGGCGGCGATAAAAAAGTTGTCGCCTGGTTCCGATTTCACAGCACAGCTGCAAAATCAGAGGCAATCATGAAGGCGACATTCCCGCCTTTTGGCGTGTGAACGGGTGATAGTGATGGAATCTGCGTCGCCTATTGATTTCCCTTAGGCGTGCCACAGTGTGCTGGAGACCGCGCCCCGTCAGCGATGATTGGTGGTGGCTACTGTGTTTCCATTGGCTGTTACTTCACAGGGCGTCATATTTGAAGAGCTGTCCATTCACCACCACACAATGGCAATGGCGTCATGTATTAGCTAGCCTTCCAGCGCAGGCTGACCAATCATAACGCTATTGCGTTGTCTAATCTGCGTGCTTGGGGTGCGGTATACACCAGTCTGCCACGCTTATGTTCTCGCCACGCTGAATATGTACGCCCACATTCCTTTTGGGGATTGCGGCGTGTGAAGCGGTGACGGAAGTCGACCGGATGTTCCCCGCTGTTGGTGTGGCGATTTCCGGGGCGACACATCGCCTTAGGTTGAGGGCAAAATTGCGGCGTGTAAAAGCACCTTCGGCGATCGGAGGCGACCGTGAAAAACGTGCATGCGCACGTTAGATTGCCTCCTATCGCCGCCAACAATTGCGGCGTGTAAAGGTACCCTTGGGGATTCTCGCCTAGCCAACAGGGTTCTCCTCAATCCTCCTCAAGGCTTCTGAAAGAGATTGTTTGTGTGACACTTCCAGGGTGCCAATCTCACCCAGCATGCCAGAGTTCTCCTTTTTCCACTACTGCTTCACCTGGGCACCATGTTTGATAAAAATTCCCCTAACCACACACTTATGTGCCTCCTACATCATACATGGATCTGATTCTTCAGTCATGTTAGTGGCAAAGAACCAAACCAAAGTTTCCTGGATCCTCTGTCCTTGTAATAGTGTCACCTAAAAGCGACATGTTCAGTTGCCAGAGGCATTGTTTAGGTCAGAAGACCAGCAAGAATATGGAGACACGTACAAGCGCTTCATGTAGAAGCGTAATATCCTGGGGTCGCACGAATAAATAATAATTTCTCGTATAGGTATCATGGGGAGCAGAGTAAAACAAGTAGTCCCTGTCTGTTGGGTGTAACAAACGCCATGCATTTATTAACTGGTGATCATGTAGGCATAACGCTATTGGTTTCTCTATTGAGAGTGGTGTTGAAAAAATTCCTTTAGAATTATCTAGGGCCTGGTCAAAGATGGCATTAAAGTCACCCCCCAGAATCAAATGGCCCCCTGCAAAAGATTCCAATTGATCAAAATAAGTGAGGAGAGCCCTGTCCTGTCCCTTGTTGGAGGGGTACAAGAGTTACCTTTTGAGACGTAATGGACCCCTTTGACCATCAGGAAACGACTTTCTCCATCCATGTGAAACTTCAGCAACTCCCAAGGGATTGTCTGTGAGATGACTATGCTTGTGCCTTTAGATTTAGGCTCTGGCGAGGAACTATGGTATACTGTAGGGAATCTGAAACAAGATGGCTTGTAAGGTTTGGATTGGCAAAAATGGGTTTCCTGTTGGAAGGCAATATCTATCCTCTTTTTATGTAAGAGATTTAGAAGGATAGAATGTTTCTCTGGCCTATGAAGCACTTTAACATTAAGCAAGCCTACCCTCAGTTCGGAATGATTGGTCGTCTAGCGCCATGTTATCATTCATTTACCTAGGCAAACTCCAAGTTTTGGAATAATGGAAAGTCGCCAGTATAACAATTATCTCATCGGGCGTGTCCGTGGATGTCACCCCCACAAGACACATTGAGGAAAGCACTGACATGACATCAGTCATGGTCACCACCCCCCACCCCCACCGTCGCAACAGACAGCTGGGGGTGTGGAAGAAGCACCCTCAAGTCTAGGAGAATGGCAAATGCTTCCCTGAGTAATTAACCAACAATGCCATCAAAGTTCGTAGGGCATAACCCTTGGCAATGTTTTTTTTTTTCTCTGCTGGGTCAGCAAGTTCATTGGTAACCAGATGTTGTTCAACTCCCCAAGTGGGGGTCCCACCGTCTCCATACAAGCCCTCCCTCCACCCCCATGAGCCCCTCACAGGGTATTGCCATTTTTCTCTCGGAAGTCAGGTTTCCCGGCCTCCATCATTGTAATACCGAATGTGGCTGGGCACCGAAACAGCAGCATAAAAAAAAGGGTGGGGCAGGGGGAAGGGAGGCAGGACGGAGGGGTGAAAGGACAATATTTCTGGTCATTGCGGGGGTCACCAAGGGAAGAAGTCAACCTGAGCTAGGAGGGCATCATGCTCAAGGAGCAATGGAGACCGCATCCTAATGTGGATCAGTTTGGGATTGACAAACTGGTCACCTCAGTCGCTGCAGGGGTGGTCAAAAACCCTCCAGAGCTAGCCAGTCTGGTACTGGGAAAGTTCAGGAGGTCAAACAGGGCAGGAAGATCGTCAGGTTTGTAGAGGAAAAACGTCTCCTTCTGAATGATGAGATGAAAGGGATGTCCCCATCTGTAGGATGCGCCGACGTCCAAGATCTTGACCAGGAGTGGATGAAGAAGGCGCCTCATGTACAGCGTACGACCTGATAGGATCAGCTTCCCACTCGTTATGTAGAATGTCCTCTTTATCGGTAAAATAATGGAGTCTACGTAAGATGTCTCTAGGGTTGTAGGGATTTAAAGGGCCCTTCCTGGTGACACGGTGGACTCTGTCAAATAGGTATTGGTCTTCAGGGGTTCGCCCTGTCACACTTTTGAAGAGTGTTTGGACCTTCGACTGCAGATTTTTTATTCCTTTGCTCTCCGGAAGGCCTTTAATATGTATATTGTTTCTCCTCCCTCTGTTCTCATCAAATAGAAGGGTCATGTCCTGTACTTGGGAGTGGAGGATATCTTGCTTCTCTTTAGACTGAAGATTTAATCTGTGAGGTCTTTAACAAAGGTTTCTGCTGCTCACGTCCTGGTGGCTAGCGCAGATACATCCCCTTTAATACCGTCAATAGCCTGTTGGTGTGAGGCCTCGATCCATTGAGCGGGGTCGTCAAGGTTTTGCTTTGTTGGCAGGGCTTGTATTTGATCTTTTAGAGCTTGAAAATCTAAGTGTGCCTGTGTGTTTGTAGACCCTGTGTTTGACTCCATTCTGAAAGAGATTGGCGATGTTATTGGGGGAGGGGTGGAAGTATCTCGTGTGTGAATATCCAATGTGACGGTTTTTATCGCGGGTGACGATGAGCCTCCTGAATAGTGAGGTTGGGGATGTTTTTTTTAGGGATTTCCTTGGTCTTCCTTGAGGGACCCCTTGTGGTCGTTGATTGATTGGGCATTGATGCCTGCGTAGTCTGATGTGACTCAGCCGCCTCCGTGGACGTTGGCACAAAGTAATAACCTATTGTTTTGGATAGTTTCCTGGTAGTTTGGGGTGAAGAAGGCAGCCCCATCGGATCTTGTAATCATAACATGTCCGCCGGGACGGGTGAGATCTGGTTATAAACATCTGTAAACTCAACTGTGTTGTGCTGTATTTTCACTTGCACTTCAGTAATTTTACCTCCCAGTCTTTATCATCTGGAGGTTATATGCCAAATAATGAATACGTCTGTGTGTGTGTGGGGGCGGGGGGGAGTGCAGAAGGAAATCGCCAGTATGTCAAGGCCAGATCCCTTACATTTGTGTCTGAATTCTATGCCATCTTTTCTACACCAGGGTGCACACTTTGGGACCAAAGAGGGAAGCCTGCAGCCCTTGAGATCGGGCCATATAGGGCAAGATGGTCTCCTTTCTGAGAACCTGCGGGTCTTCTCACTACCTGTCCACCCAGACATGCCAGGGTTAATGGCTTATCACGGATGTTAACTTTTCTGTGCTCCAGGGGCGGCTCCTGTATTATGTGTTAACTCTCAGTTGCCACAATGCACGCTCCTGGTCTCTGTCTCCCTCTTTATGCTTATTTCTGACTCTGTATCCAGACTTTACTACTATCCTCCGAGCTCGATTAATCCCAGGCGCAGGGGGTGGGACCATGCAGTCTCTGCAGGATCGCCACAGTCACGACACCCGAAACTCCAGCCCGCGGCTCAGGCCGGGAGTCTAGGATGCAGCTGTATGTTCAGCTCCCTCTCACCTCTCTGATTCAACGTCTCCGTGTCTCGTCAGTCCCACAGGCAGGACAATAATTCTGCTCCAGTAGGGAAGGGAGGGTGGTAGGCAGGCTCCTTTGTTTAGGGAATGCTGACAGCCCTGATAATAAGAGCCTCAGGCTCCAGGCCGTGCCCGATGGCAGGATGCTTCTCCTATGCTGATATTCAGATCAGGACGGAACTGCACGGTTCCCTGCTGTGGATGGGAGCCTGCGGCAGTTTTGGGCACTCCAGCCAGTGGTTTCTGGCTAGGATGGCCACGATCCGGGTCAGATTTCAGGGAGAGCACACTTTAACGTCCTCCCTGCTCAGTGGCCATCTTGGACTCACGGGATAACTTCTTAACTTGATACTACTTCTATAAGTGTAACCGCCATTTAAATTTTTATTTAATAATAATGTAGAGCAAGTGATTTTAATAAACTTTGTAATATACTTCATTAGAAAATTCTGTCTGGTTGCCATTTCTAAACCTTCCACAAGGTGTCCTCAGTGCACTGTATGTGAAGCTGATTCTGTATCAGAGCCGTCTTCACAGTGACATGTAATCAGATAGTGGAGAGGGGATGCTGTGTGCCTGCAGCTCACAAGGAGTCAATGTATCAGATTACAGCACAGAGATGAGCAATGTCAGGATGTAAACTCCTCTATACAAGTTCTCTGTTATGTCATCCGTCTCCACACATCAATATGTTAACCTCTTGTTTGCTGGCTCCCTATACAGCTCACTAGCAGCCTATTTTCACACACTGCGATCAGCTGCTGGCCACACCCACACAGACAGAAAATGCATCTTTTAAAACACCACAGAAAAATGTGTGAATATAAGTTATATGGCATAAAAAATCATTATCTTAGCTGCTATGTGACCCATCATTAACAACCAATGCAGTATTGTTTTGTTTTCCTCAATGAAGATACATTTACACTTTAACGTTACTCTCCCCACGTAACTCATTTCTCACAGTCCGGATAATGTAACTGCAAATATAAAAGTAAGATTTACCCAGTTTCCATGACAGTTCTGAATGTAATTATTTCTGTTCTCCATAGAGCTCACACTCTAAATTCCCCATCACAGGCACACTCACATTGGCTAATATGTTATTGGAGATTCATCATTGTCCAATGCCATCATATCTCCTGACTTACATTTGTAGTTGCTGCATACATCAACATTTCCTAACACATTATCTCTTTATATGGCAGGATGAAATTGAAAGAAAAGGCAGTATACTGGTAGACTATAAAGAACTCCTAGAGGACAATGAACTGATGTCTTCTGTCCCGCTGACAACGGAGCTAAAGGATATGCCGGAGAAAATCCTGGATTGTATGGGGCTGGCAATCCACCAGGTGTGCAGCTACGTCATAGAAATGGAAATGTAGTAATAAAAGCTGTCTGTCTGCACAGCACTGTAGGTATGGTGATACCAAAATAAGAGTGGGCAATGTCTCGGCTCACACCTTGGAGCCTTTTCAAGCTTGTCAATTTGCATGGCTGAGATACGGTAACACTTGGCAGATTTGTTGCTGAAATTTCTAAAGCTGTTTAATTTACCTGAATGGATTTGGCAGATGAGTACAGTTACTTTGCAGTGTCAGAAAATTCTGCAACAAATCAGACACGTGAATTTATCCAATAAGTTCTAATTCCTTTATTCCACCATTCCTGAAGTGCTGTGATTTCCCAGTTTTTGATCTGCATTTGAAGGACCTATTGGATCTTTTCCGCTTGCATCAAAGATTTATAACCTGTTCTCCTTTATCTACGTGCCTTTTCCATTCACAAAGTTGATTTCTTTGGGTTTATATTCAGGTGTTAACCAAGGACCTGGAGAAGCACGCAGCGGAGTTACAGGAGCAGGAAGGCCTTCCATCAGAGGAGACCCCCATTGTCAATGTGCCATACATACATGCAAGGTATTGTGTGATCAGGGATTAGTTTGGCAATAATGGATAATTAAATCATGTATAAATAATAATAATAATTTTTAGTAATTGACCTTTCTTCCACAGAGTATATAATTATGATCCATTGACTGCTCTGAAAAATCTTAGGGCCAACCTGTATGGTAAATATGTTGCATTACGTGGCACCGTTGTGCGGGTCAGTAACATTAAACCACTATGCACCAAAATGGCTTTTGTATGCAACATGTGTGGTGATGAACATAGCGTCTCCCTGGCAGATGGAAAGTATACCATTCCAACAAAGGTAATGGCATTTATTTTTTGTTTGGTGCTACTATGTGTATAGACTGCAGCTCCATCTGATATTGCTGACATTACATAGTAGGTTTTCTTATGTCATTGAATTCAATAGTCTATTGAAATGTCATGTATGGACAGATGCGTGACAACTCATTTTTTTTATTGGCACTTGCAAAATGCACAGTGAAGTCCTATATGTCCATATGAAACCAATGCAGCAAGCTATACTTGTCATAATTGGTGTATTGTTTTTATCAATATATCAAGCAGCATTGTACTATATTTTTTATATGGGTTTTAGCATTATCTTTTCTTCATCGTTGTGTAGATATGCATACTAACCACTTTTCAACTACCTGTACGCATTAGACTAATTTCGTCCGAACCCAACATCTTATTTTCTGTGGAAATAATGATCCGGGATGTCTGAGTTCAGACTGTTGATTGTTTTACCTCTCAGCGATAACCCGCTGGATTGTCTGGTGATGGCTTTGTCATAGAGACAAAGGAGCGCTCGGCCAAACGAGCACAACTATGGGAGAGAAGGTCAAGATGGCTGCCAGCTGAGAAATGTGGCTTAAGTTTTTGGAATTTGGAAAGGTGTTGTCATCAACATTGAAATTATCCCTTTGATGAAGTGGCTATAGGTGTCCACCTGGGCCACGAAACATTGTAGGGATCCGCAGTCCTGACCTTCCCCCTGCCCCAGGCACCCTCCACCTGCAAACATTGTGGTAATTGTATGGTATCACTGACTTTTTGTTATATTATGATATATCACACGTGGTGAACTCGTCTAAATACTATGTTGGTTATTTCCCTTCGGTTTATACCAGTTCATGTGGGTTCATTTGAGATTATTGTTATACTCTGCATACCACCCTATACAACACCACCATAACGAACGCTCTCGACTTAGCCGCCCCCCTCACTCTCCATGCTCCACGCATTAACAGGCAACCCTGGCACACCACCCTCACTAAAAACCTGAGACGGGCGTCCAGAGTCGCCGAGAGGAGATGGAAAAAGTCTCACACCCCCGAGCACTTTGCTCTGTTCAAGCAATCCATCACTGACTTCAAGACAGCACTTGCTACCGCCAAGCAAGTGTTCTTCTCATCCCTTATAACCTCTCTGTCCCGCAACCCCAAACAGCTCTTCAAAACTTTCAACTCCTTACTTCGCCCACCTGCTCCTCCCCCTTCTCCCCTCATCTCTGCTGAAGACTTTGCGACCTTCTTCAAGGAGAAGATCGACAAGATCAGAAGCAGCTTCGGTCCACTATCCCCACAACTCCCCTTCCCACCTACACTGCCCTCCTCCTCCATCAGCCACTTCCCCCCCATAACTAAAGACCAACTCTCCTCCCTCCTGTCAAAATCACACCTCACCACCAGTGCCCATGACCCGCTCCCATCCCACCTCATTCCGAGCCACACCTCCATTTTCATCCCAGACCTCACCCACCTCTTTAACCTTTCACTTAGCACTGGTACCTTCCCCTCGGCCTTCAAACACGCCCTAATCACGCCCATTCTAAAAAAACCCTCACTTGACCCTACCTCTGTCTCTAACTATCGCCCCATATCTCTTCTCCCATTCGCCTCTAAGCTACTTGAACAGCACGTCCACTCCGAACTGTCCTCTCACCTCTCCTCGTGCTCCCACTTCGACCGCCTACAGTCCGGCTTCCGACCCCTCCATTCCACCGAAACAGCCCTGACCAAAGTCACCAACGACCTACTGACCGCCAAGAACAAACACCACTACTCCATCCTGCTACTCCTTGACCTGTCTGCCACCTTCGACACGGTTGACCACTCCCTTCTTCTCCGGATCCTGGAATCCCTTGGCATCACCCACCTTGCCCTCTCCTGGATCTCCTCATACCTAGCGCACCGGACCTTCAGCGTCTCGAACTCCCACACCTCCTCCTCACCCTACCCCCTTTCTGTCGGAGTCCCGCAAGGTTCGGTCCTGGGACCCCTACTTTTCTCCATTTACACTCTCGGCCTAGGGCAACTCATTGAGTCCCATGGCCTCCAGTACCACCTCTATGCCGACGACACCCAAATCTACCTGTCCGGCCCTGACATCGCCTCCCTACTCTCGAAAATCCCACAATGCCTTTCCGCCATCTCATCCTTCTTCTCTGCTCGCTTCCTTAAACTCAACATGGACAAAACTGAATTCATAGTCTTCCCCCCAAGAAATTCCACCCCACCTCCCAACCTATCCATCTGCATCAACGACTGCGCCCTCTCCCCAGTCCCCCAAGCCAAGTGCCTCAGGGTAATCCTTGACTCCTCCCTATCCTTCAAGCCCCACATCGAGGCCCTCACCACATCCCTCCGGCTCCAGCTCAAGAACATCTCACGGATCCGCTCCTTCCTCACCCACGACACCGCTAAAACACTAATCCATGCTCTTATCATCTCCCGCCTTGACTACTGCAACCTCCTTCTCAATGGCCTCCCGGCTAACTCCCTCACACCTCTCCAGTCTATCCTCAACTCCGCTGCCCGACTCATCTACATGTCCTCCCGCTACTCCCCTGTCTCCCCCCTCTGCCAAGCCCTTCACTGGCTCCCCATCTCCAAGAGATCCCAATTCAAAACACTAACCATGGCGTACAAAGCCATACACAACCTGGCCCCACCATACATCTCCGACCTGGTTTCCCGATACCTACCCTCACGCAACCTCCGCTCCTCCCAAGAACTCCTCCTCTGCTCCACCCTCATCACCTCTTCGCACAACCGAGTCCAGGACTTCTCCCGGGCATCTGCCTTACTCTGGAACTCCCTGCGCAAACACGTCAGACACTCTCCTACCTTGAGTAGCTTCAAGTGTCACCTAAAGACTCACTTGTTCCGTCAAGCCTACAACCTGCCATGAGACCCAGGCGACCGCCCCATACCTGACATTCCCCCATCCTACTGTATCCTAACCCGCCCCTCTTAGACTGTGAGCCCTCGTGGACAGGGTCCCTGCCCCTCCTGTACCTGTACGTCCTGATCGCCTAGATTTAGTGTACTTGTTCTTGTCTCCCTCATCCTCATGTAAAGCGCCATGGAACCTAATGGCACTATATAAATAAATAATAATAATAATACCTCATGAAAATAATTAAGAGCTGATGTGCTCTTAATATATGCAAAAAGAATTTGTTATTACCAGCATGTATGTATCCTATGACCTATGATCAGTCCATGTGGGGCAATTGTTCTATAACACTGTGAATTGTATCGGTTTTTACCATCTAATGTATGCTTATGAACCTTTGGTCCATAGTGACTTTTTTGTACCACTGTACTGGTGTGAGGGCTACTGACCACCACCCTCATCTGTCCTCTAAGTCAATCTAAATAAATAAAAACACTTTGATGTAATTATAAGTTATACTCATTTCTTTGTTAAATAATTGTATTGTAAATATATTGTAAATGATGGTCATCCATGTTCCCCACATCCATTGTCAACACCACTCTCTATCATTTTTGAATATTCTTGAAGAACAGAAGTCTCAAAAGACTGGATAAGAGCAAATGTCCCTATCTCCAAAAAGGGGAAGAAGGTGGACCTAAGGAACCAGGTGGGAAGGTGGACCCAGGGAACCAGGGGAAGAAGGTGGACCCAGGCCTGTGAGCCTGACTCCTATACCAGGAAAGATAGAACAAATTATGAATGATGTATGCCAGGTCCTGGGCCCTGTGTTGTTCAACATCTTTATCAATGATTTAGATGAAGGAATTTTGGGTAAACTGATTAAATTTGGTGATGACACATCGCTAGGAGGGATAGGTAATACTAGAGAAGAGACAGAGTATTCAAAAAGATCTCAACAAACTCGAACAGAGGGCAACAACTAACAGAATGGTTTATAACAGAGAGAAATGAAAAGTCCTACATCTGGGAAAGAAAAAAGAAAAAAGCATATACAAAATGGGAGGACTAGGGATAAATAACAGCATGTGTGAAAAAGACCTGGGTGTATTAATAGATCACAGACTGAACATGAGTCAACAGTGTGATGCAGCAGCAAAAAGGCAAACACAATTCTGGGATGTATTTACAGAAGCATACAGTCTAGATCAGGGGTCTCAAACACGCGGCCCCCGGGTCCACCTGCGGCCCGAGGCACCTCGGTAAGTTAAGCATGCCCCAGTCCATTGTACAGGCAGGGAGCCACTGCGGTACCCGCTTTATTGTGACTTCCGGGTACCACTCAGAGAAGCTCTGAGTCCCTCGTTCCTATACATCTATGCAAGTAGGCAGCCGGCGGACCAATCGGAAGCCTGCAGCTGACGTCATACTGTGTGACTGTGTGTGAGTTTGTGTGAATATGTCTCAGTGTGTGTATATGCATGTGAGTGAGTGTGTATATGTGTGTGTGAATATGTCCGAGTGAGTGTGTATATGTGTAAGAGTGTGTATATGTGTGAGTATGTGTAAGCGTGGGTGTGAATGTGTGTATATGTGTGGGTGTGTATGTGTTTGTGTGTAAATGTATGTGAGTGTGTGAGTGAGAATATGCCTGAGTGTTAATGTGTGTATGTGTGTTAGGGCGAGTATATGTGTGTGAATGTTTGAGTATGTGTGAGTGTGTGTGTGTATATGTATATGTGAGTGTGTATACCATATAAGTGTGAGTGTGCATGTGTATATGTGAGTGTATGTACAGGGCCGTATTCGCCACTAGGCACCCGTGGGCTTGTGCCTAGGGCACTGGAATGCGAGGGGGGGGTTGAGGAAGGTGTTTTTTGTTTTTTTTTGTTTTTTTTACTTTCTTGCCAGGGGGGTTTGGCCCACCCTCCCGCCTCAGACTTTTCCGCCCACCCACCTCAGACTCTTCCGCCCACCCACCTCAGCATCTTCCGCCGACCCACCTCAGTATCTTCCGCCCACTCACCTCAGTCTTCCAGCTGTGGCGGGTGGCTTGCGGGGGTCTCAGAATCCTGCCCTGTCATCGCTGTGTAGGGCAAGTGAGGCCCTGAGAGCAGTGAGGAGGAGTCGCCGCTGGACGTCATCAGGGGAAGATCCTGCGGCGGAGGACCAGGCAGATCATCGCTGACGCCGGTATGGTACTGTAACTTAAGCGGCGATTACCAGGTCCGGCGACGGCACAGCAGCACAGACAGTGAGGAAGGGTCCAGGCACTGAGGAGGGTGGGTGCTGTGGACTCTGTGTGGGCTCTGTGACCAGGATGGGGACATTACTACAAGAAGACGACTAGGATGGGGACATTTCTACAAGAAGAGGACCAGGATGGGGACATTACTACAAGAAGAGGACCAGGATGGGGACATTACTACAAGAAGAGGACCAGGATGGGGACATTACTACAAGAAGAGGACCAGGATGGGGACATTACTACAAGAAGAGGACCAAGATGAGGGCATTACTACAAGAAGAGGACCAGGATGGGGGCATTACTACAAGATGAGGGTCAGAATGGGTGACATTAATAAACAATGGGGACATTCCTACAAGAAGGTGACCAGGATGGGGACATTCCTACATGAAGGAGATTAGGGTGGGGACATTCCTACAAGAAGATGAACAGGATTTGGGCATTACTACATTGAGCAAAAAATGATGGTATTGCTAAAATGTCACATAGGCCTACAATGAATGCGGCCCCCCGATGTAAATTTTTTTCTATGTGCGGCCCACCAACCCAGCCGAGTTTGAGACCCTTGGTCTAGATCATGTGAAGTCATTACTGTCCTGTACTCCTCTTTGATCAGACCTCACCTGGAATACTGTGTCCAGTGCTGGGCATCACATTTTAAAAAAGTACATCAACAAACTGAAACGAATTCAGAGAACTACCATAATGGTGACCGGCCTGCAAACCCTGTTTTATGAGGAACAATTACAGGATTTGGGAATGTTTAGCTTGCAAAAAAGAAGACTGAGAGGAGACTTAATAGATGTCTACAAAAATATCAAGGATTGTCACACTGCAGAGGGATCAGCTTTATTCTCATTTGCACAAGGAAAGACTAGAAGCAATGGGGTGAAACTGCATAGGAGGAGACTCAGATTAGATATTAGAAAAAACTTTTTGACAGGTGGGGTGATCAAGGAGTGGAACTGGCGGCCATGAGAGGCGGTGAGTTCTCCTTCAATGGAAGTCTTCACACAGAGGCTGGACAGACATCTGTCTGGGATGATTTAGTGACTCCTGCTTTGAGCAGAGGGTTGGACCAGATGACCCAGGAGGTCCCTTCCAACTCTACCATTCTATGACTCTATGAAAGCATTAAAATGTTTCTGCTAAATTAATTGATTTCCATGGATATTGTCAGTCTTACAAAGATGCCAATGCTTTGTTGTATGTAGGGAGGGCAGTGAAGGGCACTCGTGTGTTGCCACAGTATACACTAAATAGTTTTTATTTAAAGCTTCACATACATTAAAAGGAACTGTCTGGGATATAAAATGCATTTTCAAATGCTACGTTAAGGGATCTTGAGATTCTACAAATGTTAGAAGAGCAGAAAGCAGCTACTAAGAGCATCTCTTACATTAGAAGACCCGGTCCGTCCTACATGACACTGACAGCCCAGTGATCTCACTGCACACGGGGTAATGTGTCACTGAACTGCTGCAGGGAAATGGACTGTTGCAGAGTCCACCTCTGGTGATCCCAGCAGGTCTTTGTGGCCGGCCTTATCTATGTGATTGCCATAGAGAGGACATACAGCAAAGATCACTTCTACACAGAGGGGTATTTCAGCACCAAGTACTTTTCTGCCCACAATTATATTTACCGTATTAGCACTTTTATTGCCAGAAGATCTGAAAGTACAGCATGAGCGACCGGGCTAAAGTTTTTAAATCTGAGCAGTGTCACATTATGTGGCAATAACTCATATTCCAGTGAATTTGTGATTGTTTTATTATGACACATTATACTTCATGTTTTTGGTAAGTTTAGGTTAATATGTCTTGCGTTTATTTACAGAACTATCAGAAATTTGACAAAATGTTAAAATTTTTTGCAGTTTTCAAACTTTAATTGATTATTGCTTCAATCCAGATAGTCACAGCACACAAAAGGTTAATAAATGTAATAAGTTTTTGAAGAGCACTGACATGTATCAAAAATACCCTAATTTTCCTATTTATGTTGTGAATTTTGTGTTTCAGTGCCTGGTCCCAGAATGCCGAGGACACTCATTTATGCCCAACCGAGGCTCTCCTCTGACCGGGACTGTGGACTGGCAGACGATCAGGTAAGTAGAGAGTGTCTTATATCACCGCACTACAAGAAATAAGATGTGGCCTTCATCTGCTCCATTTATCTACATGGCTGTTCTTGACAAAAGCTTCAATAGATCAAAGTGTGAGTCACAAAGGCGCGAGGAGAATGCAGCAGTTGTCTCCTTACATGCTGCCTGCGTCCTAGAACGCCTATTCAGTCTTATTCAATATAGATTTATAGAGGCATCTTCACTCCAAAGAGCAGATATTCTTTGAGATCTCCATGTGAAAGGAATTGTGATCATATAATTATTTCAAACAGAAAGGAAAGGTTATGGGTTTTATTCTGCCATCACTACTTGGCTCACCCAGGTGTTTTCTCTATTCACAGAGAGAACATTATATTAGGTTCAGGTGGGTAGATTAGCATAGTTATTGTGTCGCTTTATTGCTTTATCTATATTTTTCTGTTTTGGTGTTATAATCTTACAGACATCAGCAGTTTAACTCGCACAACATATTCTCATTGTCGAACAGAAAAAAAAAACATTTTTGATCAGTTTCATGTTGCAGTAAAGATAAAGCCACTTTAAGTTGAAGGAAAATAATGTATCCTAATGAAAGTGTCAGCATGCTATGTTTCAAATTACATAACCCTTTTCTGTACTGATGAGGAGCAAAAACTGAACAAAGCTGTCTACATTGTTGACCTTGGTTTGAATGATACTGTGTCTCTAGTCATGTTTCAGGGCTCTTTAATATCTATATGTACACCTTCACAGAATTTTCTTGTTACTGCTTATTTGCTTTTTAAAGGAGCCTATCACATCCTAAAATGCTATATGGGGTTAATCCGCAGGTTAATAGCAGTCCAAAAGCTGCCTGGTGTGAATCAGTCACTGCTTAGTACATAGTGAGAGGCAGCTGCAACCATGACCCAACACTGACTGACAGCCAGCTCAGCACTGTATCAGTACAAAGGCAGCTGTCAGTGGCAGGATGCGATTACAGCTGCCGTCCTATGGCAGAGGCTGCCAGGGGATTAAAGGAGCATTCCTATCTCCAAGATTCTATCCCAATATATAGTAGATGTAATAATAATAATAATATTAGCAAATACCTCCAATAACGAAGGTAGTATAGATTTCCTGATTAATTATGTCACTTCCTTATGTGCAGGACATTGCAGCTTAGGTATCCATGCTTACGTCACGAGCAGCCAAGTAACTGTCACTGTATGATTAGTCGTAAGCATGGATACCTAAGCTGTAATGTCCTGCACATGAAGGAAGTGACATAGTTAATCAGGAAATCTATACTACATTTCTAAATGGAGGTTTTTGCTAATATTATTACGCCTACTATATATTAAGGACATGTTCTTGGAGATGGGAATGACCCTTTAGTTGACTGGAAAGTTGAGATTGTCAGGAGGATTAGTCAGGACCTTCAGCCATATTGCAGCTTTAAAGGAGTTGTCAAGTTTTTGGACATACCCTTCTCATTCCCTGTGTTAAAATCTAAAAGCTTACACTCGCCTCCTGTGCTGCCACTCGCACTCTTGAGTGCTCCTGTGAGGTTGTGATGTAATGTGAGCTCTGTGCTCAATCACTGCCGGTTTCTTTCTCCACTGACCTTCGGATGAATACGTAATCAATAGGAAGTGAGCGCTGTGGCTGCCACCCACCTACTCTTGATTATTTGTCTGAAGACAAGAAGAGTGAAGCCAGCGGTGATTTGGGCGCAAAGCTCATATGAAGTCACAACCTCACAGGAGCCCCGAGAGAGTGAGTGTCGGCACGGGAGGTGAGTATAAGATTTTTTTTATTTCAATAGGAGCAAACATAAGGAATGAGACTGTGTTGTCCACTACTTGGACAACCATTAATAAAGTGCAGGTCCTGCAGCTTTCTCTCCTATCCTGGAACGGTCAGACTGATCAGTGTCAGGGAGGATGAGAGATCTAAGCCAATGCATAGTTCTCTCTGTGATCGGGGAGGGGATGCTATGCCATTGTTCTTCTCCATCATAAGAGGCTGCCTCAGGACTATAAGATGCATACACACTTTAGGAAGATTTTTTTTTTTAGCAAGAAGCAAAGTGTATCCCAAAGAACAAAAACGTAACACAGGAAGTGGAATTAGAGAGTTTGACTTGGTGTTGCTTTTTAATTATGAAAATATGGTTTAGCAAAGTTATATCAAGCTTACCGTCACTTACTTGAATATATTTTCTCTTTAGAGTCCAAGAGTTGATGTCAGATGATCAGCGGGAAGCCGGTAGGATCCCAAGAACTGTAGAATGTGAACTGAGCCAGGATTTAGTGGACAGCTGTGTCCCTGGAGATCTGGTGACCATCACTGGGGTAGTGAAAGTATCTAATATTAAAGATGGTACGTTCCCCAGACCACATACCAACAGTCTGTGCTTTATGTCTCATACTTAGCAATCTTAAAGTAATTTCATACATTTGTCAGACGAGATTTGTGAAATATTTTAAGCCTGTTCCTTATGACATTTATTACTATTTTTTTCCATGAAGTTTGGTTTTAGACCAGTGACTGATTGAGTAAGGGGATATTTCCTTTTTCATAAAGTGATGACAAATTCTAGGGTATGGCATCACTTCATGATGAGTTGGTTTCTGTATTCTGGGACCCTGACCCTTATGTATTGAGGGGCCATAGTGCTGAGTCATACAAGAAATACCTCAGTGCAGAAGAGGACATTGAGCGGGGCCAGAGCTGTGAATCAGCTTGTGTGATATGCCATCACTTTCAGGGTGCTGTACACTGCCAGTATATTATATGTAGGGTAATATCTGGGCATTGTGGTATTATATAATACTGAGTACTATTGGTGATGGCTCCCAAAACCACTTTGCTTGAAAGCTAGTGTAAAAATTTTGAGGTGGGTAGCACCTATGTGGTGAGCATTGAGGCATAGTGTCTGAAAAGAAGAGACCTTTTATACAAACTTTGTTTGCTACTGCTTTAAAAATTGCCCTACAAACACATTTCAGTATGGAAACTCTGTCATCACGTCACGTGATCGGCCCGGCTCCGCGCATGCGCAATGCGCTTATTGAAGCTGGGCTTATCATGTGATCGGCCCCGTAATGCACTAGGGCTGATCACGTGACTGGCCCCATAATACACCGCGCCGGATGTGATGTCGCGGCCGGTGCATACTACGTGTACAGAGGGCGGGAGATTCCAAATAGAGGGGCGGCGAGGAATAAAGAATATTGCCCGCCCAGCGAGGCATGCGATGCACCATCGAGGAGGGAAGAATGGAGCCTGGCGCCGCCTTTTCAGTCCCCAACCTCAGGGACTTCTGTAAGTTATAAGTTATTTTTCAGATGTTTTATAGGGCCCCTTTAGCTCAGATAGGGATAGATAGGGAGCAGCTAGGAAGGTGCAGGGACAGCTAGTGATAGTGTAGGGCCTTAAATCTAGGTGACAGGTTCCCTTTAAGGTAATGTCACACGCGGCAATATTGCTAGGCAATTTCACTGGCAATTTGCTGGTTGCAGTGAAATCATGGACACATTGTTCCATTTGTACACAGCAACAAAATAGAACAATGTGTTCGTGATTTCACTGCAACCAGCAAATTGCCAGTGAAATTGCAAGCAATATTGCCGCATGTGACGGTACCTTTAGGGGACACTAGATAGACATCTTTGCCCCCCAGAGAAGAGCTAATTTGCATACTATTGAAGCATTGCCTGCAGGACCTCCATACACCAGCTGGGCTTCTGCTAGAAAAACCAGCACCTTCCAAAACGTATTTCTGGACATTTCATGTGCGCTGTGTTAGATAAATCAACTTATAAATGGCATAAAAAAAATGTGTAAAGTTTCCTTTAATAATACATCACTTTATTTATCTCTTTCTTATCTTATAACACAGGAGGATTTAAAAACAAAAATAATAAGTGTATGTTCCTGTTATACATCGAGGCAAATTCTGTCTGCAATAGCAAAGGCCGCAAAGGTAAAGATACAGATGAGAGTGCCAGCCATGGAGCTTCAATGGACTTCTCCTTAAAAGACCTCTATGCTATTCAAGAGATCCAGGCTCAGGAGAATCTCCTAAAATTAATAGTCAAGTAAGTATGTTTCTTTTAATATTTCCGCAGCCTTGTTCTTACTGATGTTAATGATGAATTATTTATGTTCTAGAAGCTTTTTGCTCTGCTAAGAAACATTCAGCTGTAATATCTTCATCCATCCTGACAGATATAACTACCGTATTTACTGATGACTGATGTTCACTACAGACCTAGTCTTACACTATTCATTACAAAACTCACCTGTGAAAGAAAATAATGTCTATGTATTGTTATTTTGATGCTTTAAGGGATTTTCAGTTTCAAGAAACTCCCTGTCTTCTGTCTGCAGTTTGTGTTTTAAAAAGCATACTGAGCTTTACTCACCCTCCCCGGATCCAGCAATTAGTCTCCAGCACTACGTCTGCAGTGCTGATGTCCCATTGACTTCAGGGCTGTGGAGTTGATAAGACAAACCTCCAACTGATCAATTTCCCAGAATCCGACTCCATCATACAGTGTTGGCCAAAAGTATTGACACCCCTGCAATTCTGTCAGATAATACTCAGTTTCTTTCTGAAAATGATTGCAATCACTAATTTGGTATTATTATCTTCATTTAATTTGTCTTCAATGAAAAAAACACAAAAAGAATTGTCCTAAAGCCAAATTGGATCTAATTCCACACCAAACATAAAAAAGGGGGTGGACAAAAGTATTGGCACTGTTAGAAAAATCAT
Organism: Allobates femoralis; assembly: GCA_033576535.1. NCBI lineage: Eukaryota > Metazoa > Chordata > Amphibia > Anura > Aromobatidae > Allobates > Allobates femoralis. Next base: position 538,103,218 of record JARQOC010000001.1, read on the forward strand.
GTGATGCTTCTCTAATTTGTGTAATTAACAGCACCTGTAACTTACCTGTGGCACCTAACAGGTGTTGGCAATAACTAAATCACACTTGCAGCCAGTTGACATGGATTAAAGTTGACTCAACCTCTGTCCTGTGTCCTTGTGTGTACCACATTGAGCATGGAGAAAAGAAAGAAGACCAAAGAACTGTCTGAGGACTTGAGAAACCAAATTGTGAGGAAGCATGAGCAATCTCAAGGCTACAAGTCCATCTCCAAAGACCTGAATGTTCCTGTGTCTACCGTGCGCAGTGTCATCAAGAAGTTTAAAGCCCATGACACTGTGACTAACCTCCCTAGATGTGGACGGAAAAGAAAAATTGACAAGAGATTTCAACACAAGATTCTGCGGATGGTAGATAAAGAATCTCGACTAACATCCAAACAAGTTCAAGCTGCCCTGCAGTCCGAGGGTACAACAGTGTCAACCCGTACTATCCATCAGCGTCAGAGTGAAAAGGGACTGTATGATAGGAGACCCAGGAAGACCCCACTTATTTCCCCGAGACATAAAAAAGCCAGGCTGGAGTTTGCCAAAACGTACCTGAGACAGCCTAAAACGTTTTGGAAGAATGTTCTCTCTTTTTGGGCAAAGGCATCAACATAAAGATTACAGGAGAAAAAAAGAGGCATTCAAAGAAAAGAACACGGTCCCTACAGTCAAACATGGCGGAGGTTCCCTGATGTTTTGGGTTGCTTTGCTGCCTCGGGCACTGGACTGCTTGACCGTGTGCACGGCATTATGAAGTCTGAAGACTACCAACAAATTTTGCAGCATAATGTAGGGCCCAGTGTGAGAAAGCTGGGTCTCCCTCAGAGGTCATGGGTCTTCCAGCAGGACAATGACCCAAAACACACTTCAAAAAGCACTAGAAAATGGTTTGAGAGAAAGCACTGGAGACTTCTAAGGTGGCCAGCAATGAGTCCAGACCTGAATCCCATAGAACACCTGTGGAGAGATCTAAAAATGGCAGTTTGGAGAAGGCACCCTTCAAATATCAGGGACCTGGAGCAGTTTGCCAAAGAAGAATAGTCTAAAATTCCAGCAGAGCATTGTAAGAAACTCATTGATGGTTACCGGAAGCGGTTGATCGCAGTTATTTTGGCTAAAGGTTGTGCAACCAAGTATTAGGCTGAGGGTGCCAATACTTTTGTCTGGCCCATTTTTGGAGTTTTGTGTGAAATGATCAATGTTTTGCTTTTTGCTTCATTCTCTTTTGTGCTTTTTCATTGAAGACAAATTAAATGAAGATAATAATACCAAAGAATTTGTGATTGCAATCATTTTCAGGAAGAAACTGAGTATTATCTGACAGAATTGCAGGAGTGTCAATACTTTCGGCCAACACTGTAAATGGTTTGTGTTTAAGTGATAAATTTACTGTAGTAAAATGGTAACATCAGGCTTTTTTTATCACAACTATGATACAATATTTCTATTTAGGTAGAACATAAAATATATTTATTAGAATACGACTTTAGAACGTTGAATACGTTGTAAATATGCAATACACTATGCAGGAAATAAAAAAAGAAAAACAAAAAACTGTTTTTAACAAAAACATACTGAATAACATTTGTGTAGTCTATGAATCTGTTCTGAAAAATAGTATTGCTTCCATCAGATTCTCCTTCATAGATGACCTCAAATCTGATCTAATTATTTTAAAGCAACGTTCACACGCCACGTTTTTGCTGCTTTTTTTTTTGCATGGGCGTATTTTCCCGCATTTTGCGGCCGTGCTTTTTAGCCCAGGTAAAAAAACGTGGTGCGTTCTAACACCATGGTTTTTTACATCACCTGATCGCTACTGACCGATCAGATGATTCAGGACTTTGCAGCGATCGGACGTCTTCCCCCTCGGGTCCCAGGACAGCCGGCGGAGAGGTGAGTATTTTATTTTTCTGGTCGTCATAATGGGAGACCCAGACAATGGGGTTTAGGGCTCTGCCCTCCGGAGGTCACACTAGGTACTACAAGTTTGTAGACACCGCCTCCTCCGCTTATAAACCCCCACCGTAGGAGACATCCTCAGTTTTAAACTTAGTGTGCTCGGAGGATCACGCTTTGCTTGCACTTCACTGCATTCTCACAGCTTACGTGATGGCGTATGAAGACAAGGTAAAATGGTCCCGCTCGGGACCCCCGACAGCCTCCCCGCTCACCCTCTGCGGAACACGCTGGTGGAGGTACCGGAGGGCTTTTAGCCTGGACACTTCAGTGTTCTCCCGGTACGCTGTCGCGCTCCTTTCCTTTCCATCCCTCCATGGAGGCTCTGGTAAGGGGGGGCCTGGAGCCTTGCACAGCTCCGCTCCGTCCGAGGCCTCCCTAAATGGTGCTTACAGACCGGACGGAGCCAGCCCAGTCCGAGGCCTCCCTAAATGGTGCTTACACTCCGGACTGGTGCTGTACCCCCGTCCGAGGCCTCCCTAAAGGTGCTTACAGACCGGACCGGCACTGAGGCACCTGGTGTGTCTCCTGTGTGCCTGGGGTAGTGTCTGTCACTGTGGTGTCATGACACTCAGACCGCGCGGTTACCCTCGGGTCCGCGGTTCTGGCGGTGACCCTGTGCTGGGGTCTCCCTGGCTGACCGCCCTGTGTTTCACAGGGGCTGAGGCTGTAGACTGCGGGTGTTTTTATGTGTACATGCAGTCTGAGAGTGTGTGTGGTGATATTCACACTCTTTTCCCGCGCTGCGGGCTCCGGCACCTCCATTGCTGAGGCAGTCTGGAGGAGGAGGAGGCAGCCCTTATGGTGACATCACCGCTGGGCGTGTTGTGTGTTCTTCCCGCGTGTTCCTGGCTCCGCCCACATCTTCACTGTCGGCGGCCATCTTCTCCCTCACTTCCCGGCTGGGATCTGGCTGCAGCGCGTGTCTGCACTTGCAAGGGAGACCGGAACTCGCGGAGGTCACACATACACACCGCTTCCTCCTACCGCTTTACTGCGGTCGGTAAGCCACCGGGATTCCCGGTTTGTTTGTGAACTTTGGCTTATATTCCCCTCACTGTGGAGATGTCCTCAGTTGGGAAGCATGCTGCTAAGGCGGCGGTGGTCTCCATTGCCTGTGTTACATGCAACGGGACACTGGTGGAGGGGTCCTGCAATAACTGCGGACGCCCAGAGGCCCGGTCTGCTACTATTGAGTCTGCAAATCCGGGATTATACCCTGAGGTTCAGGTGATCCCAGGGCCATGGGAAACGCAGAATAAGATCAATGAATCTCTGCTGTCCCAGATGTCCTCCATGTCGCAAACCCTGGAGGCACTGCATAGGAGACTGGAGAACCCAGCTACTCCTCCTAGTTACCCCCGGGTGTCTCTTACTTCTGCTGTAAGACCCCCTAAGCGAGCCCGTGAGGCTTCTCCTGAGCTCCAGACTCTCTCTGAGGAGGAGCGTTCCTCTGATGGTGAGGAAGATGATGGGGGTTCTACTCTTGGGTCTATGTCTGAACCTCCAGATGGGGTGGAGGATCTGGTGTCCTCCATCAATGAGACATTGCGTCTTGTCACTCCTCCTGAGGAGGTGACTGTACACCCCAAGGAGATATACCAATGGCTGCGGCCAGAGGCTAGACCAAGTGGCTCCTTCATGGACCACACTAATTTCGGAAGGGTGATTAAAGCTCCCAGGTTGCATCCTGGGCGGCGTTATGTCCGTAAAACTAAGGACAATCGCTTTCCCTTTCCCCAGGAGGCGCTCCAGGAATGGTCGCAGTCTCCCAAGGTGGATGCTTCCATGACTAGGATTGCTGCGTGCTCCTTGTTTTCTGCCTCTGATAGCTCCTCGTTGAAGGATGCTACTGATAGACAGGTCGAGCAACTCGCCAAGTCTTCCTATGAGGCTGTGGGGTCTTCGTTTGCCCCTAATTTTGCCGCGGTCTGGACCCTACAAGCGATTACTATCTGTTTGGATGGTATCACTGATCTAGCTAGGTCCAGTCCAGAGGTCCTGGCTCTCACTGAGAGAGCAAGGGCCTATGCGGACTATGCCAGGACGGCATCTTTGGAAACTGCCACTCGCTCTGCTGTGGCCTCGGCCAATGCAATTGCGATCCGCAGGCTGTTGTGGCTGCGTCTTTGGGACTCAGATGCCACATCTAAAAAGATTTTACAAAATCTTCCGTTCGCTGGTGACAGGCTTTTTGGCACCGAACTGGACAAATTGATAAAGGATTCTGCTGAGTCTAAGATCCCGCAGAATAAGCCTAAGCCACGGTACACCGTGAAAAGGAACCCTAAGCAGTGGTCCTTTCGCTCCGGTTCACAGTCATCAACGGCGTCCACTCGCTCAGACCGAGGGGGCAAGCCTGCTACTCAGTGGCGTTCCAAGAGTCGTCAGAAGAAGCCGGCGGGGGCAGCGGCTGCCACCCCCAAGCCCGCCTCGACATGACTCGCTCTCTCATCCTGCCTCCCCACAGGTGGGGGGCCGCCTGTCCCGCTTTCAGGACAAGTGGCTTCTTCACATTCAAGATCAGTGGGTTCGAGACGTAGTCTCAAGAGGTTACAGGATAGAGCTGACGTCACAACCAATACCCCGATTCCATCGGTCGGTTCCATCTCCAGAAAAGGCTCAGGCTTTTCACCTGGTGTTGGAGGGACTCCGCAGAGACGGAGTGGTGGTCCCTGTGCCCACGGAAGAGAGGTTCAGGGGTTTTTACTCCAACCTCTTTATTGTCCCAAAGAAGGACGGCTCTTTTCGCCCGGTGTTGGACCTCAAGTTGTTCAACCGTCACGTGTTGGTTCGGAAGTTCCGCATGGAATCCCTGCGCTCAGTGATCGCGGCTGTGTCACAGGGAGACTTCCTAGCGTCCATCGATATCAGGGACGCTTACCTTCACGTCCCCATTGCACCAGCTCATCAGCGCTGGTTGAGATTCGCTGTGGGGGAAGAGCACTTCCAATTTGTGGCACTGCCATTCGGGCTAGCCTCAGCACCACGGGTGTTCACAAAGGTGATGGCCTCCATGATGGCTCTCCTGCATGCGCAGGGTCACGCCGTCATACCCTATTTGGACGACCTGTTGGTCAGGGCGCCATCGGAAGACCTTTGTCGGGTGAGCCTGGAGGTGACCATGAAGTCCCTGGAACAGTTCGGGTGGCTTATCAACATTCAAAAGTCGACCCTGGTTCCGACCCAGTCATTGACATATCTGGGCATGGACTTCCACACGGACTCGGCCCTGGTGTCCCTACCTCAAGCCAAGCAGCTTGCGATCCAATCAGGAGTGCAGAATGTCCTCCTGTCTCCACAGTCATCCCTACGGGTATTGATGAGACTGGTGGGTCGCATGGTAGCGGCGATAGAGGCGGTGCCGTTCGCACAGTTTCGCCTCTGTCCTCTCCAGCTGGAGATTCTTCGCAGATGGGACAAGAGGACGATCTCTCTGAATCGGCTGGTGACACTGTCACAACCAACCAGGGACTCTCTACAGTGGTGGCTCCAGCCACATCACCTGTCACGGGGCCGGTCCTTCCTAAAACCGTCATGGTTAGTGGTGACCACCGACGCCAGTCTGAAGGGCTGGGGGGCGGTGTTCTTGCACCACAGGGCTCAAGGCCTCTGGACTCAGTCGGAGTCGGCGTTGCAGATCAACGTGCTGGAGATCAAGGCGGTCTATCTGGCGCTACTGGCGTTTCAGAAATTCCTGTCAGGACAGCCCATTCGGGTACAGTCCGACAATGCGACGGCCGTCGCCTATATAAATCATCAGGGAGGGACCAGAAGTGCTCAGGCCCTCGCCGAAGTCCACCGCATTCTACTCTGGGTGGAGGAAAACGGCTGCCTGATCTCCGCAGTTCACATCCCAGGGGTCGAGAACTGGGAGGCCGACTATCTGAGCCGACAGGGGATGGACGCCGGAGAGTGGTCCCTACATCCAGACGTCTTCAGGGACATCTGCGGCAGGTGGGGCACTCCGGACGTGGATCTGATGGCCTCACGGCTGAATCATCAGGTGCCCCAATACATGGCGAGATCTTGGGATCCCCAGTCTCTGGGGGCGGACGCCCTGATCCTGAGCTGGTCCAGCTTTCAGCTGCCATATGTGTTTCCGCCTCTGGCTCTGATTCCCAGGGTCCTGTGGAAGATCAGGACAGAATGCAGAGTGGCCATTCTAGTGGCTCCAGATTGGCCCAGGAGGTCTTGGTACCCGGACCTGTGGCAACTGTCAGGCGGACACAGGTGGGCTCTTCCAGAACGCGCAGATCTACTCGCGCAAGGCCCATTCTTCCACCTCAATTCCAGGGCCCTCAGATTGACTGCATGGCTCTTGAGGCCTGGCTGCTGACATCCAGAGGTTTCTCTCCTACAGTGGTTGCCACTATGAATCGGGCAAGGAAACCTGTTTCCAGGAAGATATACCACAGAACGTGGAAAATCTTTTTTACCTGGTGTGCCTCTGGTGGCCGCTCTCCGTGGCCTTTGTCTATCCCGACATTGTTGGCCTTCCTACAGTCGGGGTTGGAGTTGGGATTATCCCTTGGCTCTCTGAAAGGTCAAGTATCAGCACTTTCAGTGTTGTTTGACAGGCGCTTGGCGCTCCTCCCGAAGGTACGTCAATTTCTGCAGGGGTGTCTCGGGTGGTCCCGCCCTATAGACGACCTCTGGACCCTTGGGACCTAAACATGGTCCTGGCGGCACTGCAGAAACCGCCGTTTGAGCCACTGAGAGACGTCTCTCTCTCTCGTCTGTCCCAGAAGGTGGTCTTTCTGGTGGCAATTACGTCTCTGAGACGGGTCTCAGAATTGGCTGCACTTTCGTGCAAGTCTCCCTTTCTGGTGGTTCACCAAGACAAGGTGGTGTTGCGCCCACGGCCTGAATTTCTGCCGAAGGTGGTTTCAACGTTTCACCTAAACCAGGAGATTGTTCTTCCATCATTTTGCCCCGCTCCCGTTCATCAGGTTGAGCGCGACCTCCATACTCTGGATCTCGTGAGAGCTGTACGCATTTATGTGTCCAGGACCGCCTCCTTTAGGAGTTCGGATTCCTTATTTGTCCTCACGATGGGTCGCTGTAAGGGGGCCGCGGCTTCGAAGTCGACCTTGGCCAGATGGATCAAGGCTCCCATTCAGGAGGCGTACCGGTCTTCTGGTTTGCCTCTCCCGGTGGGTTTGAAGGCACACTCTACGAGAGCTGTAGGTGCCTCTTGGGCCTTGCGACATCGAGCTTCTGCTCTACAGGTGTGTCAGGCGGCCACTTGGTCCAGCCTGCACACTTTCTCTAAGCACTATATGGTGCATGCCCATGCCTCTGCGGATGCGAGTTTGGGCAGGCGGGTTCTCCAGGCGGCGGTTGCCCACCTTTAGAGGGAACCATGTGTTATCCGTCTTGTTGAGGAACTCTTCCCGCCCTGGGGTATTGCTTTAGGACATCCCCATTGTCTGGGTCTCCCATTATGACGACCAGAAAAAAGAGAATTTTGTTTACGTACCGTAAATTCTTTTTTCTTTAGTCATCAATGGGAGACCCAGCACCCACCCAGTTGTTCCGTTGCATATTTTGCACTGGTTCTGTTCTCTGTTGAGACAGTGTTTGCCGGGTTGTTGAACCGTCTGTGCACGGCATCCTTCCCGATGTTTCGGGTGTGGTTTAATTTCTCCTCGCAGCTTATGGACTAAACTGAGGATGTCTCCTACGGTGGGGGTTTATAAGCGGAGGAGGCGGTGTCTACAAACTTGTAGTACCTAGTGTGACCTCCGGAGGGCAGAGCCCTAAACCCCATTGTCTGGGTCTCCCATTGATGACTAAAGAAAAAAGAATTTACGGTACGTAAACAAAATTCTCTTTTTTTTATTCTTAATACCTTTTGTTCACTTTTATTTAGCTTTCGCAATGTATGTACATACACTGCAAAAGCGAAACTACAGCTCCGACATGGATTCTTCCTCCCTCCGTGTGACATCACATCCTGATATTCCTCCTGCGCCCACATTTATTTTTTTAAACATTAAATTTCTATTGAGATTTTTGCAACAAGTGAGAAACAAACATAACATAACAATGTCGGATCCTTGCCGGAAACAGATCCTGGGGATCAAATAGACAATAGACAACTAAAGCACATAAAGTGCTAATAATAAGAAGATTAAAAGTCACAGGGGGAAGTAAAAATAGAAGAAAAAAGAGAGAGAGAGAGAAATAAAAAAAAAAGGAGAGGGAGGGGGAAAGGAGGGTTGTATTAGGAATCCGAAGAGAGGGAGGGGAGAAACTGCACGGACTACAGCATGGACCAAATAACACTATGCCCTCTATTTAAATCGGGTGCGTGTTGAGCCGTTTAAACGGAAGCCACTATTCATGTTAATGAGCTCCGAACAGACAGACAACTCACAGGGAAGACCGCTCCAGAGCAGGCGGGTCTGCAGGGCAAAAGGGCAGAATAAGGCCCCGGGGGATCGGTGCAGCCTCCGGGTGGGAGGCCCAAACACTATATCTATCATGGACCGACCGTCTGGTTAACTTATTTAGTGCTAGGTAGTATTCCTGATGGAAGATCCAGTTGATCTTATGGGTCAACTCTGTCAGGGTAGGCGAGGCTGAAGCCTTCCACCTCGCGGCTAGGCATAGGCGGGCAGCGATAAGGATGTATGTTACTGTCCCCCGCAGCGGCATGGGGAAGTCTCGAATGCCAATATTCAGAACCGCCAACTGAGATGTCAGGTCCTGCCTAATTCCAGTGACTGATTTAATTAGGTTTTGGACTAATGTCCAAAAGGGGCGTATGTTCGGGCAGGACCACCACATGTGTGCTATGTTGCCCCTCTCTCCACACAGTCTCCAACACTGCTGGGACAGCCCCTTAGTGTTGTGAGCAAAGCGAACAGGAGAGAGGTACCATCTGACATGAATTTTCTTTATGTTTTCAAGATGGTTCACACACCTGGTGACCCTCCCCACCTCTTTAGTTGCTGCGTGCCAGTCCTCAATGTCTGACGTAAAGCCAAGGTCTCCCTCCCATCTCCTCATATAAGGCAGTTTCACCTCATGGTCTACAGACACCAACCCTCCATAGATCCTAGACAGCGTCCGTGGTATGGGGGATCCGCTTAAACAGCCTTAAGGAGAAACGATGTACGGGTGGGAGGGGCCCAGGTAGCGGGACGTAGGTGGCCTTATGTAGAAGATGGTCTAGTTGAAAAAATTGCAAGAATGCCGCACGGCACTCAGGAAACCATCTACAAAAGGTCTCAAATGTAGGCCACGTCCCTTCCTGACAAAAATCTCCCAGGGAGAGCAATCCTGCATCCTCCCATGCCTTCGTCTGAATCGACGGGACAAGGAGGCTGCGCCCACATTTATAGGCGCTGGAATAGTGCATTGTCTGAACAACAATGCGTATTCCAGCTCCTTATAATGGCGCCTATGGGAGAAAGCGCCATTGACATGGTCATTCTTTTAACGCGAGCGCTTTCTCCCCCAAAAGCGCGGCCGAAAAAAAAAGTGCAGCGTCTGAACGGCGAAAGTGCATTCACTTTGCTGTAGAACGCAGATGAGCTTTTGGGCAAAAGCGCAGCGTAAAATAACCGGTATTTATGCAGCATGTGAATGTAGCCTAAGGCTGGAGAACAACCTCTACACTAACTTGGGTTGGTAGCAAAGTAGTCACCAGATGGGCAACATCTCTAATAATCTCGGGGTATAAAAGAATTGCCTCATGCACAGTCAGTTTTGATGAACGGTTGAAATCTTCAACTTCTCTGAGATCAAGTGAAAAGTGTTGCTGAAATATGGTCATTGTTTGCTATGTGAGTGAAATCTGTTTCCCTGTGGCCATGCTTTTCCTACTCCATGTCATCCTCATCTCTAATGAGGCTGAAGATATGGCAGCAGTAGCACTGGATGAACCAAGCCCTTTTGCTCTTGGCAGTCCAGTAGCCGCTCATCCGAACTGCTACCTCAGTCAGAGCTTCTTTTCCTTTAGTAAGCTGTTGATCATCCAGCAATATACAATGGCAACATAAACAACTGCCAGAAAAATTGTATTTTCTAATAGCAATGTCTCTCTCCATTTAATTGAAGTAGCAATGCCATCTGCGATTAAACCTCGTCTTTGAGACAAAACAGCAAGTTCTTCCATTCCTTTATGAAAATGTCTTCAGCTTGTGCTTTTTAGTCGCTGGAAATGGCTGATGAAGTAATTGCTGTTTATAATAGACCTCAAATAGTCCTTCAGTCCCCACAGTGCCACATTGAGGAGTGATGATTGCACCAAAGAGGGTTCAATTCAGCAGATACAATGCCGAAATGCAGCCACCTGTGTCCATTGACCTACATTTAGTGTTACCTGAGGGTTGGCCATGTCTACAAGAAAGGGTTTCAGCTCAAGCAATCGCTCAATCATTAAATAGGTTCTGCCCCTTTCCCAGCACGTCTGTCAAATAAAATCTAAGGATTTATTAGATCAGGAAAAGAACAGAAATTTATAAGACATTTCATAACTTTCCAAAATTCTTATGAAAAAAAATATTCAGCACATTCGTACTGAAGTGAACTACTGTACCCAATTTAGTATATATTTTAGGAGTTGGTCCATTTTATTCCAACCCCACCAAAATGGACACATCTCTGACTCCACGGCGCTGCAACCAGTCCATGAGCTCAGCAGCTTCTTTTTATGGCTTTTTTTCCAGGTGAAGTTTAGCACTTCTCAATGTTTTTCTACTGGGGCCTCAGCATCCAGAACATGGTGATGTCAGGGTCTCACCATCCAAAAAGCACTTCAAAATTAAAAATGTTGCTCAGTTTGCCTATTCACTGGTCGTATACCATTAAAATAGGCAAAAAAGGAGTCTGTTATGTTGCTATACCAGAAATTCATGTAGCTAAAGAAAATCCTGTGCATCTTATAATGAATTTAGCAAAAACTGCATCCTACATTTTGTGGACTGAGCCTCACCAAAATCTATGGGACCCTTTAAGTTGGCTGTACACATTGGGTAGCTGTTTGGGTAACTGCTACCTCTTGTGGGTGGACACCCAAACACAATAAATGGTCGGTCAGTCCTGGTGAGATTAGCGGGTTTGAATGACTTTTATCTAATGGGACCTTTACTGGTGAGAGCCACTTCACTGGTTATTAAGGACTGTTGTAGAAAAATGCTTCTTAATAAGTATAAACTTTAATAATAAACCACAAATAGTCATTCAGTACCCACAGTGCCACATTGAGGAGTGATGAATGCGTCAAAGAGGGTTTGATTCACCAGATACAGTGCTGAAATCTCATATGATCTGCAGATATCTTCTTTAGACTGGCAATCAATGGGGACTGATCACAGCAGGATCTCTGTGACTATGGACAATGACTCCACCCAGAAGACCATTTCAGGGTTATTATATTTAAGCATATACATGATTAAACATTCTCTTTATAGACTTTACAGTATCATATCGGCCAGAATAACCCTGATAGGAGAGGTGTTTGAGCAGCATAACATCTAACGTAAGCGGCGGTTTACGGGTAGATTCACGTTAGCATAAGTGAGATACACATGGTTCTGCCACAATTATTTTAGAAAAGTGCTATAGTGTTTCTAAAGGTACCGTTACAAGGCACGAGATCCTTAACGATATCACTGAAATGCCACGGGTTTGGAGTCGTTCAAATGTGATTGATAGGACGTCGTTGTGTGTGACACCGAGATAAGACTATGATAAATCGTTGGATCGCTGATCGCGGATTTGAGGACATGTTCTCAAATCAAACGATGCTCGATCAGCCAACCTGCTGCATCGTTGTGTGTGACACCGTGACGACTTCTCCTATTCACAATAGTGAACAAGTATCGTTCGCTGGGTTGTGCGAACGATAGCTGCTCACCACATCGTTGGTGCGTCGTCCACGATATCTAGACGTATGACATCTCGCCAATGATGTCAAAATGATGTCCTAACGACCACGCTCTCGTGAGATCATTACAACATTGTAGCGTGTAACGGTACCTTAAGACTTCTCCTGTACATTTATTGTGTTACAGGAGACACTTTTACATGTAGTTTTACTTACAGACCAGGAGAAAGTTGCTTCTCCAAAAGAACGGTGCATGTCCCATAACACATACTGATGTAATGGAAAACTGGATAAAACTGGCAGGCATAAAAACCTCTTGCTCCTCTTTCCATAATCAGTCCCTCTCAACACAACCATTTACTAAATGCCCTGTCCCAGTGAGTGACACTGGTAGTAATATTGCCCACTAGAAGTCATTAGTTACATTTATTTCATTTGTCCCATTATCTTCTTTCTTTGTGTTTCAGCTCACTTTGCCCTACGATATATGGACACGAGGTAAGATGATCGAAATATGTCTGTGAAAGGGTTATGTCCTAAATATGAAGAAAAAAAAGTGGGTTGCCCAAGGGAAGAGCTAGGAAATGTTCACACGATGTGTTGTTCCAGCGGTTTTTTTCCAGTATTTTCTGTGCATATTTAAAGCTGATTTTTACAGTACAGCAAAAGCTATTAGATTTCAGAAATCTCATGCACACACTTGTTTTTTTTTTCCTGACTCAATTGGACGACTGCAGTGTTTTTGAAGTCTGCAGCATATCATTCCTTTTAGCATTTTTTCACCCATAGAATTTCAAAAAAATGAAAAACGTTTTTGAAGTACTTTTGTTGAATTAAACTATTTTTATTTAACATACTGTAGCACTCGTAATCTCCAATAGAAAAACACTGCAAAAATAGCATCAAAATGCTGAAAAACAGGTATTTTGAATACAGCATTTTTACTGCGAAAAGAACAGATTTTGGTTGCAGAAGAAAACACTACATGTGAACACAGTCTTAGCATATTGATCATTATCATTGTTTAAAAATAAGATAACAATAGTGTTCCATGGTGGCAGCGTACTCTCTATTCAATTATTAGTTATTTTCACTCCTCAACAGGCAGCATCTTCCCCTGCAAGAGAAGCCAAAACAATGCTGCATGCCCAGGAAAATATGGTCTCCAAAAATACGAGTCTATTAATTTCTAAACTGCTACTTAGCTCCTATTAAAGGGACAATGATCCGATCTGCAGAGCTCTGCAGCAGCCTCTATAAAATGTACAGAGCTTTTCTGTTCTGGCTCTGTTCACTCTTTACATCTCATCGGTGGGGGGACAAGTGTCGGACCCCACCGATCTGATATTGCCAATGTACCGTATATACTCGTGTATAAGCCGACCCGTGTATAAGCCGACCCCCCTACTTTTGCCCCCAAAACCTGGGAAAATCTATTGACTCGTGTATAAGCCGAGGGTGGACCCTAGCACAAGTATACAGCCCCCTGCAGTGTAGTATACACCAGTCCCAGAGGTAGATACAGCAGCCCCAGTGGTAGTATACACGCAGCCCCAGTAGTATATACAGCCCCAGTGGTAGTATATACAGCCCCAGTGGTAGTATACAGGGCCCCAGTGGTAGTATATACAGCCCCAGTGGTAGTATACAGGGCCCCAGAGGTATATAGCAGCCCCAGTGGTAGTATACAGGGCCCCAGAGGTATATAGCAGCCCCAGCGGTAGTATACAGGGCCCCAGAGGTATATAGCAGCCCCAGTGGTAGTATACAGGGCCCCAGAGGTATATAGCAGCCCCAGTGGTAGTATACAGGGCCCCAGAGGTATATAGCAGCCCCAGCGGTAGTATACAGGGCCCCAGAGGTATATAGCAGCCCCAGTGGTAGTATACAGTGCCCCAGAGGTATATAGCAGCCCCAGTGGTAGTATACAGGGCCCCAGAGGTATATAGCAGCCCCAGTGGTAGTATACAGTGCCCCAGAGGTATATAGCAGCCCCAGTGGTAGTATACAGGGCCCCAGAGGTATATAGCAGCCCCAGTGGTAGTATACAGTGCCCCAGAGGTATATAGCAGCCCCAGTGGTAGTATACAGGGCCCCAGAGGTATATAGCAGCCCCAGTGGTAGTATACAGTGCCCCAGAGGTATATAGCAGCCCCAGTGGTAGTATACAGGGCCCCAGAGGTATATAGCAGCCCCAGTGGTAGTATACAGGGCCCCAGAGGTATATAGCAGCCCCAGTGGTAGTATACAGGGCCCCAGAGGTATATAGCAGCCCCAGTGGTAGTATACAGTGCCCCAGAGGTATATAGCAGCCCCAGTGGTAGTATACAGGGCCCCAGAGGTATATAGCAGCCCCAGTGGTAGTATACAGTGCCCCAGAGGTATATAGCAGCCCCAGCGGTAGTATACACGCAGCCCCAGTAATGCAGGCCCCCCCCCAGCGTCTCTCCGGTCACCTGTAAAGCAAGCTATACTTATCAGTGTCCCTCTCGCACCCGCCGCTGCCGACATCCGCGATCCTCCATCTTCATGCGACTCCTCTTCCTGTTTCCTGTGCGCGTCGCCGGGAATGACGTCATTGCCGGCGACGCGCACAGAAACAGGAAGAGGAGTCGCATGAAGATGGAGGATCGTGGATGTCGGCAGCGGCGGGTGCGAGCGGGACACTGATAAGTATAGCTTGCTTTACAGGTGACCGGAGAGACCCTGGGGGGGCCCTGCATTACTGGGGATGCGGGGGCTGCTGTATACCGATGTATACATCGGTATGTACCGATGTATACATCGGTATACAGCACTGACTCGCGTATAAGCCGAGGGGGGTACTTTTCAGCCCAATTTTTGGGCTGAAAAACTCGGCTTATACGCGAGTATATACGGTATTCTAATTTACCAAAATCATAAACACGCAAAACTTTTTTAATGATGACACTTTAAGAAAGTAGTCCCTAAACAAATTACTGATTGTCTGAGACTATCTTATTTCTTTTAGCGTGCTTAATGAAGTTGGGGGTCCTGAGCCCCTGTTTGAATATAGCAGTTGTCGAGTATGTATGTGGGACTGATGAAGAGTGATGTACAGTGTTTGGGTATCTCTGTCAATCCCATAGACTTTGATTGGGAGTGACACTGTACACCTGCACCACAGCTTCTTTCTAAAGGATCACATGAGATCCCAGTTTTCCAAATTTTGAGGGGTCTTGTTGGGGGTCACACTACTAATTGCTGTTGTCAGGTGGTAAGTGGTGAGTGTGAGACAACCTCTTTAATTCTTTTAGTACTTAAGTGATAAAACTATTGTTTTTCTTTTTTAGGTAGTAAAAGCTGGTCTGCTACTTGCACTTTTTGGAGGTTGCCAGAAATACGTGGATGACAAAAACAGGATTCCAATTCGAGGGGACCCTCATGTACTTGTAGTTGGAGACCCTGGATTAGGAAAAAGTCAAATGTTACAGGTATCGACGGCCTTTATTCATTAGGTTTTAGAAAAACTGCTGGCAGTGACATACTGATATGGGTCATGCCAGACGTTTTTGCCCAGTAAACGTTTTCCATAGGGTAGAAGGCAAAACTATTAGTAGAGCATCACTAAAAGTCATTAATAATAATAAAAGTATAAATAAAGTACATAACATATACATGGATAACATTTTTTTTTTTAGGCTGTATGTAATGTCGCACCTCGTGGCATCTATGTATGTGGAAACACCACCACAACGTCTGGGCTGACTGTAACTTTATCCAGAGACAGTGCAACCGGAGACTTTGGTTTGGAAGCTGGAGCACTTGTTTTAGGAGATCAAGGTATCATGTTGATGCTCATATTTGTCAGAAGTGAAAAGTTGTATCTCCTACTCCTATTATAAAAAAAAAATTACTAGTAAGGAGTTCCTAAAAAATAGCTATTTCTCCTTCGCCTCATTGGGGGACACAGGACTATGGGTGTTATGCTGCTGTCCACTAGGAGGAGACACTAAGTAGAATCTGCAAAAGAGTTGAAGTGGCTCCTCCTCTGCAGTATACACCTCTGGGGCAGGCACTGCATCACCAGTTTTTGCTTAGTTTCCCCTAGGAAGCAGACCTCTTTTATTGTTTTCCTTTTTTAGATATTTTTTAGTTTTTTTCTTTTTCTCCCTCTTTTTATTTTATCTACAACTCCTAAGAAAAAGAAGAGTTCTTCTCAGCTCCCCACATGGGCTCTGAGTTTAAGGAACCTAATATTCCTCAGATGTCTCTTAGGACCCGGGCCGAGGTTCAGACAGACCCCTTTATCTACAGCCCTCCCCAGGCCTCGCAGCTGAGCCTTGGGTTGAAGGACAGAAGTCTCTTCTCAGTCTCCATCCTCAGACTATTATCATCACAGTTTTTTTCTGCATGGCAGCACGCAGGCCGGACACTTGCCCTGCACACAGGACAGACACTTGCCCTCCCCATTCTCCCCTTACGGGGACTCCGGGTAGAGGAGCCAACCACTGGTACTCTGTTCCCCCCCACTTTGCCTACCAGCGCCAGCATGTCTCCGGCCTCCACCTGGCCCTCATGAATGATCATCACATTTGTCTACATATTCCCGGGTGCTCCATAGTTTTTCTCTACCTCGCGATTCACACGGATCGCTCTCTATCTAGCCCTTCGGTGGCCGCCACGTCATACTGGCGGTCATATCCATTTCTCAATCACGAGAACAACTCGTTCCCCCTTTTCCTAGAAGGTCTCTTTATCAAGGGTCTTTCATGTGGAGGCTGCGCAGATGTGTTTTCGCACTACAGTGAGTCTCCCAGCTCATCTAACCTGGTTACTCAATAAGGATCCACTTATCGCCTTCCTTTGGGACTGCGCAGAGGTGTTTACACTACAATGAACTTCCTGACTCATCTAACCTAGTTATTCAATACCGAAAAATTTTCTTTAGTTCCGTTCCAAATGCCAACGTCACAGACGCAGGCCCTCATCAATCCATCACCTCACTTTGAGGAGTTAGGGCATGTGGTTTGGTTACCTTTGCCCAACCACTCCTCTGGTCTCTCCACACGACTATCCTCACACCCCGGGACAGGTTTTTCCTTTCCAGTCAGGTTATTCAGTCTGACGCAGGCAATCAACCGTTTATCCTTCACTGGTGATTGCCCTCTTTCTCACAAGCCATACTGACGCACACCTATCACACTGAAGAGTGGCGCTCTGTCATCACACGGCTCAGGGCAGCTGGCAACCTTCGGGTCGTCCCTGCCTATCATTCTCCTACGAATTTGCCTCTGGTCAATGGTGCCTCGCATGTGTTCTCCTCGGATACAAATACTCATCGCCACTGCGGAGCATATGCCATTACCAGGGTGGAATCCGCATCAGACATGTGATGTCCAAGGTAGGACCCAGTATATATAGAGTCAGATCACTCCGGTTTTCTTCGTCTTCAGTACCGTTACTAATACACAGCAAGGTACCTGTGTTCGGGGCTACAGCTCACGATTCAAAACTTATAAGAGCGGATACCCCACTGCCACTCATTCTTTCTCTGAGGCAAGGATTGAATCTGACGGCCTTACAATCATCCAAATGACCCTGACAAGGTTCAGATTCAAAGGCGTTGCAGTCCTCCAGAGGACCCCGGTTTGGCCCAGGCGCACTTAGTATGCCGGCCTACTTCCACTCACCACTAGCCTTCCCTGGCATCCTCCAGACCGTATAGACCCTCCTTTCCAGTGTCCTTTTTCACAGAATTCGGAAACTCTACACTTCATAGTGTAGCCCTGACACCTGGTTGTAGCTCTGATACCTAGTTCTCCTCTCACGAACGGGTGCTACAACCTTCACTACAGGGGAGACACCTGTTTCCGTTCACATCGATTTCTTCACATGGAAGTTCCTTATTGGATGCAGGTCTGGATCAGCCTTTCCTATATACCAAGTCTTTTTCCTTCAATCCGGGCTGGACGTTGCGCGCTCTCTCTCTCTCTATTTCTCTCTCTCTCGATTCCCTCAGAGAGCATATCCCCATGCTACCTACCCTGTTCCACCTCCCATGCGTGGTTGAAGGCTCAGGTTAGTACTTTTCATCCGGGACATTTTCACGTATTGTTCCCTCCTTACTTACAACAACTGTTGGTAACATGGGACTTCATCCTGGTCTACTATGTGCTGTAGGATCCATTCCTTAAGTCTTTCACAGATTTATTTAAAAAAAATTAATTAATTACCTCTGTCCGTCAAGTCTCTGACCCCAGCGTTCTCCTTCGGAGCGTCTTCTCGGTGGTCGCCAGCATGTGCCAGTGCCGTCATTACTTCAGAAGATAGAAGCTTGTGTGAATGGCGTGCACTCAGTTTTTGCAGTTTTTTGAGGTGCAAGTGAAAGGATTACTGGAACCCGTATTCATAGATCAGGAATATCACTGCACTCTCAGAGTCATATATGATGCAAAGTGAAATTTTTTTATTGGATATGAACAACAAGCGACCACTGACGCCGTTTCGGTCCACAATATCGGACCTTTCTCAAAGTGTCGCTATGGTAGTGATAGGTTTTGTTGAGTTCGGGGGTACTCAATAGAACCGTCCCTTTAGTATCATGCTGATCCACCATAAGTTCAATGGTGGTCCCAGCACTCCTAAATGGTGTAGTTAGTAAGGCAAGTATAGGGTAATGCATATACTGCGCGGGAACGCAGGGCAGCACTAACTACACAGGTTACCAGTATATGCATTACCCTATACTTGCCTTACTAACTACACCATTTAGGAGTGCTGGGACCACCATTGAACTTATGGTGGATCAGCATGATACTAAAGGGACGGTTCTATTGAGTACCCCCAGACTCAACAAAGCCTATCACTACCATAGCGACACTTTGAGAAAGGTCCGATATTGTGGACCGAAACGGCGTCAGTGGTCGCTTGTTGTTCATATCCAATAAAAAATGTTCACTTTGCATCATATATGACTCTAAGAGTGCAGTGATATTCCTGATCTATTACTTCAGAAGATGTCGAGGTCATTCTATTTAAACGAAGACCACACCACTTCGGCTCCCCTTCTGTTGTTTGGCACTGATGCACCGTATCAAGACGGCTCAGCCCACATTGGATTCGCTAGAACTCTACGTGTCTATGAGTCTAGGACGACAGCCTCCACAAGTTCCCTCCATCCTTCGAAGGAACACCGACAGATTGTTCTTCATCCTCTGGTCGGTCACCGAAAACACATGCTGTCATCCTCAGCCACTCCGGTTACACGAACCAGACTCCCTATTCAGGAGGTTTAGCAGTTGAGGACATTACCGTTTACATCAGGCATACGTACGCGCATATACGCGTACGACTGGGGGCATTCTACCTCTTTCGGCCCCAGGCCTCCGCTACAGGTGTCCAAGACTGTCACCTTGTTCAGCTTTTACGCTATTGTGGACATCACAGTGTTCATACTCTTTACACTGTTGTGGAACATCACAATGTCCATACTCTTTCCTCACCGGTAGGGTGCAGGTTGTATAAGAGTCTCTAATGTCTCTAATGCATTTCTTTTCCCACCCAGGGACTGCTTTAGGACGTCCCATGGTCCTGTGTCCCCCAATGAGGCGAAGGAGAAAAGGAGATTTTTGTGTACTCACCGTAAAATCCTTTTCTCTTAGCCTCTAATTGGGGGACACAACACCCACCCTGTTGCCTGTTCGGGCCTTCTTACTGGTTTTTCAGGTTACTTCTAAACTATTACATAGGTGACTGTTTTTTACAGACCTGGTTATTTTGTTATTCTGTTACTTAGTCCTACTGCTTTAGCACAAAACTGGTGAGGCAGTGCCTGCCCCAGGGGTGTATACTGCAGAGGAGGAGCCACTTTAACTCTTTTGCAGATTCTACTTAGTGTTTCCTCCTAATGGACAGCAGCATAACACCCACGGTCCTGTGTCCCCCAATTAGAGGCTAAGAGAAAAGGATTTTATGGTGAGTACACAAAAATCTCCTTTTTTTTTCATATTTTTTCCATAGATAATCAGTATGAGAAAAGAAACCTTGTTATATATCTTATTAGATAAAAATGTCCCTTTCCCCTAATGAGACAATTTCTATCCCCAATCTCCTGCATTGGTCAAATTTGTTTTCTCTGAGGGATCAGATTACAGTTGCTGCCTATAATTAATGGAGATTGGGGAAAGGAAAGAGCTAAAGTGAGACAGAAGCACAAGAAGAAGCTGCTGCAGCATCTAGTGACCAGACCCTGCAAGTGAGGAAACTGCTAAATATGTAGGATACAAGACATATAGTGGTATAGAAATATTTTTTTCCATCCATAAAAGAAAAACAGGGCACTCAACCATTACAGTGCTGAAGATCGCTTTTATTCCGGTGGAATTTCACATTAGGCGGGGGTGGGGGTGGAGAACGGCAGACAAAGGCCCGTTTTGTGCTTGTCTGGCACTTCAACTGATCCTTTTTCTTTTATGGATGGACTCTAATTGACATTTGTTAATCAAAGTGAGCACCCCTTAGTGCACTCGCTCACTGCAAGACTGGACAACATATCAGTAAAGGTGCAAGTTTTGTGGATCCTTTGTAGTGCCCGGTTTTATCATATATATAAAACCCGAAGGCCACTTCCTGTGGAATCTGGCCAACTTCCGTGATGGCCTGCGCCCTGTGTCACAGACCGGAACCGGAAGTTCCAGACCCACGAGCGGTGAGCGCGTAGCGCTCACCGCGAGCCGCTGTCAAACCTGAATAGCGGCTCGCAGTGGGCGCTAAAGCGCCACCGCAACCCCCACACAGAGCCGTGTGCTCCCACCCAGGGCCGCACCGTCCACTGGACAGTGTGAGCCCTGAGTCCAGAGCGCCGGCAGCCAGGGGAGCGGCATCACATAAAGGGGCGGCGCCACCAACATCAGCGGCGGCCTCAGCAGAGACGGACGCTGTAAGAGGGCGCGCGCCCTGTGGCACTGCAGGGCGGCGGCGCCGAGCGGACGCTGCAGGGCCGGCGGGGCTGACACCGGCCTCCGATCGGCTCAGGCGGCAGGGTGGCTACATGCACCCTCCCACCAACATCCGGGAACCGGCCCGCCCCACACTCCAATGTGCGGCCTCCGCCGGCACCGCCCACTCTCCTCCTCCATCAGGGACCACACAGCCCCGCCGACAGCCCGGTGCGTGTTCTGCCTCCCCTCTCCTGTGCCCCCCCAGCCTCCCCTCTCCTGTGCCCCCCCAGCCTCCCCTCTCCTGTGCTCCCCCAGCCTCCCCTCTCCTGTGCTCCCCCAGCCTCCCCTCTCCTGTGCCCCCCCAGCCTCCCCTCTCCTGTGCCCCCCCAGCCTCCCCTCTCCTGTGCCCCCCCATCCTCCCCTTTCCTGTGCCCCCCCAGCCTCCCCTTTCCTGTGCCCCCAGCCTCCCCTCTCCTGTGCCCCCCCAGCCTCCACTTTGCTGTGCCCCCCAGCCTCCACTTTGCTGTGCCCCCCAGCCTCCACTTTCCTGTGCCTCCCAGCCTCCACTTTCTGTGCCCCCCAGCCTCTCCTCTGCCTCCGCTCTCCTCTGCCTCGCTCTCCTCGCCCCCTTTCTCAGCTCCGTCTTCTCCAGCCTCCGCTTTCAGCCTGCTCTTCTCCAGCCTCGATCTTCTCCAGCCTCGCTCTTCTCCAGCCTCCGCTCTTCTCCAGCCTCCGCTCTCCTGCCTCAGCCTCCGCTCTCCTCTGCCCTCCAGCCTCCGCTGCCTCCGCTCTCCTTGCCCTCCAGCCTCCGCTCTCCATCCCTCTCGCTCTCTCTGCCTCCGCTCTCCTCTGCCTCCGCTTCTCCTCTTGCCTCCGCTCTCCTTGCCCTCCAGCCTCGCTCTCCTCTGCCTCCAGCCTCCTTCCTCAGCTCCCTCTCCTCCAGCCTCCGCTCTCCTCCAGCCTCCGCTCTCCCAGCCTCCGTCTCTCCGCCTCCTCTCCCTCCCTTCTCCAGCTGCTCCCTCTCCTCAGCCCTCCGCTCTTCCCCTGCCTCCCTCTCTCCGCCTCCGCTTCCTGCCTCCAGCCTCGCTCTCCCTGCCTCGCTCTCCAGCCTCCGCTTCTCTGCTCGCTTTCCCCCCGCTCTCCCTCGCTCCTCTGCCTCCCTCTCCTGCCCTCCAGCCTCGCTCCTGCCTCGCTCTCCTCTGCTCGCTTCCCTGCTCCGCTCTCCCTGCCTCCGCTCTCTCCCCTCCTGCTCTTCTTCCTCCTCCGCTCTTCCCTGCTTCTCCGCCTCCGCTTTCTCCAGCCTCGCTCTCCCTGCCCCTCCCGCCTCGCTCGCTCTCCCTGCCTCCGCGCCTCCTCCCTGCCTCCGCTCTCCTGCCTCCGCTCTCCTCCGCCTCGCTCTCTCAGCTGCCTCGCCTCCCGCTCTCTCTGCTCTCCGCTCTCTCTTCTCCAGCCTCCGCTCTCTCGCCTCCGCTCTCTCCAGCCTCCGCTCTTCCCCAGCCTCCGCTCTTCTCCAGCTCCGCTCTTCTCCAGCTCCGCTCTTCTCCAGCCTCCGCTCTTCTCCAGCCTCGCTCTTCTCCAGCCTCCGCTCTCCTCTGCCCTACCAGCCTCCGCTCTCCCCTGCCTCCGCTCTCCCCTGCCTCCGCTTTCCCCTGCCTCCGCTCTTCTCCAGCCTCCGCTCTTCTCCAGCCTCCGCTCTTCTCCAGCCTCCCCTCTTTTCCAGCCTCCACTCTCCTCTGCCCTCCAGCCTCCGCTCTTTCCCTGCCTCCGCTCTTTCCCTGCCTCCGCTCTTTCCCTGCCTCCGCTCTTTCCCTGCCTCCGCTCTTTCCCTGCCTCCGCTCTTTCCTGCCTCCGCTTTCCCCTGCCATCCGCTCTTCCCCTGCCTCCGCTCTTCCGCCTGCCTCCGCTCTTCCCCTGCCTCCGCTCTCCCCTGCCTCCGCTCTCCCCAGCCTCCGCTCTTCTCCAGCCTCCGCTCTTCTCCCAGCCTCCGCTCTCCACTGCCCTCCCCGCCTCCGCTCTCCCCTGCCTCCGCCTCCCCTGCTCGCTCTCCCCCTGCCTCCGCTCTCCCCTTGCCTCCGCTCTCCCCAGCCTCTGCTCTCCTCCAGCCTCCGCTCTTCTCCAGCCTCCGCTCTCCCCTCCAGCCTCCGCGCTCTCCCTGCCTGCCGCTCTCACCCTGCCTCCGCTCTCCCCTGCCTCCCGCCTCTCCCTGCCTCCGCTCTCCTCCAGCCTCCGCTCTCCTCCAGCCCTCCGCTCTCCCCTAGCCTCCGCTCTCCCCTGCCCTCCGCTCTCCCCTGCCTCCAGCTCTCCCCTTCTCCGCCTCCCCCTGCCTCCGCTCTCCCCTGCCTCCGCTCTCCCCTCTGCCTCGCTCTCCCTGCCTCCGCTCTTCTCCAGCCTCCGCTCTCTCCGCCTCCGCTCTCCTCCTAGCCTCCACGCCCTCTCCCCCCTCCCTTTTCCGCTCTCCCCTTGCCTGCCTCTCCCTCCTCGCTCCCTCTCCTCTCTCCTCTGCCCTCCCACTCCGCTCTCCTCCAGCCTCCGCTCTCCTCCAGCCTCCGCTCTCCTCCAGCCTCGCTCTCCTCCAGCCTCCGCTCTCCTCCAGCCTCCCTCTCCTCCAGCCTCGCTCTCCTCCAGCCTCCGCTCTTCTCCAGCCTCCGCTCTTCTTCAGCGCTTCCCGCTCTTCCCCCGCCCCGCTCTCCGCCTCTCCCTCTGCCTTCCCGCTCTCCCCTGCCTCCGCTCTCCCCTGCCTCCGCCTCTCCCCCCTGTCCTCCGCTCTCCCCTGCCTCCGCTCCTCCCCTGCCCGCTCTCCTCCTGCCTCCGCTCTCCTCCGCCTCCGCTCTTCCTCGCCTCCGCTCCTTCTCCCCTCCGCTCTCTCTCCAGCTTGCTCTTCTCCAGCCTCCGCTCTCCTCGCCTCCGCTCCCTTCCGCTTCCAGCCTCCGCTTCCCTGCCCTCTGCCCTCGCCTCGCTCTCCCCTGCCTGCCCTCCTCCTCTCCTCTGCCGCTCTCCCCGCCTCCCTTCCCCTGCCTCGCTCCTCGCCTCTCCTCAGCCTCCGCTCTCTCTCCCTCCAGCCTCGCCTCTTCTCGCCTCCTCCAGCTCCCTCCCCAGCCTCCGCTCTCCTCCAGCTCTCCCCTCTCCCGCTACCCCTCGCCCGCCTCCCCAGCCTCGCTCTCCTCCAGCCTCCCCTCTTCTCGCTCCGCTTTCTCCCTCAGCCCGCTCCTGCCTCCGCTCTCTCTCCATGCCTCCCTCCTCCTCGCTCTGCCTCCCTCCCTCCTAGCCCTCCCTCTCCAGCCTCCCTCATGCTCCCACTCTTCTCCAGCCTCCCCTCTTCGCTCCCTCTTCCGCCTCCGCTCTCCGCCTCGCTCGCTTCTTTCCAGCCTCCGCTCTCTACCCCTTCCCTCCTTCTAACCCCTCCAGTTTCTGCCCTCCGTCTCCTCTGCCCTCCCCTCCTGCTGTCCCCCTCGCCTCTTCTCAGCCTCCCTCTTGACCACTACGCTCTCCGCTACTCCGCTGCTCTGCCACCGCCTACTCTCTTGCTGACCAGAGCCCGCTACTCCTGCACCGCTTCTGAGCCTCCTGTACTACACACATTATTCTCACAGCACTCCCCTATTACTAACTAAACTATATATTCTACTGCCCGTTCTTTAGAATCCCGGCCCTCGTTCTCCTCCGTCTTTAGTGATATCTTTTTTTTTGCCATTCCATCTCCAGCTCGCTCTTTTCAGATTCCACTCCTTAACCCTCAGCCTCTCTGCTCATGCAATCCTCAGCCAGCTCGACACTTTGGCATCCCCCCTTACTGGCTACCGACTCCCTGGCCCTTTTCTGTCCGGTGGAACCCTAAGAATCCTTCTTTCCATGGCTCTGCCATTTTATCACTTTTTTTCTCTGTTTCCTGAAACACAATCGATCGTAGTGCCACGGTGCAATATAGGCTTTTGCTGTCATCAGCCTCGTACTTTAGGGCACATTCTCTGTCCTTGCCATGTGTCCCTGCTTTTACTTCACGCCTCATTTCCTTGAGTTCCTCATTCCATTGCTAGTCTTCAAATTATTACAAACATCTATTCATTCTACTAAAGCTTCTCTCTATAGTTTTTCTTTGTATGCATGTTCACAAAATCCTGCTTTCTCTCACATTCCGGATCTGGGCATAGACTGATTCATCAATCGTAACCAACCCGCTCTTCTCCAGCCTTCGCTCTCTCCCTAGCCTCCGCTCTCCCTGCCTCCGCTCTCCCTGCCTCCGCTCTCCCCTGCCTCCGCTCTCCCTGCCTCCGCTCTCCCTGCCTCCGCTCTCCCCTGCTCCGCTCTCCCCTGCCTCCGCTCTCCTCTGCCTCCGCTCTTCTCCAGCCTTTCGCTCTCCCTGCCTCCGCTCTTCCCCTGCCTCCGCTCTCCCCTGCCTTTCCCCTTTTCCCTGCTCTCGCTCTCCCCTGCCTCTGCTTCCTCTGCCCTCCAGCCTCCGCTCTCCTCTGCCCTCCAGCCTCCGCTCTCCTCTGCCCTCCAGCCTCCGCTCTCCTCTGCCCTCCAGCCTCCGCTCTCCCCCTGCCTCCGCTCTGCCCTCCAGCCTTTGCTCTCCTCTGCCCTCCAGCCTCCGCTCTCCCCTGCCTCCAGCCTCCGCTCTCCTCTGCCCTCCAGCCTCCGCTCTCCTCTGCCCTCCAGCCTCCGCTCTCCTCCAGCCTCCGCTCTCTCCAGCCTCCGCTCTCCTCCAGCCTCCGCTCTCCTCCAGCCTCCGCTCTTCTCCAGCCTACGCTCTCTCCCTGCCCTCCAGCCTCCGCTCTTCTCCAGCCTCCGCTCTCCTCTGCCCTCCGCTCTCCCTGCCCTCCAGCCTCCGCTCTTCTCAGCCTCCGCTCTCCTCTGCCTCCCGCTCTCCTCTGCCTCCGCTCTCCTACCCTCCAGCCTCGCTCTTCTCCAGCCTCCGCTCTTCTCCAGCCTCCGCTCTTCTCCAGCCTCCGCTCTTCTCCAGCCTCCGCTCTTCTCCAGCCTCCGCTCTCCCCTGACCCCTTCCTCCTCTAACCCCTCCAGTTTCTGCCTCCTCCGTCCTCTGCCTCCTCCCTCCTCTGCCCCCTCCAGCCTCTGCTGCACTCACTGCTGACCACTGAGCCACCGCACTCACTGCTGACACTGAGCCACCGCACTCACTGCTGACCACTGAGCCACCGCACTCACTGCTGACCACTGAGCCGCCTGTATACACACAATTAATCTCACAGCACTCCCCTATTACTAAATAAACTATATATAGATTCTAGACTACCCGATTCTTTAGAATCGGGCCACCATCTAGTCTCTTATATTAGTGAAATATTTTTTTTTGCCATATACATACACAGGACAGCTGATTTTGAGAATATACCATAAACGGATATACTTTACGCTAGAAATCCACAGCAGGCAAGCTCACACTATGGACATCCTCACACATTATAGGCTGAAGACACTCATAGGCCTTTATAGTCCGGATGGAAGCCATAAGAATCTTCTTTCTACATGAGTTTGGCCATTGTATATCAACATTATTTTTTCTGATGTTTTAGAAAACAAAATGATCGTGAGTGCACAGGTGCAGATATAATGGCATTTAGTGGTGTCATCAGCCTCTGTACTTTAGGGGAACAGATTCTCCTGAGTCCTTGACATGTGTCCTGCATTATTATTACAGCGCTCATTTCCTTGAGATTCCTCATTCATTGAGATCATTCAAATTATTAACAAAAATCTATTCATTTTACTAAAAGTATCCCGTTATAAGTTTGTATATGTTGTATGCACATGTTCAACAAAATACCTGCTTTCATTCACATTCAGGGATCTGTGGAATAGACGAATTTGATAAAATGGGTAACCAACACCAGGCTTTATTGGAAGCCATGGAGCAACAAAGCATTAGCCTCGCCAAAGCTGGCATTGTCTGCAGTTTACCAGCCAGGACGTCTATAATTGCTGCTGCCAACCCAGTAGGAGGACACTACAACAAGGGCAAGACTGTGTCCGAGAACCTGAAGTAAGTGAAGGGGATACAGTGTTGGAGGAAACATTATTTGCAACAATTACCTGTTCCACAATTTGTAACACATATTTGATGAATGCGTTCTCTACACTGTGTGCAGAATTATTAGGCAAATGAGTATTTTGATGACATACTTTTTATACATCTTGTCCTACTCCAAGTTGTATAGGCTTGAGTGCCAACTAGCAATTAAGTAAATCAGGTGATGTGCATCTCTGTAGTGAGGACGGGTGTGGTCTAATGACATCAACACCCTATATAAGGTGTGCTTAATTATTAGGCCAATGTTTTTCCTTAGGCAAAATGGGTCAGAAGAGAGATTTGACGGGCTCTGAAAAGTCCAAAACTGTGATATGTCTTGCAGAGGGATGCATCAGTCTTGAAATTGCCAAACTTTTGAAGCGTGATCACCGAACAATCAAGTGTTTCATGGCAAATAGCCAACAGGGTCGCAAGAAGCGTGTTGGGCAAAAAAGGTGCAAAATAACTGTCCATCAATTGAGGAAAATCAAGCGTGAAGCTGCCAAGATGCCATTTGCCACCAGTTTTGCCATATTGCAGAGCTGCAACATTACTGGAGTATCAAATAACACATGGTGTGCTATACTCGGGGACATGGCCAAGGTAAGGAAGGCTAAAAAACGACCACCTTTAAACAAGAAACATAAGATATAACGTCAAGACTGGGCCAAGAAATATCTTAAGACTGATTTTCCAAAGGTTTTATGGACTGATGAAATGAGAGTGACTCTTGATGGGCCAGATGGATGGGCCAGAGGCTGGATCAGTAAAGGGCAGAGAGCTCCACTCTGACTCAGATGCCAGCAAAGTGGAGGTGGGGTAATGGTATGGCCTGGTATCATCAAAGATGAACTTGTGGGACCTTTTTGGGTTGAGGATGGAGTGAAGCTCAACTCCCAGACCTACTGCCAGTTTCTGGAAGACAACTTCTTCGAACAGTGGTACAGGAAGAAGACTATTGTTCAAGAAAAACATGATTTTCATGCAGGACAATACTCCATCACATGCATCCAGCGTGGCTTGCCAGTAAAGGTCTAAAAGAAGAAAAAATAATGTTTCACCTGATCTGTACCCCATAGAGAACCTGTGTTCCCTTCTGAAATGTGAGATCTACAGGGAGGGAAAACAGTACACCTCTCGGAAAAATGTCTGGGAGTCTGTGGTGGCTGCTGCACGCAATGTTGATTTTAAATAGATCAAGCAACTGACAGAATCTATGGATGGAAGGCTGTTGAGTGTCATCATAAAGAAAGGTGGCTATATTGGTGAATAATTTTTTTGGGTTTTGTTTTTGCATGTCAGAAAAGTTTTTTTCTAAATTTTGTGCAGTTATATTAGTTTACCTGGTAAAAATAAACAAGTGAGATGGGAATATAATTGTTTTTTATTAAGTTGCCTAATAATTCTCCACAGTAATAGTTACCTGCACAAACAAATATCCTCCTAAAGGCCCCATTACATGTTTCAACATTGTTCCCGACATCGTTCAAAAGTGATGTCTGGAATGATGTTAAAACGACATCGTTGTTGCATGTAAACACACGATTCATCAACGATAGTTGTTCAAGTCAGAGTTGACAGGTCAATACGAATGTACCAGGGGAAAAAGGGCACCAAGACTGATTCAAAAAGCCTGTTTCAGCAGAGCCTGGCGTTAATGTCCGTTATAGATGCAAAATTCCCTTTTGGTGCTCAATCCACAGATCAAGTATGATGAAAACCAAGGAAAAAAGAGATGGCACTCACCGGGATGAATTGCTGCGGTGCTTTATTTACAGGTTCGTTAGAACATCGTGCAGGGAGGGGGTGCCTGAACGGACGACGGTACCGTTTCGCGCACTTGTTGCGCTTCAACGGGTCACGTTGAAGCGCAACAAGTGCGCGAAACGGTGCTGTCATCTGTTCAAGCATCCCCTCCCTGCACGATGTTCTAATGAACCTGTAAATAAAGCACCGCAGCAATTCATCCCGGTGAGTGCCATCTCTTTTTTCCTTAGAGTTGACAGTTTTTCCTGCATGCAGGAAAACCTGTCAACTTCAACTTAAGCAACCTGCGGCATCGTTCGGTGTGACACCGCAATAGCCATGTCACGGCCAACTTCGCCCATTCACAGCAGTGAGCAGGGATCGTTCATAGTGTTTGTGAACTATACCTGCTCAAAACATCATTGGTGAGTTGTCCACGATATCTGGACGTGTGACAGCTCACCAGCGATGTTGCACAAGTGTCCACAAAATGAGCGCGCTCCTGAGATCGCATACAACATCGGTGATAAGTTGTACCGTGTAACGGTACCTTAAGATAGCCAGATCTGGAAAAAAAAAAAACTCCAGCTTCCAAAAATATTAAGCTTTGATATTTATGAGTCTTTTGGGTTGATTGAGAACATAGTTGTTGATCAATAATAAAAATAATCCTCTAAAATACAACTTGCCTAATAATTCTGCACACAGTGTATGTAAATATCAGGGATGTCCAGGAGCCGCTACTGAGTGGTTGTATGTCTATATTATACATAATCCAATGCTGCTTCCTCCCCTGTATGACACCACATGGTAAAGGCTTGTCTGATTTAAAAATGCCTGTGGCCATAGGGTTGTAAACCTATAAAATGTACAGCTGTTACTTACTCTCCCTGGGTCCAGCTCTATCGCTCTGGAGCTGCTCCAGTCTCTGATAGTCTGCAGCAGTGATATCACATCTGCAGCGCATGTCACCACTGCAGTCAGTTACCAAAGACTGTGGTTCGTGTATTGGCCCCCAGTGATTGGCTGCAGAGGATACGTGCACTGCAGATGTGACATTGTAGCTTATCAGCAAAGACTGAGGCTGCAGTGGAAAAGGCAGTGCTGGACCTCGGGAGGGTGAAGAACAGCTGAGAGTGTTATTTAATGTCTTCAGCAGAATCGCTACATAAAATTTGAAACCATACAATCACTTTATAAAGGGTTAACAACCATCAAGTCTCAGAATAGATCCTGGTATTCTCAGATGTTTCTCCAGTTGACCACAGAGCATGAATACACACTGTGACATGGTGCAAGCTGGTGCAGCATTATCTTCCCTTATGTACCTCGTATGTGTGCAGCATTATCTTCCCTTATGTATGTGCTGAACTTGACATCTAAGTGACTTACATATCTTGAGCTTTTTCCAAACCTCTTTCTTTGTAAACCTTCAATTCATGGGTACAAGAGCAAATGATGGGAAAATTAATTTACACTTGGAAATTCAAAACTGTACAAAGCACAACAGTGTACTGCTGAAAACTGAAAGAATGTGACAATGAAGCACATACAGTAAATGAAAGTGAAATGTAAAATGTTTTTTCCCTAAAGTCACCTATATAATTGTATTCCTTATTTGCAAGTAAAACATAGCGAGAGCGACATCTACAGGTCTATTGATGTGTCTTCTTCACACAGATAATATACTGCTATTTGTCCTATGTCAGAACATAACTTTTCTCGGTCGCTTTATTATCAGACCTAGGACCATGGGATAGCCTGCTGCCACCTGGAGGCTGACACTGTTATTGCATAGAACTAAAATTGTCTCCTCAGCAGAATAAACCTTGCCTGCTAGAATCCGGTCTCCTTAGGTTTTTTTATGTGTCAGTTGGGGACAAGTTCTTAGGTTGTTAGTTTTAGCGTTAACTGCTTTTTTCCCTTTTCAGATTGATTGACTTTCCTTCTGGGTAGCAGATTGTAATTGTTCACTTACTTTCACTCATGAAGCAACGATGGAGTACAGTCTGTACCATTCAGTCTGCATCTTCTTGCGTCGGCTTGGACAGACCAGGGTACCTTGACACTGTCATGGTCAGGTATGGGGTTGGAGGTCTGAACGCCAGCAGGCTCCTACCTTCCTGCCCCACTTAGTGTGTGTGTGCATGAAGCAGAAGACAATCTTTCTTCAGGACAGGTGAGTATTACCCTGTCCTCCCCCATTCTCCACTCCTTTTACTTTTAACTTGCCCTCTTACCCCTTCCCTCCAGGCTCTGTGACCGTGGTCACGTGCCCCATGTAGGCCTGGGTGCTGGGATTTAGTCTCTGGCCTATCAGCCGATTAATTTGTGCAGCTGATCCCTAGTCAAATACGCGGGCAGACGTTCTAGACAGGCTTCTATTGGAGTGGCACTCTTTGTCCCGCACTTTCTGGGTCCACACCTTCTATTCCCGCTTCTTCCTCTTCCGACCGCTGTGCCATTTTTAAAGCATAAACATCGGCCAGACGCCGAGTATTGGGATTTCCTCACGCTTGCATTCACCACTGCACTGTGGATTCCTCCTTTAGAAGATTCATCTATTTCACAGGGGTGCTCCCACGTTGGACCATGGACTGGTAGGCTGCTTCCAGCTAGGAGCTGATGCTTTGGGCTCCCCAGCAGCATCCCTTCAAGGTTTTTCTTTAATTTCTCCCTTTTTGTTCTTGCTGTCTCTCAGAATGAGAGCTAAGGGAGGACCAGGTATGTCCTTCAGCCCAGCCCACAATGGTTAATTATTATGTATGTGTAGCATGTAGTAACAAGTTTTCTAACAGCCTGTCTATACTCTGTTGCACCGCCTGTACTCCTCCCTTCCTTGCAAATGTCTGCTTAGGGGACTTCCATGATTATGGAGGAGAATGTTTCCTCTCCTGCCTGGACAGGTGCTCTAGCTCAAACAATAGCAAAACTAGCCAGGGTGTCCAGTACATTGGATGCTGAGGTGGACTGTGACTGTGACTTTGGCTGTGCATCCTGGCCTATCTTGCTGGTAAGATTAGTCACGACAGGATACTCTGTTTCGCTGATAAGCTTTAATTTGGTTGTTTAAAAGCCAGTGTAAAACGATGCTACTAGTGTCAGTGCAAATCAAAAAGGAAAAAACCCACCCCCAAAGAAATATATAGTAAGACAAACAGTGTTTCACTTATTCCGTCCCTTTCCCTGAGGGGTCTAGGGTCAACAGGACTTGATTCTAGTAGTAGGTATGTCAGAGTTCCACTAAGGATTTCCCCGGACACATTAGGTCTCCAGGTTAAAATCCAGCAGCAGAAACCTCTCGGTTCAGTATTACCCATCTCTGTGTGGGTGTAGCGATACCAGCTATCTAATGGGTCATCTATCTGCAGAAACAAAGACAAAGGCCCAACAAGTAACCAACATAATGAATATGGCCAACAGCATGACCTGAATGTGATTGTTTCTCCCCTGCTACTGCAAGCATCTGGATCAAATAGCCTCTCCAGGACTAAAACATAACAGGGTCACCACAGACATTGAGACCATAGACCAATCTACGGATGAAAGAAACTCTAAACAGACAAGCCCCTGTTGAGCCTTCCATATAGTGGGAAGGCGAAACGCGTTGGGCGGGGTTATCTGTCCACTTTGATGGACCACATCTAAAAATCATCTGTTCACATTATTCTAGGACCTCTGACGGAGGGTGGGAGTGGACCAAGAAACTAAGGTTGTTATACACCCACACAGAGATAGGTAATACTGAACCGAGAGGTTTCTGCTGCTGGACTTTAACCTGCAGACCTAATGTGTCCGGGGAAATCCTTAGAGGAACTCTGACATACCTACTACTAGAATCAACTCCTGTTGACCCTAGACCCCTCAGGGAAAGGGACGGAATAAGTGAAACACTGTTTGTCTTACTATATGTTTCTTTGGGGGTGGGTTTTTTCCTTTGTGATTTGCACTGACACTAGTATCAGTTTTACACTGGCTTTTAAACAACCAAATTAAAGCTTATCAGCGAAACAGAGTATCCTGTCGTGACTAATTAGATTATATTGGATAACTTGTAACAAAAATTATCGGTGAATACCTATCTCGCTGGTAATTGATTCTCCCATATCTCACCTTTTGAGAACAACTACCCTGCCTCTTGGTGAGGTTACAACACTGAAGGACCTTCACAGATAGATGCATTCAGTTTGTGGCTAAGCCTGCCTTTTAGATTACGGGGTCTGCCGTTTGTCTGGCCTTCCCCGCCACTTGGGTTTCTAAGGCAGTTAAGGCTTGGGCTGAACACTTGCGGTGCAGTTTATTAGCTGGTTCACAAGCAGTGGGATTAGCAGAAATGGTGGATCACATTGAACAAGTAGGTATATATCTAGAATCATATAATGGTAGAGTTGGAAAGGACCTCCCATGTCATGTGTGCCAACCACCTGCTCAAAGCAGGATTCTCTAAATCAGGGGCGAAGAACCATTATTCTGCCGAGGGCCATTTGAAAATTTCTACAGTCCCTATCAACTTGAAAATTACCTGCTATATTTGTTTAAACAATCAACTTGCCCCTACTGTGGTGGCTGGAGCTGCTTCTCTTTGGTGTGGTTGATATTGGTCAAGTTGCTTCTCAACTGCTTTCCCAGGGTTGCTAGAGCCCTGGACATCACAGGAGAGGCTGGCAGCATTTACTTCACTGGGGGTGGCTGAGGCTGGGGGATAGAGATCACCGGAGAGCTGGATTTAAAGGGCAGACAGTCGGTAAAACGTGTCTGCCAGCCTGAGCACTGTGGTCCCCTGGAATCTGCTTGGGGGCCACAAAAAAGTCATCGAGGGCCGCATTTGACCCTGGAGCCTGAGGTTCCCCACCCCTGCTCTAAATCATCCCAAACCGGGGTGCATATCTAAATCATCCCAGACAGATGTCTGTCCTGTGTCTGAAGACTTCCCTTGAAGGAGAACTCACCACCTCTCGTTGATCACTCTCACTGTCAGAGTTTTTTTCTAATATGTAATCTTTGTCTCCGCCCATTCATTTTCATCCCATTTCTTCTAGTCTTTCCTTGTGCAAATGAGAATAGCGCTGATCCCTCTACAGTGTGACAGCCATTGACATATTTGTAGACAGTTAATTTAATAAGTTAGACATTTACAATTTTCAGTGTCCCTTGATGCGACTGAATGCTACGATCAAGCTGCAAGTAGTTGGCTATCTACAGCATGCTGTGGCTCAAGGTATGAAGGGTGATTTAGCATCAAAACAATCCTTTACATGGCTACCTTTGTAGGTCTCCCGCCAGTTTGAAGCCAGACTGGATAAAATTATTGCTGATGTGACTGGTGGCAAAAGTGTCCTCCTGCCTCAGGCTGAAGTCAGCTGGCTATTTCAGAGGCATGGAGCCCTGCAGCTTCCTGCCTTTCGCCTAATGTCCAGCTCCAGAGGTACTGGTCCGTCAGTAGATCCCGAGCATTTCGAGGATCTAATAGAGCTCCCTTTCAGAATAGCACCCTCCTTGGCCCAGAGATAATCAATCTGATCCCAGAGGCAAAAAATGGGTCAAAGCTTGACGGACCCACTTGGGGATTCCCACTGGGTGGGTGGTCGCCGCCTCCTCTTTTAAGAGGCATGGTTGTAGAATAGAGTTTTCCATCCCATGAGATTGATTTTTCAGGTCTCGTTCACCCTGCATCCTTCAGCATAAGATCCAAATTGAATCAAGCTATAACCTCCTTGCTCCAGGCAGGGGTATTACAAGGGTTACCTCCCCAGAATTCTTCAGGGTTTCTATTCAGTTCTTTTTTTATCCCCAAGAAGGAGTTTCCAGCCTTTTAGCTCATCAGAGAGATCCTTGCGCTTCTATTTTCTTATAAGGTAGCTTTCCATATAACAATCACTTCTATCAGAAAGGTTTCAGAACTGGTGACGCTTTCTTGCTGTGCTCCCTGCCTTGTTCGTCACCAGTATAAAGTTGTGCTGAGGCCAGTTCCGATGTTTCTCCCGAAGACTGCTCAACTGGACTTGGTCAAGCTGTACATTGCTATATATAGGCCTATAAGTCAAAGAAAGGGGCACCCCGGTTTGGGATCAGGGCACTCTCTACATGGGCGGTGGGAGGTTCCTGGGCGATTTCTCATCAGCCTTTGACCCTGCGGCTCTGTAAGTCAGCTGCTTGGGCATCAGTACAGTACATACTTTTTTGAAATTTTACAGGGTTCACAGCTCTGCCTTGGCAGATACAAGTTCTGGCAGGAAGACACTGCAGGTAGTAGTAGCTCAAACCTCTGCTTGAGCGTCACCAAAAGGTTTTGTGATTTCAACAGAATATTTACTTTTCCTCTTCCCATCCCAGGGACAGCATTAAAGGGAACCTGTCACCCCCTTTTGGCATTTTAAACTGTGCCCACTAGCTTAGACATTATGTAAATGGGGTTCTAGTAACCCCTGTATTTACCCAGACTGTGACCCTTCATGCCTGTGAAAACAACTTTTATTGTGTCCAGCGGTGGCCTTCTATTGAGTCAGAGAGGCTGTTATATGGTTGTGGTGGCTAAACGTCTCGCTGCCCCTCCGGGCTGCAAAACCCGTCCATCATGTTTTAAACTTCCCGCCCCTCCTTTGGCCAGCGCTTGAGTGACGGTAGCACTCACGTCGGCACGGGTAATGCCCAGGTGTATGTGCATCATAGAACAGTGCAGATGTCTTGCGAGACTTTACAAATCTTTACAAATCTCACAAGTCTTCGGCACTATGCACGGACACCTCCTCCACTGCGCAGGTGTGGGTGCTGTTGTCAGTGCCGAAGTCTCGCGAGACATCTATACTGGTCTATGATGCACAAACACCCACTCCACTGCACCGACGCGAGTGTGGCTATCACTCAAGTGCCCGCCAAAGAAGGGGCGGGAAGTTTAAAGCATGCTGGGTGGATTTTGCAGCCCGGAGGGGCGGCGAGACATTTATCCACCATCACCATATAGCAGCCTTCCTGACTCAATAGAAGGCCACCGCGGGAAACAATAAAAATAGTTTTCACAGGTATGAGGGGTCAGTCTGGGCACATACAGGGGCTACTAGAACCCCATTTACATCATGTGTAAGGTGGTGGGGCAGTTTAAAATGCCCAAAGGGGGTGACAGGTTCCCTTTAAGATGGCCCATGATTGTGTGTCCCTAAAGAAGCAATCAAGAAAAGTAGATTTTTGGTACTCACTGTAAAACCTGTAAAATCTGTTCCTCGTTAGTGTGGGGACACAACACCCTCTCTTGGTTGCCAGGTTGGATGTGTGTTTACGTTGTTCTTCTCTTAGTGGATATTTTGATAACTTTTTTTTATGCTTTAATTCTGTTGTCTTTTCCTCTCCTGCTGCTTTCACACTAAATTGAGATTCAAAGGGTACATTTTCTCCTTGTGGAGAGTGACATGCTAGGTCCGGCATGCCAGTATGAGGAGACCTAAAAACCTGCAATGCTCCCATGGGAAATTAAATATTCAAATTGGCTCTTCAGAAAGAAAGAGGACTTTAACTCTAGAGCCACCTATTGGAAGTAGCAATCCTGAAAGTCAAAATCAAACTATTAATGAGCCTTGTCATATTACTTAGGTTAATAATAACCAAACTAGAATCCTAGTTTGCAGACCGTGGTTCGGGGTAATGCCCCTCATCAATGTAAAGTATGAGATCTGGTTTTCACTAAACTGAAGAAACTGGATGGTAGCAGGCAAGGGGAGGAGACAATTTTAGTTCTATGTAATAGTAGTGTCAGCCTCCAGGTGGCAGCAGACTATCACATTGTTTTTTGTTTCCCAGTGAAACCTAAAAACCTACTTATTGTGGTCTGAAGACGTATAGAGCAAGTTACTAAATTTTTCCTAGCCATCCATAAGGCATAAATACATGAAGGTATTTCCTGTAAGATGCTCTTTAGCAGGGGCTTGCTAGCTAATTTTTGGAATTGCTGTAGAAACAAATACAGAAAAGAGACACGCAAGTGCAGACACCAATCCATTCCTGGCAGCACCCTGTTCTCAAGAGAGGTGCAGATTCCAAATCTTTCATACATTGTGTGGGTCTTCCATAAATGTCACAGATGGATATACCATTGTAACTCCAACTCATGCAAGATGACAGCCCCCATACTCATGTACAGAAAATAGAATAAAAAAAAGAATCAGAACATTAATATATAAATATATATATTTTTTATATATATATATATATATATATATATATATATATATAATATGTGACCACACTTATGTTATTTGCAGTGTCCTGCTCATTGGGCAGAAAGCAGGTCCTCTACAGCATTGAGTAGGCTGAGGTTTCATCTTTCAGAGATGCTACAAAAGCTGATGATGCCTATAATGTTCATTTATCTTTAGGACTCCTGTCTTTGATTGCTTGTTTTAGGCATGTTCTCTGCCAGGCAGCTCCACTTACACGTCTCTGAAACATAACCTATGGCACAGAGAGGCCAAAGTGTTTAATATCTTTGCAGAAAATGTATAATATATTATAAGAAACCGATATTTTAGAATATAATGGCATTTTTCTCACAGAATGGGAAGCGCTTTATTATCACGCTTTGACTTAGTGTTCATCCTGCTTGATACTCCTAATGAAGACCACGATCATTTACTGTCAGAACATGTCATGGCCATGAGGTCCGGGTCAAAACACGTCGTATGTAGCGCGAGTGTAACACGGGCAAACACGCAGGACTCCAACATCTCTGTCCTAGAGGAGACTTCCGACAGGCCTCTGAAAGAGAGATTAAAGGTATTGCTAAATGTAAAAAAAGACAATGTAAACCGTGTACTGAAGTTTTCATTAAGAAAACCAAAATAAAAAGCCGCTTTGGTTTATTCTAGGTCCACCCTGGGGAACACATTGATGCAATTCCACATCAGTTGTTAAGAAAGTACATTGGTTATGCGCGACAGTATGTGCAGCCAAAGCTGTCCCTGGATGCAGCTCAGGTTCTCCAGAACTTCTACCTGGAGCTCAGAAAACAGAACCAAGGCATAGACAGCACCCTGATAACCACCAGGCAACTGGAGTCCTTAATACGGCTAACAGAGGTGCAAAAACATAGTCCTGAATGTGATGTGTCCAGCAAAGGCTCACACACAACAGTTTTTACTAATTATTGTTTATTTTCTATTATTGTATTATACATTTTATGTATCTATTGTGTATACTGTAATTCTATATAATATTTGTACAGTATATTCTAAAAGATGAAATATCGGCACAGCATCCTACATTTATAGAGATAATGATCTGGCTTATTTTTGCAGTCATCCGAGACAATCACTTTCACAATACATTCATTGTGCAGTCAGCTGATCTGGGTCTTTCTGTCGCCATCACCAGCAAACAGATGATTTTGCAAAGGAAGGCTAAGCTAGCCTATACTATTAAATGGTGGCCGTTTATATGAAGGGCTCACAGTGTGATAAAAGAATGGCTCACGTATACCTGAACAGATATTGCTTATACAGGGGAGCGTACAACGGCGGGTTCTAAGCTGACAACCCACCTCTACAACGCCCTTACTCTCTAATAAGGCTTATGGGCACAGGTTATCTTCATAAATGTGACCACACTAGGCCACAAATTTCCACTTACACTCAGAGTAAACTACAACTGAATAATCTATTTGGAAAATTAATAGTCTTGTATTGTACTCAGGCCCGAGCACGATTAGAACTGCGAGAAGAGGCGACCAGAGAAGATGCTGAAGAAGTTGTACAAATAATGAAATACAGGTAACCAGTGTTCAAAATTCCAAAATTTGCATGATTAATTTACACATTTCATGTGATTAGTGACCTCAGTCTTCTTGTTTCCAAAAGAACATTTAACACAGAACTTAATTCTCATACATTGTAAAAATTAAAAGATTACTTTTTTTCTAAACTATTGATCATTTGGAGTTTGACCGATGAGTCCTCTCTTTCATTGATAATGAAGGCCCACATGTCTCATTTACACGTCCGTGTTTAAGCACATACTTGGAAAAAATGGTCTGAGTGTCATCAGTAAGGCTGCCTTCAGACTTGCAGATGCATCTGCAGCGTTTTGCAGATGCATCTGCAAGCATCTGCATGCAGACCGCGGCCCCTATGTTTATAATGGAGCGCACGGCGGTCTGCAGATGCTTGCAGACCGCCGTGCGCTCTCATTGCCCGCCATTAGTGATCTGTGCGCAGGCGGAAGCCTGCGCACAAATCACACACTCTCGCCCGCACCCGGGACGCGAAATGTTGCGTCCGTGGTGCGGGCGAGAGTGTGTGATCGGTACGCAGGCATCCGCCTGCGCACAGATCACTAATGGTGGGCAATGAGAGCGCACGGCGGTCTGCAAGCATCTGCAGACCGCCGTGCGCTCCATTATAAACATAGGGGCCGCGGTCTGCATGCAGATGCATCTGCAAAACGCTGCAGATGCATCTGCAAGTCTGAAGGCAGCCTAAGGGGTGCAAGTTTCATCAGTAAAAGGTCTTTAGTGTCAGTTTTTACCATCAGTGATCTTTACATAGGGATATATAAATGACAAAGCTGCTCCTAGCCACTGTAATGTTATTCATGGACAGCGCTTGAATTGTACACTGTGCCATCCGTGTGCTATCTGTCATTGTTCATGCACCCATAGACTTGTATTGGTGTTTTTCATCTAGGATATTAGTAACAAAAACTAACATGTTTCCAAGACTTTTTCATGGACATATGACCTTCAAAACAACCCCATGTATATGTGAATAGCCCCACTGACTTAATGGGTATGTGTCCAATCTGTGAAAATCAGGATGAGAACACGTGCATTAATCAGGGGCGTCTGAATGAAGCCTTAGTCTTAATTCGCCACACTACATCTAAGAATTAATAATGTGCGATTATGCTTCATAGACTTGAATGAGGATATTGGAAATAAAAGACTACACTGAAGGAGAGTCTGAATGACAGGTTATACAAGAAATAATTGTGTTCAGCTTTCCTTCTGCTCGTGGAAGGTAGCCGTTCCCTTGCAGAGATTTAGCTGCTTTAATGTAGCATTGCATTTTTTTTTAAACTTATTTTTTAACCCTGGACAGTGTTGCTCAGGCAGCTGTACAAGGAGCTGCAATGGCCCCATGTAAGTGTATGAGACAAGCTGCAGCTACTAGAATGGCTGGA
This sequence comes from Allobates femoralis, assembly GCA_033576535.1. Lineage (NCBI taxonomy): Eukaryota > Metazoa > Chordata > Amphibia > Anura > Aromobatidae > Allobates > Allobates femoralis. The sequence goes on from JARQOC010000001.1 coordinate 538,142,879, forward strand.
AGCACTGCTTTACCAGAATTTAGAAGACTGGCTTGGATTGAGAGGTCTCTCCCTGTGTGTGTATTGGCAAAGTCTTGACGGTCCAGGGCAGCAGGTGGGGAGAATACGCCGAGGACCCGCCTGTCCGACTAACCTACAGCGCAGCTTGATCCTTTTAGGTTTTTAGCATGTTTTCCTCTGAAACACCACAACTTTCAGAGTAAAACATACCTGGCTGATATAATGCAACCAGTGTCTCATATATGCTGGCCATGGATTGAGCATCATTAATCAGTTGACAGGTTCACTTTGAATGATTGATGGATCTTTAAGAATATCACTAATGTATTGTTTGCATCATGCGCACTGGGCACATGAAGAGCTCACACATGGCGCGGGGAGCTAGGACTGCAGAGAGTAATCCCATATTTATTTATTCTTCCCTAAACCAATGTTTTTATCCTTTGTAGTCTACTGGGAACGTACTCAGATGAGTTTGGGAAATTGGATTTCAACAGATCTCAGCACGGCTCTGGAATGAGCAATCGATCACAAGCAAAGAAGTTTGTTTCCGCACTTAATAGGATTGTAGAGAGAACCTACAATAATCTATTTGATTATCAACAGCTTCGGCAGATTGCAAAGGAACTTCAGATACAGGTAGTGTAACACATTAGACCCCTCTAGATATATGTCCTCTTCTCTATTGTTCAATTGTTTTCTGACAAGGGAAAGTGATGTCTGCCTGTGTAACTAGAGGCTGGACTCTCTGGAGTCTGAGAGGGACAATATTCTACTGGATCCTATCAGGTGACAGGAGTACAGTATGGGTGTGTTCACACACACACACACACACACACACACACACACACGACATGTCACTTAGGCCTCTTTCACATCAGCATTTTTACTGATTTGCAGCAGATCCGGCAGGTTTACCGCATCTGCCGCATAACCGACGACTTGCTGCAAGAATGTGGCAAGCCTCCATTCATTCTCTGTGGGACTTGCGGCAGATACGGCAAATGTGTTTTTTGCTGCGATCCGGCTTATCCAGAGGTTGCGGCAGGTCAAAGAAACGCAGATAACCGCATTTTTTTTTACCTGCCGCATCTGCCAGATTTACCATATTGCGGCAAAAACTGCATTTGCCGCATCTGCCGCAAGTCCAATAGAGAATGAATGGGGGCTTGCCGCATTCTGGCTGCAAGTCGGCCGTTACGCGGCAGATGCGGTAAATCTGCCAGATGTGCCGCAAATCAGCAAAAACGCTGATGTGAAAGCAGCCTAATTTAAGTGGTTTTCAAAGAATGTTGCAGCTGTATAAAAAGCAATGTGGATTTCCTATTTAAAACCATAGGAGGTAGTTAGTGGATGGTTTGTATGTGGATTTCAATGTTTGCTGTAAACTCTGTGTGAACATGCTCTGATGCCGATCGTACACAATGGCCACTTGTCTCTCTGACAGCTCAATATTTACAAACTAAAAGACATTTGTAACATTACTTAATTTCCTGGAGGTACAAGAAAGCATGTTGAAATCCAAGATGACAAATCTTCATTCCTCGATGACACGTTACTGTCAGAGGGTTTGATATTGATACAAAGTGTACGGCAACTTTTAGGCTGTAAGGTATAAGAATGTCTTTAGATTGCATATATCCTACATGTCAACTCCAAGGAGAAGACCAGAAATAACTCAATCTCCACAAAATAATGAAGGAAATTCTTTATTTTCTCCTTCGCCTCATTGGGGGACACAGGACCGTGTGTGTTATGCTGCTGTCCACTAGGAGGCGACACTAAGCAGAATCTGCAAAAGAGTTACAGTGGCTCCTCCTCTGTAGCATACACCCCTGGAGCAGGCACTGCCTCACCAGTTTTTGCTTAGTGTCTGTAGGAGGCGCATCTAGATTTTATTCTCTCAATTTTTTTTTTTTCACTTTTTAATTTTTTCTTCAATAGAAGAAAAGTGGGTCCGGCGTGGCCCCCGGCATGCTCCTTTCTCGGCCACCCACTGTTGGGGCGCTGGGTTAAAGTTGAGATATCCTTATATATGCCGCCCTCCTTTCTCGGCATCCCACTGTTGGGGTGCTGGGTTAAAGTTGAGATAGACCAGCATTCCATCCTCCTTCCTCATGTCCCCACTGATGGCGACATGAGTTAAAGTGAGGTTCTGCAGCATCTCCTCCCATGCACAGAAGCAGATGTTTCCCTCGAGGACTTAAGACTGCAGAATAAGGAGCAACAGCCACCCTCCCCACTTTACCTGGTCGGTACTTGGGTTGAGACATCTTTAAGGTACCCCCATGAGATCCCTGCTGCTGCAGGATTGGAGACTTTCCCAGGCCCCCTATGGGGCTCCCCCAGGGGATTTTCCCGCCATTTTCCTGGCGCAGATCAGGGGCTCCGGGAACTCCTTGGTGGCTCTCTCCCTCCTTTCTCAGCCCTGCGGGGGTCTGATAGTTAAGAGCTGCTCCAGCCCACACACGGCCCTGCAGTGCACGGCGTGGAATACTCCGCCAGAAGCAGTTGTGGGGGCCACTGTCCTTAACATGTATTTTTTTACAGGGGGCCTCCGCCGCGAAGTTCCGGAGAACCGTCCGGACTTCCGCGCCTGCCTGTCCCCGTTTTCGGGGCCGCATTATAATCTAGGCCCCGGCTCGGGCCTACATTGCTGCAGCGCCGCTCAGCCCCGCCTCCCGGCCACCCACCGGATGACGCTGCGGACGCGTCATCGAGAGGCGGGACAGTCATTGCTGGCGCCTTCTCGCTCGCTCGCGAGATCTCATGCGCGCCCTGAAGACTTCGTATGTCCCGCCCCTCCTCCTCCGCTCTACCACGGAAGTCGGCGGTCTCCATGGCAGCAGGACGGAGTCCTGTATCAGGGGCAGGCCGCCATGCAGGTATACGAGGGATCCGCACAGGGGACATGGAACTGGTCAGATTGCTGATCAGTTACCTCCCACACTATGGGCAGCATGCGGCAGAGGTGACAATGCTGCAAGGTTGCAGACACCATGATATTATGTTCTGTAAGTGCTGCAGTACTGCTGGCCAGTCTAGTGCAGCCATAGCAGAAGTATGCAGCTCAATAGCTTACTGCTGAATAAGCTAGCCTGCTTCTCATCCTATATTGTGTCACAGTGGGAGCATTTCAGGCAGCACGAGATGGTGCTGCCCTGCATAACAGGCCATTCCTTACTCCCCGGACTGATTACGTCGAGCCCGTGCACTACTATGGTTTCTTCAGTTCTATTACAGCCCCTTCAGGTCTTCAGTATAACTCCGTCCAGGACTTTGAGTTGTCCTTAAATCTAGAACCGCCAGCACCTAACGTTCTAGTAGGAGATCTAATGCCGTCCGGTGATCAGGTCCTGGATATCTCCGACCCACCAATTGGGACTCCAGACACACTGTGTCTTTTAAACGGGACAATGACGGAGCAGATATTTTGCAGATAATCCTGTTTTTCAGGGGTTTTTCTAAACACATGGCTCTCACCCTGGGAAAACTAATTAATGCACGCTGTGTCCTCAACTGGGCCACGTTACTTTAAGCGCCTCCCCCAGTACCCTGACTTGCACTACTATCCTGAGGCCCACGAACGCCGATCCTACTCTGGCGGACCAGGCAGCTCAGGTTGCAGACGCAGCTGACTACCTGATACAGCAACCCTTTGTTTTGGCCCGTCGCACAGCATTAGCAACTGTCAATACTATTGCATTTACCATGCACCTCCATAGCAAGAATGGTCATCACACTCTGTCTCCAAAAGACTCCCTCACAGGCTTCAGCTCCTCAGCAGACGTCTACTCAGCGAACAACTGCATGGATTGCCTTTAGATGCCACGGGAGGCAAATACACTAATCTCCCTCAGCACACTGCCAGGCGGCTCCTTCAGTCGCCGCCAGCATACAAAGGAGCCCGCTGTGGGGCAGTGGGTTACGACCTCTGGCAATGACCCGATCTCGGATGCTGACCCTGGGTTCAATACCCCTTGGCCTCACGACAAAATAGACAAAGCGGTGGAAAGAGCGGTCTCCACTTCGCTTGCCATCATTTTGTTACCCATCGACTGGCTCACCACCGCAGACTAGTGATCGATTGCCACGCTGGGGGCGATCACAGACTAACCAAAAAGGTTACTCGGCCTGGCAAAGACAGTCTCGCCAATTTACGCCCAAGAGACCAAGGCCTCACAGGCCTTCTGTTCCCTTATTCCTACACCACCAGGTTACCCGGCATACAGGACAAGTGGGTGCGAAGCCAGCCAACCCGCCCAACCATTCCTTCCTTTCAGTCCCCCAAAAATTCCCAGTGAAGGCCCAAGCATTCTTTACGGCAGTTAAGTCTCTTCTAAGCTCAGGAGTCATGGTACCCGTACCACGCGAGGATGTGTTTTTAGCAGTTTCGATCCCAATCTGGGTAGTCTCCAAAGAGGGAGGTACAGTACGGCCTCTACTACACCTACTCCAACTGGATAAATATGTCCAAGTCAGCCATTTCCGCGTGGACTCTCTTCACTCCATATTTGCGTCCAGGGAATAGGATAAATTCCTCACGTCCAGGGATCTACAGGGTGCCTACCTGCAATCTACAAGAACGCTGCCAATGAATGGCATATCCTTTCGACTTCGCTACAGGTCCAGGTGTTTCCTGAAGTATTCATACATGTCATGGTGACCATCCTGATTATTATTTTATTATACTTACATACCTGAATGACCGGCTCATCGAAGCGCCGACCTTCTAGGAATGTGAACACAGTGTTCTCTTCACGGTGGTCTCTCTGAAAACGGATCGGCTAACTGGTCAACCCCCACAGGCGGTCTCCGATCTTACTTAAACTACAATTCACTGCATCAACGGCTTAAGTCAACCTTCCCCAGGATGTGGCATGGGCCCTTCGGATATGAGTCCGTGCCCTCCTTCGCCGGGTTCCGCAGTTCTTCAGCACTGCCATAAAAGTTCTCGGCGGAATTGTGACAGCAACATCGGCAGTATCCTTCCGCAGCTACTCCTCAGATCACTTCATAGGAAAAGAGATACCGGTCTCTCGACGAAAGGGTTCGCCACCTGAATCGGCCAGGCAGTCTCTCTACAGGTGACTCTGGCCACTCTCTCTCTCTCACGCAGGAAAAGTCTTTCTTCTACCATGTTAGAATGTTCTGACCACCGATGCGAGCCTATTTGGATAGGGCGTGGTACGCCCCCATCGCAGGTTACAGGACTTAGAGTCCCACCTGGACTCACAGATGCCTATCAGTCTATTGAAGATCGGACGATATTTCTACCACTAAAGCTCTTTGGACTTCTTCTTGCAGGCTGCCGTATCAGACTACAATCAGACAAGGGTATGGCTGTGGCATGTGAGGACCACTAAGGCGGAACCCGCAGTCTCCAGGCGATGGCAGGAGTTCATTTACTAGGCGGAATCCACAGTACTGTCGGCCATCCACATATCGTGTATGGACAATTGGAATGTGCATTTCCTCAGCTGCCAAGCGATAGACTCAGAGAACTGGTCCCTACATCCAGACTCCTTCTGACATGCCGACGCTTGAAGAACCCCGGCCGTGAATCTCATGGCGTGGCGCCTGAATACCAAGGTTCCTGTACTCAGAGCCAGGTCCCCTGACCTGCAGTTTTTAGGGGAAAATATACTAGTATTTTTTGCTCTCTACCCCTTATACCTAAGGTAGTGAGACAGATCAAGCGAACCTATCACCGGATCATCTTCATGCTCCAGACTGGCCCAGTAGCACTTGGTACGCCGCTCTCGTACAACTCACAGCAGACGTGCCAGGGCACCTACCAGACCGTTCAGTCCTACGCTTTCATTGACGTTTTGCCATCGGACTTCGTCGGTTCTGACCTTGTCGGCATGGCCCTTAACACATGGGTCTTCATCCATGCTAGCCTTTTTCCTAGGATGCTGTGGCGCCCATACTCAGAGTGGGACTCCTCCCTCAGTACAGATTTACCTCTGTACATAGGACACCTATCTTGCTTGGTGTGACGCTCTACGTCGTTCCCTTCTGTACCAAGAATTCTTAATTTCTTTCACTTGAGCTTGGACTCATGATCGTCCTTGGGTTTCCTCACAGGACAGTTTTCAGCCTTTTCCGTCCTATTCCTGAGCCACCTTGCTTCTATTCCTGATGTGTAATTCTTTTTTCAAGGTATTTGTCTTCTACCTCCTCATTCCAGGGCACCGCTGGTTCCGTGTGACATAACCTTGTCCTCACGGAACTACAAGGGCCCTCCTTCAAGCTTCTCTCAGGAATTCCTCTTTCCATTCTCGTATAGAATGTGGTATTTTTCGTAGCACTCACCTCTCTCCAAAGAGTCTCGAAGCTTACAGCTTTTTCCTGCATCCTGCCACCTCTGGTCTTCCATCAGAGCAAGGTTTCCCTACGGTCGGCTCTTCTTTTCTGTCAAGGTGGTGTCATCTTCCCACCTGCTTAGGGTTATTGTTTACCATCACTGTACCCAGCATTCGTTCTTGGGGTCAACACAGTTTTTTTCATATGATGGACCTTGTCAGAACTCTGTGTCCAGGACAGCACCTCAGAAGGTCGGGCTAGCTCTCTCTTCCTTCTTTCAGAGTGGAAATGCTCAGGCTTGCCAGCCTCTAACACTTCTCGAGGTAGTTAGATCAAACCAACCCTCTAGGACGCTCTTACCATCGAAAACCCGCCCCTTCTGGCAGGTAACAATGCACATTCTATTCTGGCCGTAGGGGCCTCCTGGGCTGTTAAGCGCAAGGCGTCATCACCGCAAGTATGTAAGGCAGCCACATGGTACAGCCTACATGTTTTTCCGAGGCACTATAGTATTCTCACTCAGTCCCGGTAGCGGTAAGTTAGGTAGACGTAGCCTCCAGGTGGCAGTAGCCCACCTGTAGGTGCATAGTCCTTCGCTTCCTTTGTTCCATGTTAATAGTTCCATTGCTTTTCCCACCCAGGGACTGCCTTGGGACGTCCCACGGTCCTGTGTCCCCCAATGAGGCGAAGGAGAAAAGGAGAATTTTGTGTACTCACCGTAAATTCCTTTTCTCTTAGCCTCTAATTGGGGGACACAGCACCCACCCTATTGCCCTTGTGGGCCTTTTTTTCTACGGTTCTTACATAGTTTCTCAGCTGTTACATGGTTAACAAGTTTACACGTGTTTGCCTATCATCACTCTGCTCAATGTTGCATGTTTAAACTTGGGCCTGTTCGGTTCCAGGCCTTGTAGTACTGTGAGCCTGTTTGGTTATAAGCTTTGTTATACAATTTTTGCTCCGTTGACTCTTCACGGTTTACACATGGGCCTGTTTAGTTACAGGTCTTATTGTACTCATATTCTTTGCTAACTCTTACCTGTTAAACTGTTATTACCTCGTTAGCTATATCTGTTTTACTGTTATCTATACTCTCCTACTGCTTTAGCACAAAACTGGTGAGGCAGTGCCTGCTCCAGGGGTGTATGCTACAGAGGAGGAGCCACTGTAACTCTTTTGCAGATTCTGCTTAGTGTCGCCTCCTAGTGGACAGCAGCATAACACACACGGTCCTGTGTCCCCCAATTAGAGGCTAAGAGAAAAGGAATTTACGGTGAGTACACAAAATTCTCCTTTTTATTAATAAATATTTTCAAAGCACCATTCATTGCATTGCATCAGTGTTGTACATGCGAAAAGGGGCACATACATAAAAATAAAGTAATCAAATTGACAGACAGATACAGAGGGAGAGAGGACCCCGCCCTCACGGGTTTATAATCTGCAGGGTAAAAGGGAAGGAGACGGTAGATCCGAGGTTGCAGCAGCTCTGGTGGCATCGGGGTCATTGTAGTTTACAGCAGGGGCGTGACTGCAATAGGTGCAGCGGTTGCATTTGCACCTGGGCCCTGCAGTCTAAGAGGCCCTAAGTGTCCCTCTGGTGTATATGAAAAGACCAATGATATTTAACATTTGCAACAATTGGGGGCCTCGTTGGAACTTTTGCATTGGGGCCCAAGAGTTACACCACTGGTTTATAGGCTCCTGTGGGAGACAATCAGATGTGCTGAGGCACTGAACCCTGGAAGGTGCAGGAAGCTCAGGAAACCAGGGATTTTACATGTATAGAGAGGACGGACAAATTATGGACGACATTGTAAATTATTGTTAGTAGTTTAAACATGGGTTTACTGGGGATTTGGAATCCAGCACAACATTTTTATGTACTGTAGGTGAAATAAGTATTGAACATGTCACTAAGTTTCTAAGTGCTAAAAAAATGGAAAAAAGGAACCGCACACACTTGTTGGTAAATGGGTGCTATGCCTTGACAAAAACAAATCCAGGGTTGTGATGAAATAAATCAAAGCCAACAGCAGCGGCAGACCACTGCATTAAAATATTTAGGAATCTTGATACCGGCTGACCTTAACGCAACATATGCTCTGAACTATGTCCCTCTCCTGCAGAAAACCATATCAGATCTTAAACGGTATAACAGACCTCAGCTATCTTGGTTCGGGCGGGTGGGAGTGATCAAAATGGATATTTTACCCCGATTCCTCTATCTCTTTCAGACAGCTCCTGTGCAGGTTCCGGATTGTTTTTTCAGGCGTCTGCAATCGGCCATTAACAGCTTTATTTGGGGAGCAAGGAAACCACGGACGCGGTTTTCAGTCCTAGTGAGACCTAAAGTTAAAGGGGGGTAGGCCTTCCTGATTTTAAACGTTATTATCAGGCAGTCTTGCTCTCTAGGATTGTCGACTGGAGGTTCAGTGATGCCCATAAACAGTGGGTGCTCCTGGAGAAACTTCTATCACCCTCCTCCTTGTACTGGCTGCCTTGGCTGGGGGGGACTGGACGCCCACCTGTGACGGGCTTCCCTCCCCTCACACAAACTGTTTTGAGGTTCTGGGATAGATCATACACGAAATTACGTTTGACTTCCCGATTGAGCAGACTGAGTCCCCTTTTTGACAATCCAGCCTTCCACCCTGCAATGAATAGATCTAGGTATCTGTGCTGGTCACAACTAGATGGAGTGGGGCTGGGACAAGTGAGGGATAGGCTTGCGGGGCTCTCCGGCGTGGGGGGGTTGCGAGGTCCTGACGATGCGGCTCCTTTGTCCTGGTTGGAGTTTATGTAGTTGCGAAGTTTTCTCTCCAATATTTCAATAGGGGCGCTAACTCCGTTTGAATCCCTGATGCTCCCCACCGAGGGTCCCTCCCATGTGGTTTCGGTGCTCTATAGCCTGATCCTGAACTCGCTCCACACTGGCACGCTTGGATTTATGGAGGCTTGGGAGAGAGATCTGGGGATCACCTTTTCTGAGGCAGACAGCTTAAAAATTTTTACTCTTGTGCACAAGATGACAATGTCTAGACAAGCGCAAGAGAGAAATTATAAATTGCTGACGCGTTGGTACAGATGCCCTACCCTGCTCCACAGGATTAATCCGGAAGTCTCAGACACTTGCTGGAGATGCGGTTCTGCTGTGGGATCTATGCTTCATGTCTGGTGGTTCTGCGATCTCCTGCAACCCTTCTGGGCCTCGGTTTTCAATGTCTTCCATCTAATGACTGGGGTCCGCCATGAACCCTCTCCACAATTAGCTCTGTTATCTCTGATACCCGGCTCGATAACCTCCATCAAAAAGGGGATTCTGAGGTTCTGCCTAATAGCTGCCAGGGCAGTTATTCCCCGACACTGGAGGTCCACTGAGGTCCCCTCTACAGTGGAATGGATATCTGAAATGGATAGGTTGCACCGTATGGAATCGCTTGCAACGTGAGATAGTGACGCCGGGTATGAACAGGGGCGCACTTGGTTCCTCTGGCAATCCTTTAAGGAGGGCCAGGGGTTCTTGACTTGGTTGCGCACCTACTCGTAATTTCCAACACCTGGGCGTCTAGACTGCTGGGTCTTTCCCATTCCCCCCCCCCCCTTACCCCTCCTACCCCTTTCTAATTTTTCTCTTTTTTTCTTCTCCCTTCTTATGTCTCAGTGTATACATTTCTCATTGGCTGTGTGTGTTTTCTAAGTTTTGATCCAGACGTGATTTTCAGGTAATGAAACATGCATTCTCTTGTTGGAGGTTTTACTGGTGTCCCTTTGTACCTGATTTCTTACAGCTGTAATATGCCACTGTACTAGGATCTGGATTCTGTATTGGTTATTTCTATTGTTATGCTTGTTTGAAACTTTAATAAATATATTTACAGAAAAAAAAGCCAACAGGCAGCAATCCCAGTAATATAGCAAGAAAGGTGGACTTTAATAGCCCATATGGCACAAGATTTCAGCTATGTGTCAGCCTTTGTCATGTACCTGACAAAGGCTGACACACACAGCTGAAACATTGTGCCACATGGGCTATTAAAATCCACTTTTTTTGCTTCACTACTCCTATTGCTGCCCATTTTCTTTGATTTAAGTTTCTAAGTAAATATATTTCTAAAGGTGCTACTGACACGAATTTCTCACCAGATGTTGGTAATAATCCATCCAATCCACACAGGCAAAGAAATCAAACCATAGATGTCCATAAAGTATGTTATGTGTATTAATGAGAAATGACACAGAGAAAAAGTATTGAATACGCTTACTGAAATTCATTTAATACTTTATACAAAAGCCTTTCTTGGTGATGACCGTTTCAAGATGCCTCCTGTATGGAGAAACTAGTGGTATCCATTGCTCAGGTGTGGTTTTGTCCCATTCTTCCACACAAACACTCTTCACACCCTGAAGGTACTGTGGCCTCCTTCTATGAAGTCTGAGCTTTAGTTTTTGCCGTAATTTATGGATATCTATGGTTTGATTTCTGTGCCTATGTGGACTGGATGTGTTGTTACTGACATCTGGTTAGAAATTCTTGTCAACTTCACCTTTAGAAATATATTTAAATATAAAATTGGTGATATGTTCAATACTTATTTCTCTTGCTGTATATTTTAATATTGAAATATTACTAGAAATACAGGCAGTAATGGTGACATCACTAACATTCCTGTATCGGGTGTTTTCTCTAATTTTGTTTCCTGTCAGGTATCAGACTTTGAAAGTTTTGTGGGCTCACTGAATGACCAGGGATATCTTTTAAAGAAAGGACCTAAAGCTTATCAGCTGCAGACCATGTAGGACCATTTTATCTACCGGGAATCATCATTGTCATCTATTCATCTGGAAGCTGTCAGATAATTTCTACTTACAGACTGGGTATGAGACTAAAGCCCCCGTCACACTAAGCGAGATCGCTAGCGAGATCACTGCTGAGTCACAAGTTTTGAGACGCAATCACAGCTTAGTACAAGAAAGAAAAAATATCATCTGACCATTGATGTCCTTCTCCGAGAATCCCCTTCATGGCATCAGTCGTGGCTTGGCAACCTCCAATTATGGAAAACCAGAAAGCAGAGATTGACCCAGCGATGGGGAAAAACAGCAGCGCATAGAGGAAAATTGTATAAAACTTCACTTTATTGCAGATCCATAAAAAAATGTATATAAAAATAATGCACAATGTGCGGCAGTCAGATCAGTCCATAGGACGGTTAAGAGCGACACGTTTCATTATTAAGGTTTCCATTTTAGCCGAAACGTGTCGCTCTTAACCAACCTATGGACTGATCTGACTGCCGCACATTGTGCATTATTTTTATATACATTTTTTTATGAATCTGCAATAAAGTGAAGTTTTATACAATTTTCCTCTACATGCTGCCGTCTTTCCCCATCGCTGGGTCAATCTCTGCTTTCTGGTAGCAGCGATCAGGTCCCCGTTGTTAGATTGCTGATCATTACAAACCGTTCTGGACCATTTATTGTCGTTCCGCTCCTGCTGGGCAGTGTGCATCGCTGTGTTTGACAGGGACAACGACCAATGATCTCAACACTACGCCCGCGAGTAACGGGGTCCCAACGACCGCTGTATCGTTGCTGCGTCGCTGGTGATATCTGACTGTTTGATATCTCACCAGCGATCACGTAGCGACGCACCAGCAATCCCTACCAGGTTGGATCGTTGTTGGGATCGCTGGTGCATTACCAAGTGTGACCAGTACCCTTAGGAGCGAACCAACCCTATCCTCCCATATAGTAGGTAGCTGGGATGCATAGAGTAGTGCGCTCCTGAAGAAACAAAATTAGAAAACCCCTTTTAAAATGGAGGGTCTACAAAATATTACAGATTGAAAGACCCCACCAATAAGACTAATCAAAAAAACTATTTAGGGAAGAGTCCAATGTGGCATATAGGCAGGAACCCCTGTGTATTACAGCTGCAGCATTGTGAATAGGATTTAATGAAAGCTCCTACACCTCCTGCAAAGAAAAGCCACTGTAAGATGAGCTGCATTGTGGATCTGAAGGTTCACAACTAAATCTATAACCATATTTATTGTTATGACACACTTGAAACATCCCATGGGAATGACCTTCAGAGAAGACATTTATTCACATGAGCTGATCATGTAGCTGGTTGTTATGATTCCAGAAAAATCGCCTTAGAAATCAAAACATAACCTCGATGTGTGTATAAACCGTACCAATTACTTGTCTCATGAGTCCTGAATTGAAATTCCCTCTTCTCATTATCTTTGTAATATATGTATATTGTACGGATAAGATGCTGTTATCAATGAAATAGTGTTTTATGTATATTCTTCTCTGTATATGACATTTGAACTATATATTCTTTCATTAAATAAGGTGGTAAATTTATTGTACACTTGTTCTTACCATCATTATATCCTGAAAGATTCTCAATGGCTTATAAAGGCGTTGCATTTCATACGTTCACATGTGCTAGTGTTAGAAAGTCTGTCATACCCAAAATGGCCATTGAACCGCCTAAATGTTATCGGGCATACTGGGTTTTTATAGGTTAACTTAATATTTAATTAAAATTATCTTCCAATCATAAACAAATAAGGCTGCTTTGGTGTACCCTTAGCGTGGCCTATGCTGTGGTGCACCGTCCTATTTTCATATTAAGACTGGTACCTCATGGTGATTGACATGTCTCCATATCTGAGAGTGAATGATGTGCCGTGTCTCCTGTCTGTGCCGCCAATCCGTGCACCCGGATGTGTAGCAAGACAGGCAGAAGCCAGGTGTCATAGTGCACCTGTGACCTCACTGACAGTATGAGCGCACTGCAGAGATCACTCAGTGCACAGGCAGCAGACACAGCTTTCACTGTTGGATTTGGAGACATGTCAATCACTGTATCCTTTAATCATCTGCCCCATGCTCTTCAGGGAACACAATACTTCTTTAAACACATCTGTTTAACTACCACATCCACCTGTAGATGGTGCATCTCTTTTTCATGATCACTTGTTTAGGTACATATTTTATAGTCCTGAGAACACCAAAAACTTGTAGTAGAGCGGAGTTCATCGTGATAACATTTTGTGCTTTCTTATAGCCTATGTGGGAAGTCCCTGATCTCCTCCTGTGGTTTCATTGATCTAAACTTGAATAATGATCCATTTCTTTCTGTGTACAATTATACAAAGCCCCAGTAGTGAGAGCCTACACTATTTCTATCTGTACTAAGCCTGCACCGTCTGATGAAGAATGGTGGAATCATGCACACAAAATATATAAAATACAAAGAAAACTGTAATTTCATCTGTTGACAATACTTCACTACAAGGTAAAAAACTCCAGACAGTGGTGACATTACAAAGTCTGCACATCATAACGCTCTTAAAGAGACCCTGTCATCTGATTCATGCTGCCCAAGTCGAAATCCACTCTTCTCCGACTATGGTTCCCAGCTGGATAATTGAAGTAAAATAAAATGCTAGTGAGTTTCAGAAAAAATATGCTGTAGCCAGGCTCTGATGGTGACAGGCTCCCTTCAATACTAACAAAGTGACTCCACACACAATAATCAAAGAATATACCGTATATACTCGAGTATAAGCCGAGTTTTTCAGCACACAAATTGTGCTGAAAAGTGCCCCCCTCGGCTTATACTCGTGTCACAGTGTGAAAATCAGTGGGGGGCGGTGATCGGGGGTTGGAGGAGGCGGGGGAAGGCTGTAGTAGGAGTGGGCAGTAACGTGCCCCCACTCATTAGTGCAATACAATATGCACTGCATCCCCCTGTCCAGCAGGGGGAGCAGTGCATATTACATTGCACTATGTAAGCGCCCCCCCATCAGTGGTATATACAGGCCCCCTTGCTGTCGCACACCTGTAAAGTAATAGATCATTCATACTTATCCCTGTCGCTCTGTCACTGCACGTCCTCCGGTCGTCTTCCTGCTTGTACCCGGCGTTATGTCACCGGCACAGAAGCAATGACGTCATCGCTGCTGCGCCCGCCACAGGAATAGAAGCCGGGTACAAGCAGGAAGAAGACCGGAGGACGAGCGGTGACAGAGCGACAGGGATAAGTATGAATGATCTATTATTTTACAGGTGTGCGGCAGCAAGGGGGGCCTGTATACCACTGATGGAGGGGCCTGTATATACCACTGAGGGGGGGCCTGTATATACCACTGATGGGGGCTGTAACCTCTGATGGGGGGCCTGTATTTACCACTGATGGGGGGCCTGTATTTACCACTGATGGGGGGCCTGTATACCACTCATGGAGGGGCCTGTATATACCACTGAGGGGGGCCTGTTTATATCACTGATGGGGGGCTGTATATACCACTGATGGGTGCTGTAACCTCTGATGGGGGGCCTGTATATACCACTGATGGGGCGCCTGTATATATCACTGATGGGGGGGGCCTGTATATACCACTGAGGGGGGGGGCCTGTATATACCACTGATGGGGGGCTGTATATACCACTGATGGGGGGCTGTATATACCACTGATGGGTGCTGTAACCTCTGATGGGGGGCCTGTATATACCACTGATGGGGCACCTGTATATATCACTGATGGGGGGGCCTGTATATACCTCTGAGGGGGGGCCTGTATAACCACTGATGGGGGCTGTATATACCTCTGAGGGGGGCCTGTATATACCACTCATGGGGGGCTGTATATACCTCTGAGGGGGGGCCTGTATATATCACTGATGGGGGCCTGTATATACCACTGATGGAGGGGCCTGTATATACCACTGATGGAGGGGTCTGTATATACCACTGAGGGGGGCCTGTATATACCACTGATGGGGGGCTGTATATACCACTGATGGAGGCGGTAACCTCTGATGGGGGCCTGTATATATCACTGATGGGTGGCCTGTATATACCACTGAGGGGGGGCCTGTATATATCACTGATGGGTGGCCTGTATATACCACTGAGGGGGGGCCTGTATATACCACTGAGGGGGGGGGGCTGTTTTCCACTGATGCGGGCTGTAACCTCTGATGGGGGGGAACTGTATACCAGTGATGGAGGTCCTATATACCAGTGATGGGGGATTATATACCAGTAATGGGGGGCCATTTATCATGATGAGAGGGGCTGTATACTGTGATGAGAGTCTGTTTCATTTCCCCCCCTAGGCTTATACTCGAGTCAATAAATTTCCCTAGTTTTGGAGGGTAAAATTAGGGGCCTCGGGTCGACTTATACTCGAGTATATACGGTATGTGTTATGTCAAAGAAAAATGTAAACTAAATCAAAGTTCAGTCTCACTACACACTGTAGATAGAGGTCACACCTAACCTGATGTGGACATGTAAAGGACACGATCACCTTTAGAACAAGTGAGCAGTGAATTCATCGGTGAGCTCGATCTGTCATCAGGATTTGTTTTCTCCTGAAGTCGTCTACGCTGAGTTAAGACAACATCAAAGTTGAGTAGGATGGTAAAAATACAGTAAAGGGTCAGCAGAGCTCTGAGAAAGGTATACATAAGCTGGGGAAACATGTAGACAAAGATATATGTTATGTACATCAAACTCTGCAAAAGTGAGTACTGGTTCGAAGAAGTCATCACTGAGGTTTAGGTCAGATGGAGAAGTTAAAAAAAAATAGATGACTACATTTAGAAGAAATCAACTCATCAGGTTTGTTTTTTTTCTGCCTTTACTGTGATCAGTATTTTATTAATTGTGCAGTGATAACTCTGCAGACTACCTGCATCGTATCTGTCTACTATGATCATTGTATTCAGTTTCAGAATATTGGTATTATTCACTTACACCATGGGTGGGGAACCTTTTTCTGCCAGGGGCCATTTGGAAATATCTACCAGTCTTCGAGGCCCCACAAAATTATCAACTTAAATTACCGGCTATATTTGGTTAAACAGTCATCTCACGCCTACTATGGTGGCTGGAGCTGCTTCCCTATATTGTGGCTGTGATGTTAAGTGATATTCATTATGTTGCCACTCAACTGCTTTTCCAGGTTTGCTAGAGCCCTAGACATCACAGGAGAGGTTGGGGGGTATATACAGCTCTGGCAAAAATTAAGAGACCACTGCAAAATTTTCAGTTTCTCTGATTTTTGTCTCTATAGGTATATTTTTGAGTAAAATGTATGTTGTTCTTATATATAATATCTCGATGTCCACGAATCCCAGAATGCATCACGCCGACCGGAAGCCACCCCATATTTAGCACACCCAAGTGATAGGTATATTAATATGGTGCAGGCTGGTGGCGGCACAGACAACACAAGCCAACGCTGCACACGCCGCCTGCAGACTCGCGCACGCCTTCCACTGCACCTCTCCCGATGTCGCAGCCCCCCCACCCCCCCTCTCTCCGGTGCCGCACCCCCCCGCACCCCCTTCCTCCAGTGCCCGCAGACCCCCGCACAACCCCTGCACTCTCCCTCCGGCACCTGCAGACCCCAGCACCCCCTTTCTCCGGCACACGCAGACCCCCTCCCTCCAGCGCCCGCATACCCTTGACAATTTACCTATTGGGACTGGACCTTTGGTGATGTCACAGTCATGTGATCAGTCACATGACCGTCAAATCACCGCAGCTCCGCCTCCTGTAGTCTTCACTGCTTCCCAGCTATGACACGGATTTCTCACAGCTGGGAAGGAGGAAAGGTGGGGGCAGAGAGAGATGAAGGGGTGCAACGAGAGCACAGGGGCAGGGTGGGCAAAGAGAGGCAAGGGGGGGGGAAATAGAGTGCAGGGGAGCCAAAAAGACCACAAGGTGGGGAAAGAGATGGCATGGAGGCAAAGAATACAGAGGGCAGGTGGGGACAAAGAGAGCACAGAGGGCAGGGGGGCAAAGAGATGGCAGGGGTGGCAAACACAGCATGGGGCAGGGTGGGGAAAGAGAAGTCAGGGGGCAAAGACTATGCAGAGACAGGGGGGGGTGCAAAGAGAGCGCAGGAGGTCAGTGACGCCCTCCCGATGCGATAAAGGGAGGGAGCAGAGAGAGGGAAGGGGGAAGAGAGATGAAAAAGAAAAGACCACAAGGTGGGGCGGGGAAGGCCAAGATTGCAGGAGGGCAAAGAGAGGGCAGAGTGACCAAAGAGGGTTGGGGGACAAAGATAGCATGGGGCAGGAAGGGCAAAGAGAGCTCAGAGTGGGCAAAGAGAAGGTGGGGGGACAAAGTGCGGGGGGGGGGGGGGGGGGGGGGGCCTCCCATCTAGTATTCTATAAACTACTGACAACATGTCTCAGAAATTCAAAGCTAAAAATTTTGTATTTATTTGCAGCAAATGGGAAATCGTCAAAATAATAAAAAAGAAACCGAGCTTTCAGACCTCAAATAATGCAAAGAAAACAAGTTTATTTTCATTTAGAAACAACAATACTAATGTTTTAACTCCAGAAGCGTTCAGAAATCAATATTTGGTGGAATAACCATGATTTTTAATCACATCTTTCATGCGTCTTGGCATGTTTTCCACCAGTCTTTCACACTGCTTTTGGGTGACCTTACTACACTTCTGGCACAAAAATTTAAGCAGTTCTTCTTTGTTTGATGGCTTGTGACTATCCATCTTCCTCTTGATTGCATTGCAGAGGTTTTCAATGGGGTTCAGGTCTGGAGATTGGGCTGGCTATGACGGGGTCTTGATGTGGTGCTCCTTCATCCACATATTCATTGACCTAGCTGTGTGGCATGGGGCATTGTCCTGCTGGAAAAAACAGTCCTCCGAGTTGGGGAACATTCCCCGAGCAGAAGAAAGCAAGTGTTTTTCAAGGATAACCTTGTATGCAGCTTGATTCATACATTCTTCGCAAAGATTAACCTGCCCAATTCCAGCCTTGCTGAAGTATCCCCAGATCATCACGATCCTCCACCAAATTTCACAGTGGGGTCAAGACACTGTGGCTTGTACACCTCTCCAGGTCTCCATCTATCCATTAGACGACCAGGTGTTGGGCAAAGCTGAAACTTAGACTCATCAGAGATTATGTTACTCCAATCCTCTATGGTCCAATCCTTATGGTCTTTGGCAAACTTCAGCCTGGCTCTCCTGTGCTTCTCATTGATGAAAGGCTTATTTATAACTTTACATGACTTGAGTCCTGCCTCTGGTAGCCTGTTACGAACTGTTCTTACCGTGCACTTCACCCCAGCTGCCATTTGCCATTCCTTTTGTAGGTCACTTGATGTCATCCTGCGGTTGCTGAGTGACATTCGATTAGGATCATGGTCATCCCGGTCAGTGGAGAGTCGCTTTTGCCCTCTGCTGGTCTGTAGCTTTGTTGTCCCAAATGTCTGCTGCTTGACCTTGTTGTAATGGACTGCCGTCTTCGAAATTTTATGGATAGAGGCAACATGACGCTCACTGTATCGCTCTGCTAGTAAGCCAGAATTGAGCCCTTTTCCTCATTCAACTTTTTTTTTCAACTCCTTTGGCATGGTTAAGTTATTTTTTCATTTAGATTACATTTGGGCTATTCCTAGCTCCTGTTTTGCCATCAGCTTGTCCTATTGCAAGAGGATTATGAAGATCACAGCAGTATTTTTTTTATGCTTTCCCTCGTTAAATAAGATTTGGTTCAGTTGTTCACCTAATCAGAAGCACATTAAGTAGAGTGCGGTGTACTTTGGTTGGAATTCAACTGACACTGGAATGGCTGTCAGACGTGTAGAGATGGTGATTTTTAGAAAACTGTGCAGTGGTCTCTTAATTTTTGCCAGACCTGTAGATCACTAGGGAGGCTGAGGCTGGGGCATATAGATCACTGGGGAGGCTGGAACATATATGTCACTGGGGTAGCTGAGGCTGGGGCATAGAAATCATTGGGAGCTGTATTTAAAGGGCAGGCAGTCAGCAAAATGATTCTGCCAGCCTGAGCACTGCGGTCCCCAGGAATCTGGCCGAGGGCCGCAGAAAAGGTCATCGAGGGCCGCATGCATCCCTGGGGCCTGAGGTTCCCCACCCCTGACTTACACTATAATGGTGGAGATGAGCAAATCAATTGACTTGGCCATGTCAGTAGTCTATGACTATTGGATGGGAGTGCTGCAGACCACCTCCGACCTACCGGATCACTTTGCGCCTCTTTGGATTTAGGTCTGGCACAAAGTCATTGTTGCAGCACAACACATGCATGAACATCGCACTGGGTTTACCAGTCAGAAGCGATGCTGATAGGTAAGATGCGGTTTGCAGGGCTCCCACCCAGCCGCAAGAGACTACTGACTGTGGTCCTGTGAATTGGTTCGCTTTCGGCATGGTGATAAATGAAAAATGTTTGTTTTTTTAATTTCAACAGTTGTTTTTTTTTTATTTAATCACTCTATGGTGGTGTCATTCATTGATTCATTGTATAGCGGAATTATCCAGTCACAGCATGGTGGTAACATTTAGCCAATGTAATGTTATTTGTGATAAGTGTAATCTATGTATCCAGATGCCATACAGGTTCTGGCAGAGCGTAGTGCACCTGGAGTTTCCCAATAGAACACATCAGTCTTGGGAAGTCGAGTCCACACCTCTGACAGGACAGAATGGTGCAGCAACTTATGTAAATGTGCCATGATAAACAGCATTTCTGTTTGTCAATCGCTTCATCAATAATTACTTGTACTGCATCATGGACGACCGCAAGTGATTGTGAAAGTTAAGGAGGGAATAAATGTCATGACTTACCTTGTTGGTCCACACTGGTGTCGGTGAACTCGGCACAATGACACATCCTTTTTTTTAATCAGATACATTTTTTATGAATTCACATTTTTTCCATATACAAATTACGCTCGTATATAACAATTTACGCTTAAAGAAACACTCCCTCCCCTTTCCTGCGCCCCTCCCCCTTTAACAGCAATCACCCCACTCCCTTTATATCTTATAGCGATAAATTAATGTCAGTAGTTGTTATATCCAGAGTCCACCTTTCCAAATTTTAATCTTCCAGGCCTTCCTCCCCCCATTGCACTCCCCTCCATTGCACCATCAAGCCACACACCGCCATGGTGTCCATATTTTATCATATAGTTTGGAATTTTTTTTGCCTATGATAGATACTTTCCTCCAGCTGTATAACATAGTCTACCTGTTGAATGAATTCTTGTCTGGAGGAGGGCTCGGTCCCAATCCAATACTTGGCTATCAATTTCCTAGCCACATAAAGGAGCCTCACAATTGCAATTTTACAGGTCTTCTCCACTTTTTTTTTTTTCTCAAACCAGATAAATTTTTATTTGAAATTCAAAACATACAGAATATGCAATCGTCATTGACAAGTTTTACAATTATAGTATACCCCAACAACCCCCTTCCCCCAAATCCCGAAAGTCGAGAGATCAGATTGAGTTCAACCATGGCGACCACAAGGATTCAAAGACCTTCTCCTGTTTACGTCTATGGTAAATTCTCCTTTCCAAATTAATAGTATGTGCTACCTGAGATATGAATTCACTTCTTGACAGGTCGTCCACATCTATCCAATGCATAGCAATTAATCTACGTGCCGTATACAGTAATCTGGGAATTGCGAGTTTCCATACGTTGCTAATGGCTATTTCTTCCACGTATCCCAAGAGGCATATCAGTGGATCTTTGGCAATTTTACATTGGTAAACCCCTTCAATTCTATTCAGAACCGTAGTCCAGAAAGCAAACAGACCAGGACATGTCCACAACATGTGCAGTATATCCGCCCCCTCCGCTCCACACCTTAGACAATCTGAGCTTGCACGTAAGCCTGCCCTGTGTAACCTCGCAGGGGTCCTGTATGTTCTGTGGATCACATGCAGCTGCGAGACTCTACCAGGCTCACTCAAGGGCAATCGAGGCACGTACTCCAGGATTGACTCCCATCTATCATCCGTTACACCCTCTACCTCCCCCTCCCATTTCCATCTGGCCGCAAGCGGATGTTGGAACACAACTGCATGCATCAGATCAGAATAGATAGCAGAGATAACACCTCTTGAGTCACCTTGCTTCCCAATATATTCCAGCAGAATATCAATTTGTAATCGCATTGACATTTTCTTACTTTGAGCTTTATAGGCATGCTGTATTTGCACATACTGAAATATGACTCGGGAATCCCAAACTCCACCTGCAGTGTTGCAAATGATTTCAGACCCGTTCGCTCCACTAGATGTGTGAGACATTCCACTCCCCTACTGATCCAGTTGTCCAATGCTCCCATTTTCCGAAACTCCAACAACCCTTCATTTCGCCAGATTGGGGAAAATCTAGTAAAGAATTTAAGCTCCCTAATGGCCTTAACTTTGGACCATAATTTGTGAATCAATACTATAGTAGGATATCTTTGTTCCAGACTACGAAAGCCCTAAACTTCTAATCCCTGAAACAGGCACCTCCAACCCGTCACCTCTTGCAAGATGTGTCGTGCCGATCCGGCTACTCTGTCTTCAGCCCATCCCCTCAGATGTTGGCACTGTGCTGCAATATAGTACATCCAGGGATTCGGGAGTGCCAGCCCACCCCCATCTTTCGGCCTCTGCAGCGTACTCGCTTTAATTCTCGCCTGCTTCCTGCCCCAAACCAGTTCACCGAAGAGGGACTCCACCCCCGAAGTTTTTTCCTAGTCAGCCAGACTGGGGCATTGTGAAGCACGTAGGATAGCTGTGGCATCAGAATCATTTTAATAAGATTAGTTCTCCCGACCACTGAAAGATGTAACTTGCACCACGCCCTAGCCTTGGCCCTACACTTTCTTATCATGGGATCTACATTGAGCTCTACATATCTCATCAAAGGAAGCGCCACCCAAATACCAAAGTATTTAAATTGGTCGGCTACTTGGAGCTGCCTCCCCCCACTGCCATCTGAGCAAAGTCCACACCCTCATCTACCGCCATCAAACAGTACTTTTCCCAGTTAATAGTCAGGCCTGACATAACTCCAAATTATCCAATTATATTCATCGCCACCTCCAAGGACTCACCCGGATTTTCCAAAAATAATAAGATATCATCTGTGTATAACGCAATTTTCTCTTCCAGTGTTCCAAAGCGAAAACCGCGCACCCCGACAGAGGCCCTAATCCGCGCCGCGAGAGGCTCTATCGCAATTGCGCATAATAATGGAGACAGTGGGCAGCCCTGTCTAGTGCCCCTGTGTAGAGCAAATCGGTCAGACAGCTCACCATTTATCTTAACCCTAGTAGAGCAACCGCACCCACGCCATGAATCTGGCTCCGAAACCCATGCTCACCATCACCCTCCATGGATGCTTCCATTCAACACTGTCGAACGCCTTCCTAGCATCCAATGAGGCTACCACTCTCCGGCCACCATTGTCTGCTGGAAGTTGAATATTCAGAAAGAGTCTTCTTAAATTAATCGTGGTAGACCACTGAGGCATAAAGCCGGATTGGTCAGGGTGTATTATCTTGTGCATTACTCCCGCCAATCGGTTCGACAGAATTCTGGCCAATACCTTAACATCAGTAGTGAACAAGGATATGGGCCTATATGACTCTACCAACTTAGCGTCTTTGTCTGCTTTCGGCAGTACCACTATAATGGCTTCATTCATGGATTCTGGCAACACCCCCCTCCCCAGCGCCTCCTCAAGAGCCACCTGCAGCCTTGGGACCAGGACCTCCGCCATAGCCTTATACACCTCACAAGGAAGCCCATCCAAACCCGGGGACCTGTCATTAGCCATATCCTTCACGTCTCCGTACACCTCATCTGTCAGTGGTCTGTCTATGTCTTCCCGATCATGCTCATCTAACCCAGGAAGGTCTATTGCAGACATGTACTGGTCTATCTCCGCCTCTGACACAGTCAGCTCCGAAGAGTATAACCACTGATAGAAATTTCTAAATATTCCCAATACCTCCCTTGGGTCAGTAACATAACTCCTATCTGTCCCAGTAATCCCATATACCCTGGTCGAGTCTCTCTGAGCAGCCGAAATAATCTACAAAAGGTGCCCCACTTTTTCGCCCTCCTCAAAATAGACCGCTTTTTGAAATGCTCTCTTGTATTCTGCCTTTTTTAAGTAAAATTGGTTTAATTTCCGCCTGGGCCCTTTTGAGCTTACACCTTGCTTCTGGTGTGGAATCAAGTATCACCCCTTCCTCAGCCTTACTGAGCTCATCTAACACAGTTTGCTCCTCATTACGACTAGATGATTTACGCCTGGCAATATCCCTTATGAGTAAACCTCTCAAGTAGGCTTTCATAGCATCCCACACGACTGTCCCACTGGTACTCGCGTCATTCAAATTGAAAAATTCCTCCAGTTCTTTACCAAGATTGTTTACGTTGAAATATTTCAGCCACTCAGGGTGTAGACTCCAGCTTCCCCTAATTCCGTGTCCCCCTCTATCAACCCGTAGGGATACCACAAGAGGACTAGGGTCCGACAGTGTCCGCAATAAGTATTCCACCCTCCCCACCATTCTATCAAACCGTTCATTACCCAGGGCCAGGTCTATACGTGACAGGGTGTGGTGTGTAGATGAGTAGCAAGAATATGCCCGAGTCTCCACGTTCCTCACTCTCCATAGATCCCTCAGTCCCAGTTCATGAAGGAAGTGACCAAAAGCAGTTGGTCCTTTCCTCCCCACATTTCCAGTTGCCGCAGGCCTATCCCAATATTCATCCATAATGGTATTCACATCATGATAGGTGTATCAGGTCGCTTCTGGGATAGTTCCATTATCTCCAGTATTTTCTTCCCAGAATATGGTGGCGGGTTATACAGAGTAGCCAATCCTATCTCCAACCCATTCAATTTACACCACAGCAAAATGTATTGACCTTCTTTATCAGTATGGACTGCCACATCTTCATATGGCACCCCCCCAGGTATAAGGATTCAGACACCCCTAGCATAAGACGAGTATGTAGAATGATAGGTTTTCTGTAACCATCTTCTATTGAGAACCTCCACCTTTTCCTCCACTAAATGCGTCTCCTGCAGACATATAATGGCAGGTCTAAGGGACCTCACTTGATCCAGAATCGCCACCCTTTTTGTCCCGTCTGAGAGCCCTCTGATGTTCCAGCTGATAATCTTATAACTATCTCCCATGGCAGCACCAAACTCGAACACCTTCCCACCAAAATGTGGTCGCCAAACCAAAGACTAAACAAGTTGCAAACCTTCTCTCTCTTCCCCACCCCCCTCCCCCCGAACAAACCCCGTAAACAAGACACATTAGTGTAACAATCATCATCACTCTCTACGCTGAGAGCGGGAGCAAACAAACTAGAACGTCTTTAGCGCACTCTGCGAAAGTCTCGGTATCCACTGCGGTTCACGATCCTCCGCCACAAGCAGGAGTAGTTAAACCCTCCTGGTGAGAAAGAAAAAAAAAAAGGGGTGGGGAAAGTAATGTATAATACTAAGAATAATTACTAAGTTGCACCGGTGCCAACCGACTACATGCCCAACTGTCTGCTCGGCATTAGATGTCAGTCTCCAACAGCGTCTTCTCCGCAGGTCCAAGAAAACCTGCTTGAGGCGTCCAGGCTCAGTCTTTCTTCTTATCTTTCTCCGCTCTTAATTTCCTGGCATTAACCTCAATCCACTTCTTGGCGTCGTTAGGGGTTTGGAAGAAGAAGACCTTGTCCATGGCTGCGACCCTCAGTTTTGCTGTATAAAACATAGAATACTGGATGTCCAGTGCCCGAAGCCGTTTCTTAACTTCACTGTAGCTCCTCCGGAGTCTTTGCACCTCGGGCGAAAAGTCAGGATAAAAGGAAACGTCATTCCCATCAATAGTCAGATCTTGAATTGTCCTAGCTTTTCGCAGTATTATATCACAGTCACGATAGTTCAGGATTTTTGCCAGTAAAGTACAGGGGCTATCCCCTGGGGGTGGGGGCTTCATTGGAACCCGGTGCGCCCTTTCCACCGCAAAGAGACGTGTCAAGTTTTCAGCACCAAATTTGGTCAGCAACTAATTTTCTATAAACAGCGTGGGATCGCATCCCTCAGTTTTTTCAGGGATTTTTACTATACAGAGATTGTTCCTCCTGGAACGGTTCTCCAAATCCATCTTCTCCACTTTAACTTCTTCCACATATCCCAACACACACTTCCGGATGCCTTGGAATATTGCATATATATTTCGCTTCTATCAAGTTGAGAACTACAACCCAAAAGGACAGTAATCTCGGACATTCCCACAACATGTGTAGAATTCCCACCCCCTCCAATATACACCTTGGACATTCCGAAGTAGCGCACACACCCACTCTACAAAGAAACTCTGGGGACCTATAGGCTCTATGAATAGTGAGCAGCTGTGACGGCCTTCACGGTTCGCTCAATGACAGTTTGGGGACATACTCCAGAATAGATTCTCATTTTCCCTCCTCTATAGGGCCAAGATCTTCCTCCCACTTACCCCTTGCTGTGATCAAATGTTTCAATAGGAATATATGCAAAAGGTCTTTATACACAGTAGATATCACCCCTCTCGTTCCTTCCATACAAATGTAGTCTAGGACAATGTCCTTGTGAATACGCAGCTCACCTACATTGTTGTGTAAACGCATGTTTTACCTGTAAATATTGATACCTTTGCGTATCAAGCAATTTAAATTCCCCCTTCAGTGTCTCAAATGTTTTATGGTCTTGGCCCGTCAGTAACTGAGAAACACAACAAATCCCTCTACTAGTCCAGTCTTTCAGTTCTCCCATCTTAAAAAATTCGCTCAAGTTGTCGTTAGTCCAGAGAGGGGTATATATTGTCAACCCAGTCACATCTCTAAGCTTTTTAACTCTAGCCCACAGCTTATGTAAGAGACCTAACGTCGGGAGCTTCTTGCCCAGCCTACCAAAAAAGTGCCTGCCTCCAGACCCTGCACTAGTGGTGCTCTATGTATCACATACTCTAGGATAGCTTGTACTGTCCCCTTCTGTGCCCGTGTCACCCACATCCTCTGACATGTTGACTCTGTGACGCTAAGTAGTAGATCTAAGGATTGGGCAGAGCCAAACCTCCCTCCTCCTTGGGTCATTGCAAGATCTCCAACTTTATCCTAGGCTGTGTTCCTCCCCACACCAATCTCGGAACATGGTGTTAATTCGCTGCCACCGAGAGGTGCAGCTTACTCCACGTTAGTGCTTATCTTTCAATTTTTCCAATAATGGTTGAACATTAAGCCTCAAGTAGTCGTCCACCGGCAGTGCAATTTGAATATCCAGGTACTGAAATTGTTCCACCAATGTAAGCATAGGATGGCTAAACCCCTCCAGGCTCCCTGCTTCCTGTCCTATCTACCATCATAATGTGTGATTTATCCCAGTTAATTTTTTAAACCCGACCGGGTCCCAAATCTTTCTATGATATCCACTGCATTTTCCAATGATGCATACCAGTCCTTTAAAACAGCAAGACATCGTCTGCGTAAAGCGCAATTTTCTCCTCCACCGTATCTGTGCAGCTAAAGGCTCCACAGCCAGGTCAAATAGTAATGGAGAGAGGGAGCACCCCTACCGATTCCCCGTAGGAAGATCAAATCTATCCGGCCTCTCCCCATTCACTCTAATTCTTGCCATCGGGAAGGAGTACAGCAACTTCACCCAAGCGATGAAAACCAGCCCAAAACCCATCTGCCCAAGGACCAACCACAAATATTCCACACTGTCAAATGCCTTGTGTGCGTCTAAAGATGCAATGGCCCTATGTCCTGCGTTATCTGCAGGCAATTGAACGTTTAAGTATAGGAGTCGGAGTCTGAGCTCATTTTGGTGGAGTCGGAGTCGATATAAAATGGACCGACTCCAGGTTCAGTAGGTCAATGCTGAATGTGCTGAATACGGATCTTAGTTCTTTGGTGTCCCCTTTTTGTATACACAGGTGTTTTTGTTACTAATGCTATAGTGTCCATGTACTACAGCTTGCTTATTCTGTGTCATATCTTAATATTTATTTATATCTATTTTGCAGACCTTCTTCCATCTCAAACATATAGAATCCTACATTTTCTTCTAGCTGTTGTTCATTACTCTCATTCATCCGTTTAATAGTACTTATCATGTTTGAAGCATTGTCCGTTACAATAGCAAGAACCTGTTCTTTCTTGAGTTCGTAATCTTGCAGAACTTTTTCCACTAAGGCCTGGAGAAACTGGCTGGTGTGATGAGCTTTAGTATCTTTTACTGCCAGTGTCTTGGTAACAATTTCGTTGTTGTCATAATAGGTATGCAATTAGATATAAATGAATATTAAGATATGACACAGAATAACCAAGCTGTAGTACTTGGACACTATAGCATTAGTAACAAAAACATCTGTTAATTAATTCTAGTGTATACAACAAGGGGACACCAAAGAACTAAGATCCGTATTCAGCACATTCAGCATTGAACTACTGAACCCGGAGTCGGAGTCGGTCCATTTTATACCGACTCCACCAAAATGAGCTCCGACTCCACGACTCCGACTCCACAGCCCTGGTGTCCAGAGCTGTCTGGTCACATGGAAATATAAAGCAAACAAAATAAAACAATAGTGAGTTCCTGTGTCACATCACACATCATAAAAAGATACATATCTGGTAAAATTCCCGTTAAGGAGAACATATATACATAAATACAATGTGAGAAGACTTATGTGAAAGCCATCCTGGATGGTGAGTCATCTATGTGTTATGCTAATGACCTCATAACATGAGTCTATCAGTCAGCTACTAGACTACAAAATATCGGCTTTATCTCCATTTCACAATAGAAAGTAAATAATCTTACAAGATATCAAAATCTGTGCAAATCTGGTATACAATGCTATAGCTCTGTGAGAAATCAGGTAAAACAATATATATGGCATGGCTAGGCAATCTGCCTATAGAGGGTATGCACCACTTGTGCTGATAGGGATCTCCTTGTGTTATGGAGATACAGGTCCCCTGTGGTAAAACAATAACACATTATATCATATAGGTCCATTTTATATGAATCTGTATATAACAATACATAGAAGTTACAATACCTATGTGGGAAGTAAACACTTCACACACATCGCCCACTTATGTACAGTACAGACCAAATGTTTGGACACACCTTCTCATTCAAAGAGTTTTCTTTATTTTCATGACTGAAAATTGTACATTCACACTGAAGGCATCAAAACTGTGAATTAACACATGTGGAATTAAATACTTAACAAATAAGTGTGAAACAACTGAAAATATGTCTTAGGCCCCTTGCACATCAGCGGTATTAGAAAAATGCGGCAGTTGCAGTGAAAAAAACGCATCTACCGCCTAACCGTCACATTTGCGGTCCACCTGCTGCATGCCCCATGCAATGTCTATGGGGCGTGCGGCAGATGCGGCCCCAAAAAAAACGCGGGCAGCCGCGGTTTTTTCGCGGACGCATCTGCCACAAGTGCCGAAACCGCACCTACCGCACAGTTACGCAAGCCCAATAGACAATGCATGGGGCTTGCCGCAAGTGTGGCCGTTATGCGCTAATTGCAGCAGATGCATTTTTTTCACCGTAACTGCCGCATTTTTCTAATACCGCTGATGTGAAAGGGGCCTTATATTCTAGGCTCTTCAAAGTAGTCACCTTTTGCTTTGATTACTGCTTTGCACACTCTTGGCATTCTCTTGATGAGCTTCAAGAGGTAGTCACCGGAAATGGTTTTCACTTCAAAGCAGTAATCAAAGCAAAAGGTGGCTACTTTGAAGAACCTAGAATATAAGACATATTTTTAGTTGTTTCACACTTTTTTGTTAAGTAATTCCACATGTGTTAAAGAGGACCTGTCACCAACCATACATGGTGATCTAATTACAGCACTGAATGCAGCAGATCTGCTGCATTCAGGCAAGGGGTCCCCCATCCCTTGAGCTCCTCTGTACCCCTGAGATAATACACTTTGAAAACTTACATAGTGGAGCCAAATAGGAGGTGGCTTGTGGCTGGAGCCAAAGTGCAGTTTCTTGCCCCCTGTATGTTTAATCGGCCCACCGCCGCCTCCCTAATGCCAATCATTGTTTCCCTCACCTGCTGCATAACACAGTGTGAGGGGTGCGGTTCTGGCCGCATTGCCCCACCTCCTGCAGTGACATCACCGCTTATACCCGCCCTGCTCCATGGTTAACATGGAGCAGGGAGGGAAAAGGTGGTGATGTCACCGCAGGAGGCTGGCCGCCCCGCCTCCTGCGGTGACATCCCCACCTTTCCCCGCCCTGCTCCATGGTTAACATGGAGCAGGGCGGGTATAAGCCGTGATGTCACAGCAGAAGGCGGGGTGGCTGGCCTCCTGCTGTGACATCACCGCCTTTCCCCGCCCTGCTCCATGTTAACCATGGAGTAGGGCGGGTATAAGCGGTGACATCACTGCAGGAGGCGGGGCAATGTGGCCAGAACTGCACCCATCGCTCTGTGTTATGCAGCAGGCGAGGGAGACAATGATTGACATCAGGGAGGCGGTATTATCTCGGGGTACAGAGGGGCTCAAGGGATGGGGGACCCCTTGCCTGAATGCAGCAGACA
Source organism: Allobates femoralis (assembly GCA_033576535.1). Classification (NCBI taxonomy): domain Eukaryota; kingdom Metazoa; phylum Chordata; class Amphibia; order Anura; family Aromobatidae; genus Allobates; species Allobates femoralis. Next base: position 538,172,656 of record JARQOC010000001.1, read on the forward strand.
TGCTGCATTCAGTGCTGTAATTAGATCACCATGTATGGTTGGTGACAGGTCCTCTTTAATTCATAGTTTTGATGTCTTCAGTGTGAATCTACAATTTTCATAGTTATGAAAATTAAGATAAGAAAACTCTTTGAATGAGAAGGTGTGTCCAAACCTTTGGTCTGTACTGTAAATAGTAATACCTGGGGACAATAAAGACAGGAAGTGAGTGTATGGTGCCTATTCCCTTAATAAGGTCAATGCCTGCTGTGCATAGGTTTACAGTGATTTTACCTTAGGTAAGGTTGCTTGTTGCATGGGAGGTATAAACCCCAACAAGAGGAAATCTGTGACTAAACAGAACCAAGCAGTTAATGTTTAGCAGAGCGCTGGTGTGATAGACGGTTAATCCTCTCAGTACCTTGTTTCACCGAAAATTAGGCGCCCCCCGAAAATAAGGCGCCCTGGGGATTTGGCCAGGGTGCTTAATATAAGGCACCCCCCGAAAATAGGACGTGGCAGGCAGGCAAAAAAAAAAAATCATACTCAGCTGCCTCTGTCGCCGCCATTGTTCCTCCGAAGCTTGCTTCCGTCGCTTGATGTCACCCGGTGTGTGTACATAGCCGGGCGCCGCAGATTTATGATGGTAAGCCATCAGCCAATCAGGCGCTTGCTGGCATCTGATTGGCCGCGGCATTACCGTACATCTCCTGTACAGAGGTGATCTGCGCCGCTCAGCGTAGATGTACGGTAATGCCGCGGCCAATCAGACGCCAGCAGCCGCCTGATTGGCTGATGTCATACCATCGTACATCTACGGCGCCTGACTACGTACACTCCGAGTGACATCAAGTGGTGGCGGCGGTGGCAAGCTCCGGTAGGCTCCAGTGATGTGTCTGACTGTGTGTGTGTGTGTGGCTAGAGGGATGCTGTAGGATGATGGGGAGCTACAGAGGGACAGTGGAGGATGATGGGGGTCTACAGAGGGATAGTGGAGGATGATGGGGGGCTACAGAGGGATAGTGGTAGATGATGGTGGGCTACAGAGGGATAGTGGAGGATGATGGGGGCTACAGAGGGATAGTGGAGGATGATGGGGGGGCTACAGAGGGATAGTAGAGGATGATGGGGGCTACAGAGGGATAGTGGAGGATGATGGGGGCTACAGCGGGATAGTGGAGGATGATGGGGGGCTACAGAGGGATAAGCTCCGGCAGGCTCCAGTGATGTGTCTGACTGTGTGTGTGTGTGGCTAGAGGGATGCTGTAGGATGATGGGGAGCTACAGAGGGACAGTGGTGGATGATGGGGTCTACAGAGGGATAGTGGAGGATGATGGGGGGGCTACAGAGGGATAGTGGAAGATGATGGGGGGCTACAGAGGGATAGTGGAGGATGATGGGGGCTACAGAGGGATAGTGGAGGATGATGGGGGGCTACAGAGGGATAGTGGAGGATGATGGGGGCTACAGAGGGATAGTGGAGGATGATGGGGGCTACAGAGGGATAGTGGAGGATGATGGGGGGGCTACAGAGGGATAGTGGATGATGCTTAATATAAGGCACTCCCCCAAAAATAAGACATGGTGCAACTTTTGGACCAAAAATTAATATAAGACTGTGTCTTATTTTCGGGGAAACACGGTATTTACCTTCTGGTGTCGGTGCTTATCATCGGGCGGCATGTGGCAGCAAGTGTGAGGGGGACGCGTCCTTATGACACTGTGGGGGCAGAGCTACGGCGTCCTGCTTCCTGGCTATGGAACGCAGGACATCGGAGTGAAGTGCAAGCTCGAGCTTGTGCATTCTGACCGGTGACATCATCGCTAGTATCAGCGGTGTTTGTGGCCGCAAAAGCCAATAAAGGATACATTGAATTCCTCCACTGTCATGCTCAGGAGTGCATATCTATGTGCTATGACATGGGATATTGTTGAATCTGTAGAAAAGAGAAGAATATGATTAGTGAAGAGACACAGGTGATAATCTGTAAAATAAAGAACTGCAAATACATTCAGAGATCACCTAAATAATCAGGGTAACTGCTCCCAGATTGAGCATGTCTCCAAGTTTTATCGCAATGTTGATCTACATGTGTCAAAAGGGGGCACTAACTAAGGTTGAAAGTTTAGAAGTTTGATTATAGTAAATTCTCTAACACAATCTTTTTCAATATGGTTAATACATGACCTCATATTCTCTGTTGAGGCCATTAGGTTCTAGGGTCTTTAATGTAAAGATCCAGTAAGATTCTCTCTCCCTCAGTAGGCGTGCCCTGTCACCCCCTTTTCTACTTATCGGTACGTGGTCAATCACTTGAAACCTTAGTTGCGCAATAGTATGTTTCTTTTCAATGAAGTGTGCTGGAATCGGGAGTAGGGTCTGTTCACATTTGATGGTGGACTTATGCTTAAATCTATTTGAGATAGTGTGTTTACTCTCTTTCTAGCTTGATTCAATACTTGTTTACTATAGCCTCTTGTAACCAACCGGTGACAAATATTGTCAGCTTCCACTTCAAAAGTTTCACTTGTAGAGCATGAACGTCTTGCTCTGATTAATTCCCTAAAGGCAGGTTACGGACAACGTGAGCCGGGTGACAGCTGGAGGCATGTAAAATTGCATTGCCACTGCTTGGCTTCCTGAATAGTCTGGAATGTATGATGCCTGTGACCGGATCGCCTGTTAGAGTGAGGTCTAGCTATGAAACGGAGTGTCAGTGTGATTCAAAAGTGAACCTTATGTTCATGTCATTATTGTTAACATTTTACCTTACAAAATATCGCCACAGATTATACTGTGTTGATATTTTTATAGTGAATCAGCACATCCAATATTTTATGGCAAAAATTACTTTATTAATTAAAATTAATTCATATAAAAATTTTTTTTATCATACACAACATGTCCTAAGCGGGAACACAGTCCCTATCATGCACAAAGTACTAGGGTGGGCTACAAAAAAAGCACAAAAGTAGCAGCAATTACTAACAGGGGAACAGAAATAATATATTTACAGCACCATCACACTTATATTAAAACGGTCATTAAATGATCATATATTGAATACTAGAGTGTTCAAATTACCTGGTGCCAAAATGAACTCCTTTGGACCCCTGACTGCCACAGTGCTCCTGCCTCAATCCCACAGCCGACGTACGTTTCAACGTTTAATGTTTTCCTCAGGGCGTGCACGTGTACTTTGTGCATGATAGGGACTGTGTTCCCGCTTAGGACATGTTGTGTATGATAAAAAAAATTTTTATATGAATTAATTTTAATTAATAAAGTAATTTTTGCCATAAAATATTGGATGTGCTGATTCACTATAAAAATATCAACACAGTATAATCTGTGGCGATATTTTGTAAGGTAAAACGTATTTGAGGTGAAGCACCTAATTTTAGGGTGACCTTTTTATGTGTACATTATTGTTAACATACAGTATTTTTCACATTATAAGACGCACTTTTGTTCCCCCAAATATTGGGGGAAAGTGGGGGTGTGTGTCTTATAATGCGAATATACTGATTATGTACTGCAGGGCCCGGGGGAGGTGGGACAGCTCTGGAGCCTGTCCGAGGGCTGGGGCGGACTGGTGGAGGCAGCGGGAAATCTCCTGCTCCCGCTCATATAATATGCATAGACACTCTCCATCACCGTGGTGCTGAAACCGCAACCACGGTGATGGGCTGGGGGAGCAGCACATATTATATGGTCCTGTGCCCCCCCTATGATGGCACATGCCCCCCCTATGTTAGATATGGCCCCCATGCTGCTTCCATAGTAAAATAATAAACTGTATACTTACCTCCTCCTCCAGCGCTGATCTCCCGGTGTCTCTCCGGTCTCCCTGCTGCTGCTCTGATCGCACGCAGAGATGATGTCACTCTCTGCTGTGCCGATCACATGACCGCACAGAACCAGGAAGTGGAGGAGCTCTGCAGCATCATGTCTGCCCAATCACAGCAGCAGCAGTGAGACCGGGAGATCAGCGCTGGAGGAGGTGAGAATAGAGTTTTTTATTTTACTATGCAGCAGCATGGGGGCAATATCTAACACAGGGGGGACATGTGTCATACCTAAGGGACGTGTGCCATGCATAGGGAAATTGTGCCATGCATAGGGAACTTGTGCCATGCATAGGGGATGTGTGCTATGCATAGGGGTCTTGTGCCATGCATAGGGGACGTGTGCCATGCATAGGGGACGTGTGCCATGCATAGGGGACGAGTGCCATGCATAGGGGATGAGTGCCATACATAGGGGACGTGTGCCATGCATAGGGGACGTGTGCCATGCATAGGGGACGTGTGCCTTGCATAGGGGATGTGTGCCATGCATAGGGGACTTGTGCCATGCATGGGTAACATGTGCCATGCATAGGGGACTTGTGCCATGCATAGGGGACGTGTGCCATGCATTGGGGATGTGTGCCGTGCATGGCTAACGTGTGCCATGCATGGGAGACTTGTGCCATGCATGGGGGACCTGTGCCATGCATAGGGGACTTGTGTTATGCATAGCGAACGTGTGCCATGCATAGGGGACTTGTGCCATGCAATAGGGGACATATACTCTATATGATTTGTTAGACGGACACTGACATTATAAGATGGACCCCATTTAGCATTAAAAATTATTTTTCTCTCTTTTCCTTCACCAAATTTGGGGGTACGTCTTATAATCAGGTGCGTCTTATAAAGCGAAAAATACGGTAGTTTATGAATTCCCTGAACTCTGGCAAGGCGGAGGGAGGTACATTTTCATCACATATCCAAATGGCAGCTGAAATTAATAACATATGAGCTGAAGACATGCTCTTAAAACACATTCATTTATAAGCAATCTGAATACAACATAAAGGATTTTTTGCAAAAACCTGATGACATAACACATGCACATGATATGAGTACAGTACAATCATGAATTTCATAAATTGCAATACACATTATTTTAGTACTTATAATTTATATGATGATAGTTACTTTTATCCTTTTAGTATAAATAAAACAATATGACTATGCATAAACTCATGAATTCATTCATCAATACTCAATAGAAATAGAACAAATCTGACCTAAAATTCATTCCTGCAGGTTGTCTGCTATGCAAGCTCAGTATCATCTAAATAACTATTGAGTGGTGTGCGTAAGATGAAATGGGATCCGTGATACAGGTGGATAACTTTAGATGTAATTTCTTTGTACAGTTGCATCCCACATAACATTGCAATCGAGGCTTTACAAAATTCCTTTGATCATGCGAACTTATATGATGCCGATATAAGTAACTTTCTAATTTTGTGTGTCCAGTATCTCTTGGAAACTAATTATTTTATGTTCAACAATCGTTTTTTCCTCCAATTGCTCGGTTGCCCAATGGGGCGGGTTTCTCACCCTCATTGGCTAACATCTTCATGCATTATTGGGAACAAAGATATATACATAACCAGAATAATCCTTTCCTTGAGCGTCTGGCGTGGTGGGGGAGATATATAGATGACGCAATTGCCATTTGGATATGTGATAAAAATGTACCTCCCTCCGCCTCGCCAGAATTCAGGGAATTCTTAAACTATGTTAACAATAATGACATGAACATAAGGTTCACTTTTGAATCACACTGACACTCCGTTTCATAGCTAGACCTCACTCTAACAGGTGATCCGGTCACAGGCATCATACATTCCAGACTACTCAGGTAACCAAGCAGTGGCAATGCAATTTTACATTCCTCCAGCTGTCACCCGGCTCACGTTGTCCATAACCTGCCTTTAGGGGAATTAATCAGAGCAAGAAGTTAATGCTCTACAAATGAAACTTTTGAAGTTGAAGCTGACAATATTTGTCACCGTTTGGTCACAAGGGGCTATGGTAAACAAGTATTGAATCCAGCTAGAAAGAGAGTAAACACACTATCTCAAATAGATTTGTTGCAGGATAACAGGCAAAGTCAGTTAGTGGGGAAAAAATTCCAACTTTCTCAACCAGTTTCAGCACTGATTATTCCAACATTGAAAAAGCATTGTATAAGTGTGTACCTATTCTGTACCAAGACCCTATCCTAACTGAAATCCTCAAGAAAGGCTTCAGATGTGTCCCCAAAAAATCACTTTCCCTTGGCAACTTAGTATCCCCTTCTTTGTATAAATCTAAGAATAAGATCCAAACCTGGCTGAATACAGTGGAGAATTATCCTTGTGGGGGCTCATGTTGTTCGTTGTGTAGATATATGGAGAAGAGTAAGCATTTTCTTGATCGTGCTACTGGCCGTCAGTATAATATAAATTCATTCATTAACTGCAATTCCACTAATCTAGTTTATCTAGCGTCCTGCCCAATTTGTGCTAAAGATTATGTGGGATGCACAATAAGATCCTTAAAGAAAAGGCTAGGTGAACATCAGAGAACACTGCCAGCCGCCGACAAAGGTCAGGCTTGTCACGACACTTCCTTGAAGTGCATGGAGGCAATACAAACTCCCTTAAAGTGAAGGGCATAGAGCTTGTTCAGGCAGTAGAACGGGGCGGAGATAGGGAGAGACTAGTTCAGGAACATGAAGCTCAATGGATACTAAGCTTGCATAGCAGACAACCTGCAGGAATGAATTTTAGGTCAGATTTGTTCTATTTCTATTGAGTATTGATTAATGAATTCATGAGTTTATGCATAGTCAGGGGCGTAACTACAATAGGTGCAGGGGTTGCGATCGCACCCGGGCCCTGCAGCCTAGGAGGGCCCCAAATGTCCCTTTGGCCCATAGAAAAAGACTACTGCTATTAAAAATTTGCAATAATTGGGGGCCCCATTGGAGCTTTCACATCGGGGCCCCTGGGCCTGAAGTTACACCACTGTGCATAGTCATATTGTTTTATTGATATTGAAAGGATAACAGTAAATATCATCATATAAATTATAAGTATTAAAATAATGTGTATTACAATTTATGAAATTCATGATTGTACTGTACTCATATCATGTGCATGTGTTATGTCATCAGGTTTTTGCAAAAAATCCTTTATGTTGTATTCAGATGACTGTCCTTGCTTATAAATTAATGTGTTTGAAGAGCATGTCTTCAGCTCGCATATGTTATTAATTTCAGCTGTGTGCACTAAGTAGCTTGGTTTTATCACATAAAAGGAAGTTGTAGGTGGATTCACTATACTGTTGACAAAGGATTTACATCCGAAACACGTTCAGCATTCCCCTTGCCAGCTATGTAATTTTTATACACTTTTTTATGCACTTTTTGCACAAATATTAATATATGAAGACGACGGTCTGCTGCTGGAGTTTCCTTCATACCTTTTTATGATGTGTGATGTGTCACAGGAACTCACTATTGTTTTATTTTGTTTGCTTTATATTTCCATGTGACCAGACAGCTCCGGACACCCCAGAGAAGACCATTATTGGTTGAATCGGCAGGGTGGAGCATGCTTGTTTGAACTTTTTGTACCACAATAAAAAAAACAATAGCATGAGTTGACGTCTCCTCTATCATTTATTCATCTATAGTGTGCCAGAAATATCTCGTTCTTAATATTTTCACATCGGCTGACAGAAGTAAAATGGGTTTGTAAGATTCTGGTTGTTTCAGGTCCTTACCTTCCTTGGGCAGAACCACCACTATCGCTTCCCTCATAGATTCTGGTAATCTACGCCCCTGTAATGCATGCACAAACACCTCCCTCAATTTTGGCAAAAGCAGGTCTTTAAATTGTTTGTACACCGGTAGTCTGTTTGCCATAGAGACAAGGGCATCTTCCAATTACTCTACCGACAGTGGACTCTCTAAACTCTCTCTTTCTTCCCTTGATCCATTCACCTGAAGCTTGTAATTTTGACGTAGACTAGTCTCCGTAAAACCTCCTAAGCACTTTTAATATGTCTCTAGTCTCCGTAACCAGTGTATAGTCAGAATCACAGAGACCATATATATATGCCCAATCTCTTTGGGCAGCTGCTACTATCGACAAAAGGTGACCCACCTTTTCCCCCTCCTCATAAAAAGAGACCTTTAGGAATTCCCTTCTCTTGTTTGCACTGTTCAGGTGGACCCTATCTACCTCCTCCTGGGTCATCTTCAACTGCTGTTGTGCCTCCGGTGTGGGCCTATTGACCAGTTCATCCTCTGCCCTCCTCAGATCCTCCAGCGCCTTATGTTCCATCTGCTTATTTGTAGTCTTACATCTAGATATGTCCGTAATCAGCAGCCCACTGACATTTACCTTCATCGCATCCCACACGATACCAATGTCCACACTCCCAGTGTTAGTTTGAGAAAAATTCCTCCACCTCTCCTTTAATTTTTTGCATATCAATGAGGCCTAACCACACTGGGTGCACTTTCCATTCCCTCCTTTGCTCCTCACTTCCAGAAGTACTTGTAGCACCACTTCCAACGGATTATGGTCAGAGATCATTCTAGGTAAATATTCTATCTTTTTAATCCATTTATCTAGCAACCTATCCCCAGTGCCCTATCAATTCGGGACATGGAGTTGTGCGACGAGAAATAGCATCGTACCCCAACATTCCTCACTCTCCACAAGTCCACCAGACCCATTTACCCTACGTATTTTGCAAAGGGCATCTCCATGTCTCCCCCACTCCCTCTTGTGTGACCTCCACTTCTATCCCAGTCTGTGTGCATAACATTATTCATGTCACCTATCAATAGTAGAGGAATTTTCACCCTGCAGTTGTGGCCAAAAGTATTGACACCCCTGTAATTCTGTCAGATAATACTCAGTTTCTTCCTGAAAATGATTGCAATCACAAATTCTTTGGTATTATTATCTTCATTTAACTTGTCTTCAATGAAAAAACACAAAAGAGAATGAAGCAAAAAGCAAAACATTGATCATTTCACACAAAACTCCAAAAATGGGCCAGACAAAAGTATTGGCACCCTCAGCCTAATACTTGGTTGCACAACCTTTAGCCAAAATAACTACGATCAACCGCTTCCGGTAACCATCAATGAGTTTCTTACAATGCTCTGCTGGAATTTTAGACCATTCTTCTTTGGCAAACTGCTCCAGGTCCCTGATATTTGAAGGGTGCCTTCTCCAAACTGCCATTTTTAGATCTCTCTACAGGTGTTCTATGGGATTCAGGTCTGGACTCATTGCTGGCCACCTTAGAAGTCTCCAGTGCTTTCTCTCAAACCATTTTCTAGTGCTTTTTGAAGTGTGTTTTGGGTCATTGTCCTGCTGGAAGACCCATGACCTCTGAGGGAAACCCAGCTTTCTCACACTGGGCCCTACATTATGCTGCAAAATTTGTTGGTAGTCTTCAGACTTCATAATGCCATGCACACAGTCAAGCAGTCCAGTGCCAGAGGCAGCAAAGCAACCCCAAAACATCAGGGAACCTCCGCCATGTTTGACTGTAGGGACTGTGTTCTTTTGTTTGAATGCCTCTTTTTTTCTCCTGTAATCTCTATGTTGATGCCTTTGCCCAAAAAGCTCTACTTTTGTCTCATCTGACCAGAGAACATTCTTCCAAAACGTTTTAGGCTTTCTCAGGTAAGTTTTTGATAACTCCAGCCTGGCTGTTTTATGTCTCGGGGTAAGAAGTGGGGTCTTCCTGGGTCCCCTACCATACAGTCCCTTTTCATTCAGACGGCGACGAATAGTACGAGTTGACACTGTTGTACCATCGGACTGCAGGGCAGCTTGAACTTGTTTGGATGTTAGTCGAGGTTCTTTATCCACCATCCGCACAATCTTGCGTTGAAATCTCTTGTCAATTTTTCTTTTCCGTCCACATCTAGGGAAGTTAACCACAGTGCCATTGGCTTTAAACTTCTTGATGACACTGCGCACGGTAGGCACAGGAACATTCAGATCTTTGGAGATGGACTTGTAGCCTTGAGATTGCTCATGCTTCCTCACAATTTGGTTTCTCAAGTCCTCAGACAGTTCTTTGGTCTTCTTTCTTTTCTCCATGCTCAATGTGGTACACACAAGGACACAGGACAGAGGTTGAGTCAACTTTAATCCATGTCAACTGGCTGCAAGTGTGATTTAGTTATTGCCAACACCTGTTAGGTGCCACAGGTAAGTTACAGGTGCTGTTAATTACACAAATTGGAGAAGCATCACATGATTTTTCTAACGGTGGCAATACTTTTGTCCACCCCCTTTTTTATGTTTGGTGTGGAACTATATCCAATTAGGATTTAGGACAATTCTTTTTGTGTTTTTTTCATTGAAGACAAATTAAAAGAAGATAATAATACCAAAGGATTTGTGATTGCAATCATTTTCAGGAAGAAACTGAGTATTATCTGACAGAATTGCAGGGGTGGCAATACTTTTGGCCAACACTGTAGCTGTCTCCATAAGGTAGATAGCAAGTTCCCAGACCAATGCCCACTCACACAGCCAGATCAGAATATCCTACACACTACACTGATGAGGGGCAGTTACCCCGAAATGCAGCGTCTGTAGTTTTGGGTTCTGATGTGGCACAAATCCCTTAGTCATATTAAAAGCTTGTTGGAAAGTGATTATGACTTTGAGGAGCTGCTTAAATGTGGCACTGGAGTTTCTCCACTTCCTTAATGAAGTGCAAATTTGCATATATCTGAGAAGAGGGAAGTGGCTACAATCTCCTCACCTACTTAGCTGTCTCCATAAAGTAGATAACAAGTTGCCAGACCCTCTCTACTACGAACACTTTGGACAGGTTCTCCGCACAATTTTGGACAAGAGCCAGTTCTCTAAACTCTGTGGGGTTTGATCCCTCTGCTTTTTCTGGGACGCCAACAATCCTAATGTTATTCCACCATGAGCGGTTTTCTAGGTCATCATTTTTAGCCACAACTTCTGCAATTTGCTTAACATATTGTTTCTGGGCTTTCTGTAATTTCACGATCTAATCCTCAGCCGTGCTCACTCTTTCTTCCATTTCACCAGTGTGCACCTCAGCCTTCTGCATATCTGTTGTGATACTTAGCATTGTGCTTTTATGCCATTTATTTGCTGAGTCAAAGTTGTAAGAGCCTGCTTGCTAAAAGACACTGCAAACATATCGCTGATAGTGGGTTCTCCCCTGGTGGTACTTTCAATGGGCTCTGGGCTAGTGGACCCTCCAGTACATTGCAGCCCTGCAGTATCCTGCTCTGCCACTTCCATGTTGCCGTCCTGCTCACATCCACTTCTGCCCCAACTGCTGGTCCCTTTCCCAGGGGAGTTATGCTGCACAGCTTCCACCCTTGCAAACCTTTCCAGCCGGGCTGCCGCCATCCTCCTCTCACATGCATTCTCTTTGGCTGCCTCCTCCCTTGCCTTGGCGCCATCTTGGGTCTGGCCTCCCTCTCCAGCATCCTGATGCCTCCTAGGCCTCCAGCGTGGTCAGAATAGCACCCCTCGGCTCCTGAGGGATCCCTGCATCGGGCACTGGTATTTCCCAGGCTTAGCGATGCGGCGGTCACGGAGTTAGAAGCAGTTACAGGCGGGAGAGCTCCAGACCACGACCCCTCACATCGCTGGCTAGGCCACGCCCCACAATGGCACATCCTTACTCCTGCACAGTCAGACGCCATGGTGAAGAGCTGTGTTTTATTCATCTGTGGCAATGGGACTGAATGGTAAACCTAAATTCAATGACTGAAGTGTGACCTAATACATTCATACATATATGGTCCCATTTAACAAGTAGCTTTTGCTAGAATTCACGAAACTGATTGAAATGTTGCAAACATTTGGTGCGCGTAAGGCTGTGTGCTCATGGTCCGGAGGAGCTGTGTGTTGGACGCAGCTCCTCCGGACCTGAGTGAAGTCGCGGGTGCTCGCGGGGAGACCACAGCCGCCCTGTACTCACCATGTACGGCGGGTGCAGGGCGGCTTCTCCCTGCAGTCATCCGATGGGAGCTGCTTCCGACTCCGCAGCATGAAATGAACATGCTGCGGAGGAGCGGAGTGCCGGCAGTGCACCGCAGTTGTCAGATCGCTGCGGTCGGGTTAAGCATACTGAGGATGGGATTTCTTGAAATCCCATCCACTATTCTTATACTGTACTACGCAGCGTTTTGGATGCAGCGGCAAAACACTGCATCCAAAACGCTGCGTATACTGATCTTGAGTATGCAGCTTTATAGTTGCACAAAATTGTAGCGATATCTATTTATTTTAATATTCTACTTTTTGAAAAGTAGGCAGAGCTTAATGGAAAGGGACTGTGATCGAGCACATCTAGCAAATTCATCATTTTTGCCACAAAGATGACAAATTCTTGTCCTAACTTAATAAGAGTGAGTGGTGTCTAAATAGAAAGCTAGTGTCTCCTGCTGTGGTGACTGACAGTTCTAGCTTGCTCAGGGCCTGTGCTGTCTCACGAGAAGGCTGGTGTTGAAGCGGCTGTACAAGAAAGGACAGAGTTGTGTATGTGCACACTCCTTGGGGTGCAACAGTACACATGAAGGAAATAATGTTTAGCATTACCTTTACATGGCCTGTCCTTGGCTCCATTATGGAGAAATCAGTGTTTGAATTGACATGCAAATGAGGTTTAAGGACAATTGTAGATCTGAAGCCTCAGTCACTATTCCCCACCCCTGCGAAGGTCTTCACAGTGCGATCTTCTTCCTACTGATATGGTATGTTCAGTAAACCAAAACATTAGTGCCTTTCAGAGCCCGGTCTGGTAGACATTCAGTTATGGCCTGCCTATGTTGGGGCCTCGGATGCTAGTCCTAGTTCATTATGTATAATTTATGTATAATATATTAGCTGTATTTTTATTTACTAACCATGAGCTCTCTCTCTCAGGCTTCATGCCTTTGGCCATCGTTATTTAGTATTTCACTTCTAGGAACCATTTTTTTGTGGGCTATACTTGCTCATTTGACATGCCCACTCCAGAGTCGGGGGTACTCGGGAACCGAGCAGCTGTTGTTCTTCACTCTTGGTTCTTTTCACAGGGACAGACTGGGGCTGAGACCCGTTACCGTGAACCTGGCGGTGTCATTTAATAAAAGGGGGATTGACGGGGAAGACAGGGAAAAGGGGGGGGGTATTCGTGATGCCACCTGTGGTACGCGGCTATGGGCTGCCGCTGCTGCTTCAGAACCTCTGGGGACAATGACCGGCAGCTTGGATGGTGTCGCTCCCCGCACGTGGAGCGCAGTCCTCAGGGAAGCTGTACCTTGGCAGATGTTCATTAGGTTATCAGCACCCTGTTGTCTCATGCAGCCTCTGCGGCCAGTGGTCGCCACTAAGAAAAGTCTCACACACCACAGCTGGAGTTCTGTTACTTTTACTCAGATGTTTCAGCATGGCCGCTGGATGCTTCCCTTGCCCACCTCCGGTTCAGCTTTGTCTCAGAAACAGGACAGTGCAGTCGAGCCTCTGTTGGTGTTCATCTCTCTTACTGGGTCTTTTTCTCTGGTGGTATCTCAGCACTTTAAGGTAGTTTCTCCTCTGGGGTGAGCGCGACACCGCTCCACTCCCCAAGCTCTCAGCGCCTCCTCACACATAGCTCAGGTACCGACAGCCACGGGTGCTCAGTTGTTCCCCTTCTGTGTACTGTTCCCTAGTTCAGCCGCCTTCTCCAAGCTGTGTCGGGTGTTCGGCCACAGCCCCCATTAGGAACTCGGGGCCTCCAGTTCAACAGTTCGGGCATACAGCATCTGCTCCGTGTTCAGGGTCAGTTCCCTTTGTCATCCACCAGCCCCTTTGTACTCTAGCTAGATATGGCGTATGGGGATCTACGTCTTGCTCCATACCCCAAGGGCTCCGTTCTTCCTCCACAACAGTCGGTTGTTCCCTCTCGGGGCGAGCGTGACTGTGCTCCAACCCACGGGAGCTAATAGCTCCTCCTCCTTACTTCTGCTATCACTCTACTACTCTGCTGTTCTGCTCCTGCACTTCTCTCTTCCCTCCCGGCTACGCTTGGGTCCTCCCACAGTCCCGGGGTCCTAAGTGTTGTGTGTATGTGTGTGCGTGTGTGTGGCTCGACTGCGCCATTCCAGCACCTGGAGAACAGAGGCACAACTCTCTCTCTAATGGAGGAGTACAGTATCTCTGGTGGCGGCCTATCCGGTGGGGTGCCACATATTCATTTGATGCAGGTGCTTTGGGCAGTTGTTTGGTTTTTAATTGATTTTCAAAATGGCATTTGTATTGAATTGAAATTGTTGCATTATTATAGATGTGTTTATCGTTATTGTTAAGCTCTTTCCAATTTTTTTTGGACCCGATATTGCTTACTGATTTAGTTTTTAGATTTTGGCTGTGTATCTTCAGCTTTATTACAGGCCCTCAGATGCTGTGACAACCCAGTGAACCCCGTGATAACGTCGGGCTGCCTAGAAGTTGCAGTTATTGATTGTTACAATCAAAGCTCTTGGAAAGGCACCATTGATAAAATGGTGACTTCATGAGGGAATGCGCCTCTTATCAATATAGGTTCTTTTATTTGGTTACTAAAGGGTTAATAGAGGCTTGTGGTGAAATGGGAGGTGCTTTGTAAACAGCTGTTTGCGCGCCTTAAAAGGCAAAAGGTGATTGGTTAAGAGAGGGGGAGAGGAGTGGGGGCCAGTGCCATATAAGGCGACGGTTCCTGTCAGGAACGTCACTTTACCTCAGGAGTTTGAAGAAGCTTATGAACATGGAGGAGCTCTTGGGCCGTTTGCTGGATAGGGCAAGCTCTGGAGGGGGAAGAGAGTGGCTTTTACGTTGTTTGGCAGAAGACTCTTCAGCGGCAGCAGTGCAGGTGTCAACAACCCCGGATCCTTTGGAGGAAGGAGAAGTCCGGGAGGAGGAGAGGGCTCCTCGCCGTAGTGAGAGGTACAGGAGGACTCGTCCTCCTTCTCCTTCGCCTCCCCCAGCTGGCAATAGAAGGAGTCAAGGCCGGAAGAGGCCGGCGCTGTCTACTCATAAGGAAAGGGAGGGACATGTTTCACGCGTCCCCGGAAGGGGTCGGGACACGGTGAACCAGCCAGTTCCGGTCCCAGCTATTCACGATTTGGGTGTAAGCGACGTGAGACAAGGACAGGTAGTAACAGAACTGATTCCTCAAGAAACGGTACCAAGGCCACAACACAGGAACAGAGCTGCGGCGGCAACGGTGACGGAGGTATGGAACCCGGCAGTGACTGCGACTTCATCCAACCAAGGAGGAACGGCTATATCGCAGGCTCAGCAATGACAGCTTCTACCCGATCCAACGATGTCTGGACAAGAATGGAGATTCCCGTCGCCTGACAGATCAGTGGAGGGTGAGATACCTGTGTATCCGGTGTCTGGGGTTAATGTGTCATCATCTTCTATTGTTGATGTAGTTAACTCAGCGGTAAGAGAGGCACTTAGGGGTTGGACAGGCCCGTCTGAGGGGATAGGTAATATGGTAAGACCCCCTCCTAAGGCTCAGGTCCCAGGAGCATTATTTAAGGAAGCATTGCCTTGTGAGATCTCACCGTTGGGTTTTCACTTGGCATCTTCTGTTAAAGAAAGAATTTGGGCTGGGGAGTACATGGATATTTTTTCATTGCTACCCAGCAAAGATTCTTTCAGACTGGATAAAGCTGAGGAGGCTGAGAAAAAGAAGGTTTTTAAGTCCTTCAATTCTTGGCTTCAAGCTTTTTTAATATATTCAGCTGTTTTATGCGAAAAAAACCATTGTCCCCTGTGCTGGGCTCCTCCAACACATAGATATAGTGTTGGAGGCCTATCGCCATTTTGGGGGAGTTTCGTGGTTGCTATATGATGAGGGTTTTCGACAGAAACTGTCCATTCACCCCTCATTAAAATGGGGGGTGAAGGATGTAGGTTTGTGGTTACAGGTAATGGTCCCGCAGCGTCAACCTGCTGTAGCTAAGCAGCCTGTTTCTCAACAGATTAGGAAGGGCTTATGCTTCGCGTTCAATGAGTCCTCCTGCAAGTGGCTCCACAATTGTCGTTACAAGCATGAGTGTTCTACTTGTGGGGGGGGCTCATCCCATGGTAAAATGTTTTAAAAAGTATGCTCAAGGACAGCAGGTTAATCCTAAAGAGCCATTTCTTGCGGGCGGAAACGCCAGTGAAAGTAGCAGAAATGCTACCGTTCTTAAGGCGGTACCCAGACAAGGAGAAGGCTCTAATCCTGTTTGAAGGTTTTTCTTTTGGTTTTTTGGTTCCTGCTTTTGACCAACTGGGATGTACAGTTGTTGACAATTTGCCCTCTGCTTCACGGTTTCCTGAAGTAGTAAGGGATAAGATTCTTAAAGAATTACAGTTGGGGAGGTGTTCGGGTCCGTTTCCTCTCCCCCCTTTCGAAAAATTTTAGGATTTCCCCGCTTGGGGTGGTTCCTAAGAAAGAGAAAGGATCTTATCGTCTTATTCATCACTTGTCTTTTCCACCGGGTCGTTCATTGAATGATCAGGTGAATAAAGACGACGCATTGGTACATTATGCGTCATTCGACATGGCGGTTGATTTCCTTCGGGATTTTGGTCAAGGCGCCTTATTGGCAAAGACTGATATACAGGCTGCGTTTCGTTTATTGCCTGTTCATCCTTCGGGTTTTTGTTCTTTGGGTTTTATTTTTGAAGGTTCGTTTTTCTTTGATCGCTGCCTCCCTATGGGTTTTTTCCTTGTCTTGTTTTTACTTTGAGATTTTTTCTTCTTTCCTCCATTGGTGTGTTAATTTCATTTATCCGCACGGTCGTGTTCTCCATTATTTGGATGATTTTTTATTTTTATTCCCCCTAGGTCAGTTGTTTGTTCCCAACTGATGGAGCGTTTTTTGTCTCTTATGTCCTCCTTCGGAGTACCTATAGCTGCCGAAAAAACGGTTCTTCCTTGTACATGTATAGAATTTTTAGGGATTGAGATCGATTCAGTCTCCATGTGTTGTCGTCTTCCAGTCGAAAAGTTGAACAAGCTCAAAATGTTAGTCGGTGAATTTTTAAGACGCGAATATGCTTCTTTGAGGGAATTTCAGGCGTTGCTGGGATCTCTCAATTTTGCATTACGCATTATTCCTGTTGGGAGAGTGTTCATGCGTCGGATGTACGATGCTACGTCTGGATGCAGTTCCCCCTTTTCCAACATACTTGTTTCTGCAGAAGTAAAAGAAGATTTGTGGATTTGGTCCCGTTTTATTGATGAATTTAATGGGATTTCTGCATGGCAGTCTGAATTTCAGTTGTCTAGCACCTTGCGTCTTTTTTCTTCAGCTTCTTCTTCTGGAGCTGGCGGTTTTTACAATGGTCAATGGTTTTCTGAAATTTGGCCTGCTTCATTTCATGGTAAAAACTTTTCTCAGGTTTTTCTTGAGATTTTTTCGGTTTTCTTACTATTTTCAGTATGGGGTCACTCATTGAGCAACAAGCGGATTTTATTATTATCTTCCTCGAAAGGTTTTTCATTTGCTTTAAATACCATGTCATCAAAAAATAACATGGTCTCGAAAGTTTTGAGATCACTGATGTTGGTTTTGCTTCGAAATAATATATGGCTGAAGGTATCTTTTAGGCCTTCTTATGAAGATGAGGTTGGTGTTTTCTTGTCTTTTCAGCGCATAGAAGAATTTCTGGCCCGTTTTCCGATGTCATACGGAAAGAGAATTTTTGTTCCAGCACTTCTTTGGGAAGTGATCTAACTCAGGCTTCCCGTTATATTTCACAGTCTGTTGCTCCACGGACGTGGACTGATTATTCTCGTTCTTGGGAGCGTTGGAAGATTTTTTCTAAAGAGCGTGGTTTTGATCCTGTCTCTTGCGATCCTGAATGTGCACTGCAATTTTTGACGTTTTGTGCTAAAGACGGGATCTCTCATACCGCATTGTCTAAAGTAGTGGCTGGTATTTCTTTTTTCTTGAAATTATATAATTTTCCTCCTTTGACGTCTCTCTTTTCTGTTCGACAATTTCTAAAAGGCTTTAAAAAGGATGGTTTTTCTGTAGACACTAGACGCCCTGTTACGGTTGAACTTTTAAGGAAGTTGTGTGAAGTTTCCAAGCTGGTTTGTTTTGATGGATTTGAAAGCATTCTTTTCAATACTATCTTTGTTATTTTGTTTTTTTCGGCTATGAGAGTTAGCGAGTTGTTAGCTGCCAGCCGTTTTGGTTTACCTGGTTTTAATTTTTCGGATGTATTGGTCACCTCTGATAAGTTGGTTATGTTCCTTCGGCGATCAAAGACCGATCAGGAAGGACGGGGTGCTGAAATTATCTTGCATGCTATGCAGGATTTATCTATTTGCCCAGTTGAGAACATGAGACGTTGGTTGTCCATTCGTCCTCATGGTCTTCCACATCTGTTTCTTCATATTACGGGGGTTCCCGTTACAGTTTTTCAGTTTTCCTCAGTATTAAGGAAGTGTTTAAATTCGTTGAATTTAAATTCCTTACATATTACTGCTCATTCGTTCAGAATTGGGGCAGCCACTGAGGCTGCCCGGTATGGTTTGGATGATGAGCTTATTAAAAAGATAGGAAGGTGGAAATCTGGGAGGTATAAACTTTATGTTCGTCCAAATTTATTATTCACTTGTTAATTCTTTATTTTACAGGCCCTAAATGCGTGTGGATCGTGGGTCATTCCTATGTTTATTGGGCGCATCACCGGGCGCAACAGAGGACCTATTCTGCTAATTTGTCATTTGACCCTTCAGCAATGCAAATTTATTGGTATGGAGTTAGAGGTCTTCGGTGGTGCCAATTGAAACAGGTTTTATTAGATTTATGCTTTAAATTCCCTATGCCAGATCTTTTGATTCTACATTTATTGGGCAACGATTTAGGCAAGTTTAGATCATCAGATTTGTTGAAACAGGTTAAACGAGATTTGACCTGGATATCACATCTTTTTCCTTCGGCCTCTTTGTGTTTTTCTGAGATAGTTTCCCGTCTCAGCTGGAAAGCGGACGGGTCATTGTTTATGGAAAAGATAAAGAGGAGAATGAACAGGGATTTATCTAGGTTTTTGCCTGAATTGGGTGGTTTTTGCTTTCGACATCTTGAGTTAGAAGGGTTTGAAGTTGGTTTGTATGGCAGAGATGCCATACACCTTTCTGCTGTAGGATATGATATTTTGAACTTAGATTTCCAAACTATGGTCGAACATTGGTTGGGTGGCTTTGTGGGGGGGGCCTCTGCCGTTTAGCAGAGTCCCTGTTGGGCCGGGTCATCCAATAATTTGGGTGGATCCTTAAGGAATTAAATTAAATACAATTTTATGGATGAAATTATTTATTCAGGTTAATGGAAGTTATTTATTATTGATTATATTCATTGATGAATTGGATTTATGAATTAAACTTGGCAAAGAAACCCTACCAATGTTTTTATTTAAGTTAAATAAATTATTTTATCCAAAACAATTTGGAGTGTTTTTCGTTATTCATTAATTAAATTTAAGGTTGATATGTATAGGGGCGCTATTACTTCATGTGCCTGTGCTAAGTAATGGACGTAACAGTTCTTTACTTATAGCACACAAGATAGTGAGCTCACCGTATACCCATGTGATTGTCCAGCATACATGGAAGCCTCGGTCCAGGCTGTACTCAGGAAATATAGCCAGAAGAAAGCATCCAGCGAAGGGAATGTGTCCAATTTCAGTAGAAATTTAAAAGCTTGACTTTAATTCATCCAGGTTTAAAAAAAGTATATGTACTGATCAGACAAAACACCCCGCAAAAAATATCCCTAAATGCCGACGTATTTTGGCATAGATTTAGTCATGGTAATCCTTGACTAAGGCCATGGCGAAGCGATGCTTTCTTCTTTTTGTACCTTTACGTATGTCCTACTGCTGGAAGTAGGAAATGACTCTGGCTTTGTGCCAGGAACACTTTACATGAAGTTAAAGGGGTTTTCAATAAACAAAGTTAATTTTAATTTAATTTTAATCAATAGATCTTGGAATAATATTAATTTCCACAATTGGAAGTGTATAAAAAAAATGTTTCTGTACTGAGATAATCATATATGTGTCCCTGCTATGTACTGTGTTATGGATGTGTGTCTGACTGTACAGGGACATGGCCTGATCATACCACATCTCCTGTGCTGAGATAATCTTATATATGTGTTCCTGCTATGTACTCCTTAATAGCCAGCCATAACACACCTTATTTCCCCATCATGAAGGACAGCTCGATGAGTTGTTATGGAGGAGGGGGAAAGTGTCATTATAGTCACCTGTAAATACAATTATTTCACATAAGAAAACAATATAGCTTTAATTGCTATGATTTAAAATCTGCAAAAACAACTGGCCTCCTCCACCCCTTAATAGCCAGCTATCACACATCTTATTTCCCCATTGCCCAGGACAGCTTGATGACTTGTTATGAAGGAGGGGGGAAAGTGTAATTATAGTCACTGTAAAATACAGAATGGCGCAATATAACCTATTTCGAGAAGGGCGGTTGCGATGTCCCTGGAGAAAAAGATTTTACGGTCAGCACCCAAAACTTTCTTTTCTCTATTGCTTCATTGGGGGACACAGCAAACCATGGGACGTCCTAAAGCAGTCCCTAAGGGTGGGAAAGAACTAGATGAATCACAGATGAAATTGTGAAACATAACCTGTTGCTGTATGTCTGAGCCATATTGTGCCTTTTAAAATGATAATATGCACACATATACACCCAAGTACAAGCTCACCCCTGCACAATCATTTAAAGGGAACCAACCAGCAAAAAATCGCTATCTAGGCTATAAATATCTGTCCCCGGAGGCTTAAATTACTATTCTAACCATCCCTGACTGACTAAATCTAACTAAGTACACCCTCAATAAATGACTTTTTATACTTACCAAATTCTTGTCAGCTGGGCGTTCCTCCACGCACTTTGTCAGCAAGGCGGGTCTACTCGCCGCTGTCCATCTTCTTCTGTGATTCAAATCACCCGCCCATTGCGTCCTCGCAATGAGCGGGTCACGTGCTGCAGGCCCCGCGTCACTTCCGCCCGTCACGTCGCTGGGTCTGTGACGCACCCAGGCCGGCTTCAGCATGCCATCTGCGCATGCTCGGAAGCCGGCCTGGGTGTACCAGTGACGCGGTGGGCGGAAGTAACGCGGGGCCTGCAGCACATGACCCGCTCATTGCGAGGACGCAATGGGCGGGTGATTTGAATCACAGAAGAAGATGGACAGCGGCGAGGAGACCCGCCTTGCTGACAAAGTGCGTGGAGGAACGCCCAGCCGACAAGAATTTGGTAAGTATAAAAAGTCATTTATTGAGGGTGTACTTAGTTAGATTTAGTCAGTCAGGGATGGTTAGAATAGTAATTTAAGCCTCCAGGGACAGATATTTATAGGTTAGATAGCGATTTTTTGCTGGTTCGTTCCCTTTAACCTGCCATACATAAAATAAACTAAAGTAGAGGAGCTGCTCTGGAATAACTATCTCACTGTTAACTCGATAAGGGAAAGTGTTTTTTTTATATATATAAGACTTCTGTAAGGGACAGAGCCTAGGAGTTACCGGAGGGACCCGCAAGCCACGGATTTGGATCAGCGGAACTGAGTAATGGGCAGTAGTGCCTGTGCTTTCATAATAGCGATAGGGAGAAGGAGGGGTGGATAGGGAAGATCGGGAACAGGAGAAGCAGAAAAAAAAGGGCACACAGGAAGCCTGCACGAGCGTGCAATTGGTTAGGGCAACTGTGGATGTTGTCAGGGAAAGTTGAGGACGAAATTAAAAATTATTTTTGTGGCTGGACCAGAGCGTGTGGAGGGTATCAGCGGTCAGGGACACCATATAGAGACTGTGGGAAACACACACTGGCACCACTAACTATATATAGACACACAACATGTATGCCTAAATAAAGGACTAAGTGTGGGATGTAAGGGACAAAGAGGAATACCTGTTTTATAGGCCCAAGAATGCATCTTCGCAGCATGATGGAAAAGACGTATTTCCAGTGTCACAGACGTCTTGTCGGGTAACCTGGAAAGATGGATACCGTCCATATCATTGGTCTTATCCTCATCTTTTATTCCTTGCATGTCAGGGTTGAGGGGCCATCTGGGAATCTGTGGAAGCTACCGAACATCTCTGGAGGACGAGCGGGTAGAAGAGCTAGGACTGACCATGGGTGATGGAGCTCTGGATGCCAGGTACGTCCCTCCTGTCATTTAAGGGGGACATCTGGACATTTATGTACTCTACCAACTGGCTCTGGAGGGTGAGCAGCCAGAGGGCTATGCTTCTTAGCTACCAGGTACATCACCCCTGTCCTTGGAAGAGACCATCTGGACATATGTGGTTGCCAGGAAAATCCCTGTCCCTGGCGGGGGGTCATCCGGGCATCTCCAATGGCCAGGTTGAAAATCACTTATATCTTCTAGAAAGGAGGTAGTCAGGTTATCTCCGGGGGCCGGGTCCATCATCCTTCCTGTCTTCATGGAGGGGGGTCGTCCTGGCATCTCCAGTGCCTGGGTCCATCTTCCCTCCTGTCTCTTTGGAGGGGGGTCGTCCAGGCATTTCTAGTGACCGAGTCCATCATCTATCCATTCTTCCTGGAGGAGGGTCATCCACGCATCTCCCGGGGCCGGGTCTATCATCCTTCATTTCTCAATGGAGGGGGGTCTTCCAGGCATCTCCAAGGGCAGGGTCCATCATCCATTCTGCATTTTTGGAGGGGGGTTGTCCGGGCATTTCTAGTGACCGGGTCCATCATCCCTCCTGTCTTCGTGGAGGGGGGTCGTCCGTGTATCTCCCGGGGCCTGAGTCCATCATCCCTCCTTTCTCAATGGAGGTTGGTATTCCGAGCATCTCTGGGGAAGGAGGTCCATCATCCCTCCTGCCTTCCTGGAGGGGGATCGACCGCGCATCTCCCGGAGCCGGGTCCATCATCCCTCATTTCTCAATAGAGGGGGGTATTCCAGGCATCTCCGGGGTCCTTCATTCCTCCTGTCTCTTTGGAGGGAGGTCGTCCGGGCATTTCTAGTGACTGGGTCCATCATCCCACTTGTCTTCCTGGAGGGGTGTTGTCCACGCATTTCCCGGGGCCGGGTCCATCATCCCTCATTTCTTAATGGAGGAAGGTCTTCCAGGCACCTCCGGGGGTCGGGTCCATCATCCCTCCTGTCTTTGGAGGGGGGTGGTCTTCCGGGTATTTCTAGTGACCGAGTCCATCATCCCTCCTGTCTTCCTGGAGGGGGGTCGTCCGCGCATTTCCCAGGGCCGGGTCCATCATCCCTCATTTCTCAATGGAGGGGGTCTTACGGGGTCAGGTCCATCATCCCTCCTGTTTTCCTTTGAGGGGGGTCATCTGCGCATCTCCCGGACCGGGTCCATCATCCCTCATTTCTCAATTGAGGGGGGTCTTTCAAGGCAACTCCGGGGGCCGGGTCCATCATCTCTCCTTGTTCTTTGGGGGGGGGGGGGTTGTCCGGGCCCTTCCTGTGACCGGGTCCATTATCCTTCCATACTTCATTGAAGTGGGGTCTTCGGGCACCTCCAGGGGCCGGGTCCATCATTCCTTCTGTCTATTTGGAGGGGGGTCGTCTGGGCATTTCGGGTGACCGGGTCCATCATCCCTCCTGTCTTCCTGGAGTGGGGTAGTCCGCGCATTTCCCGATGCTGGATCCATCATCCCTCATTTCTCAATGGAGGAAGATCTTCCAGGCATCTCCGGGACCCGGGTCCATCATCCCTCCTGTCTCTTTGGAGGTGGGTCGTCCAGGCATTACTATTGACCAGTGTTAATTATGTCTCCTGTCTTCCTGGAGGGGGGTCATCTGCGCATCTCCCGGGACCGGTTCCATCATCCCTCCTGCTTTTTGGAGAGGGGCCGTCTGGACATTTCAAGTGACCGTGTCTATCATCCCTCCTGTCTTCCTGGAGGGGGGTCATCTGGGCATTTCTAGTGATCGGGTCCATCATCCCTCCTGTCTTCCTGGAGGGGGGTCATCCTTGTATCTCCGGGGCCCGAGTCCATAATCCCTCCTTTCTCAATGGAGGGTGGTATTCCGAGCATCTCTGGGGAGGGGGTCCATCATCCCTCCTGTCTCTTTGGAGTGGGGTCGTCCGGACATTTCTAGTAACCGGGTCCATCATCCCTCCTGCCTTTCTGGAGGGGGGTCGATCGCGCATCTCCCGGGGCTGGGTCCATCATTTCTCAATGGAGGGGGGTATTCCAGGCATCTTCAGGGTCCAGGTCCTTCATTCCTCCTGTCTCTTTGGAGGGGGGTCGTCCGGGCATTTTTATTTACCGGGTCCATAATCCCTCCTGTCTTCCTGGAGGGGGGTCATCCGCGCATCTCTTGGGGCCGAGTCCCTCATTTCTCAATGGAGGGTGGTCTTCTGGGCATCTCCAAGGGCCGGGTCCATCATCCCTCCTGTCTGTTTGGAGGGGGGTCGTCCGTGCATTTTTAGTGACCGGGTCCATTATCCCTCCTATTTTCCTGGAGCGGAGCCGTTCGCGCATCTCCCGTGCCCGGTCTCTCATTTCTCAATGGAGGGGGGTCTTCCGGGCATCTTTGGGGGCCAGCTCCATCATCTGTCCTGTCTCTTTGGAGGGGGGTCGTCCGGGCATTTTTAGTGGCCGGGTCCATCATCCCTCCTGTCTTCCTGGAGGGAGGTCGTCCGTGTATCTCCCGGGGCCGGGTCCCTCATATCTCAATGGAGGAGAGTCTTCCAGGCATCTCCGGGGGCCGGGTCCATCATCCCTCCTGTCTGTTTGGAGGGGGGTCGTCCGGGCATTTTTAGTGACCAGGTCCATCTTCTCTCCTGTCTTCCTGGAGGGGTGTCGTCCGCACATCTCCCGGGGCCGGGTCCCTCATTTGTCAATGAAGAGTGGTCTTCTGGGCATCTCCAAGGGAAGGGTCCATCATCCCTCCTGTCTGTTTGTAGGGGGTCGTCCGTGCATTTTTAGTGACCGGGTCCATTATCCCTCCTGTTTTCCTGGAGCGGAGCCGTTAGCGCATCTCCCGTGCCCGGTCTCTCATTTCTCAATGGAGGGTGGTCTTCCAGGCATCTCCGGGGGCTGGGTCTATCATCCCTCCAGGAAGACAGGAGGGGGGCGGTCCGCGCATCTTCCAGGTCCGGGTCCCTCATTTCTCAATGGAGGGGGGTCTTCCGGGCATCTTTGAGGGCCGGGTCCATCATCCGTCCTTTCTCTTTGGAGGGGGGTTGTCCGTGCATTTTTAGTGACCGGGTCCATCATCCCTCCTGTCTTCCTGGAAGGTGGTCGTCCCGCGCATATCCCGGGGCCAGGTCCATCATTTCTCAATGGAGGGGGTCTTCCGGGCATCTCCGGGGGCCGGGTCCATCATCCCTCCTGTTTCTTTGGGTGGGGGTCGTCCGTGCATTTTTAGTGACCGGGTCCATCATCCCTTCTGTCTTCCCGGATGGGGGGCATCCGCACATCTCCCAGGGCCAGGTCCCTCATTTCTCAATGCAGGGGGGTCTTCAAGGCATCTCCGGGGGCAGGATTCATCATCCCTCCTGTCTTTTTGGAGGGTCGTCGTCCTCGTATCTCCCGGGGCCAGGTCCCTCATTTCTCAATGGAGGTGGTCGTCCGGGCATTTTTAGTAACTGGGTCCATCATCCCTCCTGTCTTCCTGGAAGGTGGTCGTCCTCGCATCTCCCGGGGCCAGGTCCCTCATTTCTCAATGGAGGGGGTCGTCCGGGCATTTTTAGTGAGCAGGTCCATCATCCCTCCTGTCTTCCTGGAGGGGGGTGCATCCGCACATCTCCCAGGGCCGGGTCCCTCATTTCTCAATGCAGGGGGGTCTTCAAGGCCTCTCCAGGGGCAGGATTCATCATCCCTCCTGTCTTTTTGGAGGGTGGTCATCCGGGCATTTTTAGTAACCGGGTCCATCATCCCTCCTGTCTTCCTGGAGGGGGGGCATCTGCGCATCTCCCGTCGCCGGGTCCCTCATTTCTCAATGGAGGGGGGCCTTCCGGGCATCTTCGGGGGCCTGTTCCATCATCTCTTCTGTCACTATGGAAGGTGGTCGGCCGGGCATTTTTAGTGACCGGGTCCATCATCTCTCCTGTCTTCCTGGAAGCTGGTCATCCTCGCATCTCCCTGGGCCAGGTCCCTCATTTCTCAATGAAGGGGGTCTTCCGGGCATCTCCGGGGACCGGGTCCATCATCGCTCCTGTCTTCCTGGAGGGGGGTCGTCCGCACATCTCCCAGGAACGGGTCCCTCATTTTTCAATGGAGGGGGGTCTTCCGGGTATCTCCGGGGGCAGGGTCCTTCATCTGTCCTGTCTCTTTAAAGGGGGGTTGTCCAGGCATTTTTAGTGACCGGGTCCATCATCCCTCCTGTCTTCCTGGAGGGTGGTTGTCTGCACATCTCCCAAGGCCGGGTCCCTCATTTCTCAATGGGGGGTGGTCTTCCGGTCAACTTCGGGCCGAGTCCAATATCCCTCCTTTTTCTTTACATAGGGGTCGTCCTGGCATTTTTAGTGACCACTGGGTCCATCATCCCTCCTGTCTTCCTGGAGGGTGGTCGTCCGCACATCTCCTGGGTCCGGGTCCCTCATTTCTCAATGGAGGGGGGTCTTCCGGGCATCTCCGGGGGCCAGGTCCATCATCCCCCCTGTCTTCCTGGAGGGGGGTCGTCCGCGCATCTCCCAGGGCCTGGTCCCTCATTTCTCAATGGAGGGGGGTCTTCCGGGCATCTCTGGGGGCCAGGTCCATCAATCCCTCTGTCTATTTGAAGGTGGGTCGTCCGGGCATTTTAAGTGACTGGTTCCATCATGCCTCCTGTCATCCTGGAAGGTGGTAGTCTGCACATCTCCCGGGGCCAGTTCTCTCATTTCTCAATGGAGGGGGGTCTTCCGGGCATCTCTGGGGGCCGGGTCCATCATCCCGCCTGTCTCTTTGGAGGTGGGTCGTCCCGCGCATTTTTAGTGACCAGGTCCATCATCCCTCCTGTCTTCCTGGAGGGGGGCGTCCGCGCATCTCCCTGGTCCGGGTCCCTCATTTCTCAATGGAGGGGGGTCTTCCGGGCATCTCTGTCGGCCGGGGTCCATCATTCCTCCTGTCTCTTTGGAGGTGGCTCGTTGGGGCAATTTTAGTGACCGGGTCCATGATCCCTCCTGTCTTCCTGAAGGGGGGTCGTCTGCGCATCTCCCAGAGCCGGGTCCCTCATTTCTCAATGGAGGGGGTTCTTCGGGCATCTCCTGGGGCTGGGTCCATCATCCCTCCTGTCTCTTTGGAGGGGGGGTTGTCAGGGCATTTTTAGTGACCAGGTCCATCATCCCTCCTGTCTTCCTGGAGGGGGGGCTTCCGCGCATCTCCCATGGCCGGGTCCCTCATTTCTCAATGGAGGGGGGCCTTCCGGGCATCTTCTGGGGCTTGTTCCATCATCTCTTCTGTCTCTATGGAGGGGGGTCGGCCGGGCATTTTTAGTGACCGGGTCCATCATCCGTCCTGTCTTCCTGGAGGGTGGTGTCGTCCGCGGCATCTCCCGGGTCCCTCATTTCTCAATGGAGGGAGGCCTTCCGGGCATCTTCAGGGGCCTGTTCCATCATCTCTTCTGTCTTCCTGGAAGGGGTCGTCCGCACATCTCCCGGGTCCGGGTCCCTCATTTCTCAATGAGGGGGGGTCTTCCGGGCATCTCCGGGGCCGGGTCCATCATCCCCCCTGTCTTCCTGGAGGGGGGTCGTCCGCGCATCTCCCAGGGCCGGGTCCCTCATTTTTCAATGGAGGGGGGTCTTCCGGGTATCTCCGGGGGCAGGGTCCTTCATCTGTCCTGTCTCTTTAAAGGGGGGTTGTCCAGGCATTTTTTAGTGACCGGGTCCATCATCCCTCCTGTCTTCCTGGAGGGTGGTTGTCTGCACATCTCCCAAGGCCGGGTCCCTCATTTCTCAATGGGGGGTGGTCTTCCGGTCAACTTCGGGGGCCGAGTCCAATATCCCTCCTTTTTCTTTACATAGGGGTCGTCCTGGCATTTTTAGTGACCACTGGGTCCATCATCCCTCCTGTCTTCCTGGAGGGTGGTCGTCCGCACATCTCCTGGGTCCGGGTCCCTCATTTCTCAATGGAGGGGGGTCTTCCGGGCATCTCCGGGGGCCAGGTCCATCATCCCCCCTGTCTTCCTGGAGGGGGGTCGTCCGCGCATCTCCCAGGGCCTGGTCCCTCATTTCTCAATGGAGGGGGGTCTTCCGGGCATCTCTGGGGGCCAGGTCCATCAATCCCTCCTGTCTATTTGAAGGTGGGTCGTCCGGGCATTTTAAGTGACTGGTTCCATCATGCCTCCTGTCATCCTGGAAGGTGGTAGTCTGCACATCTCCCGGGGCCAGTTCTCTCATTTCTCAATGGAGGGGGGTCTTCCGGGCATCTCTGGGGGCCGGGTCCATCATCCCGCCTGTCTCTTTGGAGGTGGGTCGTCCGCGCATTTTTAGTGACCAGGTCCATCATCCCTCCTGTCTTCCTGGAGGGGGGCGTCCGCGCATCTCCCTGGTCCGGGTCCCTCATTTCTCAATGGAGGGGGGTCTTCCGGGCATCTCTGTCGGCCGGGTCCATCATTCCTCCTGTCTCTTTGGAGGTGGCTCGTTGGGGCAATTTTAGTGACCGGGTCCATGATCCCTCCTGTCTTCCTGAAGGGGGGTCGTCTGCGCATCTCCCAGAGCCGGGTCCCTCATTTCTCAATGGAGGGGGTTCTTCCGGGCATCTCCTGGGGCTGGGTCCATCATCCCTCCTGTCTCTTTGGAGGGGGGGTTGTCAGGGCATTTTTAGTGACCAGGTCCATCATCCCTCCTGTCTTCCTGGAGGGGGGGCTTCCGCGCATCTCCCATGGCCGGGTCCCTCATTTCTCAATGGAGGGGGGCCTTCCGGGCATCTTCTGGGGCTTGTTCCATCATCTCTTCTGTCTCTATGGAGGGGGTCGGCCGGGCATTTTTAGTGACCGGGTCCATCATCCGTCCTGTCTTCCTGGAGGGTGGTCGTCCCGCGCATCTCCCGGGTCCCTCATTTCTCAATGGAGGGAGGCCTTCCGGGCATCTTCAGGGGCCTGTTCCATCATCTCTTCTGTCTTCCTGGAAGGGGGTCGTCCGCACATCTCCCGGGTCCGGGTCCCTCATTTCTCAATGGAGGGGGGTCTTCCGGGCATCTCCGGGGGCCGGGTCCATCATCCCCCCTGTCTTCCTGGAGGGGGGTCGTCCGCGCATCTCCCAGGGCCGGGTCCCTCATTTTTCAATGGAGGGGGGTCTTCCGGGCATCTCTGGGGGCAGGTCCATCATTGTCCTGTCTCTTTAAGGAGGGGTTGTCCAGGCATTTTAAGTGACTGGGTCCTATCATCCCTCCTGTCTTCCTGGAGGGTGGTCGTCTGCACATCTCCCAAGGCCGGTTCCTCATTTCTCAATGGGGGGGTCTTCGGTCACTTCGGGCGGTCATATCCTCTTTTCTTACAGGGGGTCCTGGCATTTTTAGTGACCTGGTCCATATCCTCCTGTCTTCTGGAGGGTGGTCGTCGCCATCTCCTGGCCGGGCCATTTTCATAGGGTGTTTGGCATCTCGGGGGCCGGTCCATTATCCCCCTGTCTTCCTGGAGGGGGTCGTCCGCGCATCTCCCAGGGCCGGGTCCCTCATTTCTCAATGGAGGGGGGTCTTCCGGGCATCTCTGGGGGCCGGTCCATCAATCCCTCCTGTCTATTTGAAGGTGGGTCGTCCGGGCATTTTAAGTGACTGGTTCCATCATCCCTCCTGTCATCCTGGAGGGGTAGTCTTGCACATCTCCCGGGCCAGTTCTCTCATTTCTCAATGGAGGGGGGTCTTCCGGGCATCTCTGGGGGCCGGGTCCATCATCCCCCTGTCTCTTTGGAGGTGGGTCGTCGCGCATTTTTAGTGACCGGTCCATCATCCCTCCTGTCTTCCTGGAGGGGGGCGTCTGCATCTCCCGGCGGTTCCTCATTTCTCAATGAGGGGGGTCTTCCGGGCATCTCTGGTGGCCGGGTCCATCATTCCTCCTGTCTCTTTGGAGGGTGGTCGTTGGGGCAATTTTAGTGACCGGGTCCATGATCCCTCCTGTCTTCATGAGGGGGGTCGTACTGCGCATCTCCCAGAGACCGGGTCCTCATTTCTCAATGGAGGGGGTTCTTCCGGGCATCTCCTGGGGCTGGGTCCATCATCCCTCCTGTCTCTTTGGAGGGGGGGTTGTCAGGGCATTTTTAGTGACCAGGTCCATCATCCCTCCTGTCTTCCTGGAGGGGGGGCTTCCGCGCATCTCCCATGGCCGGGTCCCTCATTTCTCAATGGAGGGGGGCCTTCCGGGCATCTTCTGGGGCTTGTTCCATCATCTCTTCTGTCTCTATGGAGGGGGTCGGCCGGGCATTTTTAGTGACCGGGTCCATCATCCGTCCTGTCTTCCTGGAGGGTGGTCGTCCCGCGCATCTCCCGGGTCCCTCATTTCTCAATGGAGGGAGGCCTTCCGGGCATCTTCAGGGGCCTGTTCCATCATCTCTTCTGTCTTCCTGGAAGGGGGTCGTCCGCACATCTCCCGGGTCCGGGGTCCCTCATTTCTCAATGGAGGGGGGTCTTCCGGGCATCTCCGGGGGCCGGGTCCATCATCCCCCTGTCTTCCTGGAGGGGGGTCGTCCGCGCATCTCCCAGGGCCGGGTCCCTCATTTCTCAATGGAGGGGGGTCTTCCGGGCATCTCTGGGGGCCAGGTCCATCATTTCCTCCTGTCTCTTTGGAGGTGGTTCGTCCAGGCATTTTAAGTGACTGGTTCTATCATGCCTCCTGTCTTCCTGGAAGGTGGTCGTCTGCACATCTCCGAGGCCAGTTCTCTCATTTCTCAATGGAGGGGGTCTTCTGGGCATCTCCGGGGGCCGGGTCCATCAGACCTCCTGTTTCTTTGGAGGGGGGTCATCCGGGCATTTTTAGTGACCGGGTCCATTATCCCTCCTGTCTTCCTGGAGAGGGTCGTCCGCGCATCTCCCAGGGCCGGGTCCCTCATTTGTCAATGGAGGGGGGTCTTCCGGGCATCTCTGGGGGCTGGGTCCATCAATCCTCCTGTGTCTTTGGAGGTAGGTCGTCCAGGCATTTTTAGTGACCGGGTCCATCATCCCTCCTGTCTTCCTGGAGGGGGGTCTTCCGCGCATCTCCAGGGCCGGGTCCCTCATTTCTCAATGGAGGGGGGTCTTCCGGGCATCTCTGGGGGCCGGGTCCATCATCCCTCCTGTCTCTTTGGAGGTGGGTCGTCCAGGCATTTTAAGTGACCGGTTCCATCATCCCTCCTGTCTTCCTGGAGGGGGGTCGTCTGCACATCTCCCGGGGCAGGTTCTCTCATTTCTCAATCGAGGGGGTCTTCCGGGCATCTCCGGGGGCCGGGTCCATCATCCCTCCTGTTTCTTTGGAGGGGGGTCGTCCGGGCATTTTTAGTGACCGGGTCCATCATCCCTCTGTCTTCATGGAGGGGGGTCGTACGTGCATCTCCCTGGAACGGGTCCCTCATTTCTCAATGGAGGGGGGTATTCCGGGCTTCTCTGGGGGCTGGGTCCATCATCCCTCCTGTCTCTTTAGAGGTGGGTCATCTGGGCATTTTTAGTGACCGGGTCTATCATCCTCCTGTCTTCCTGGAGGGGGGTCGTCCGCGCATCTCCCAGGGCCGGAACCTCATTTCACAATGGAAGGGGGTCTTCCGGGCATCTCTTGGGGCCGGGTCCATCATCCCTCCTGTCTCTTTGGGGGTTGGTCGTCCGCGCATTTTTAGTGACCTGGTCCATCATCCCTCCTGTCTTCCTGGAGGGGGGTCGTCCGCGCATCTCCCAGGGCCGGGTCCCTCATTTCTCAATGGAGCGGGGGTCTTCCGGGCATCTCCGGGGGCAGGATCCATCATCCCTCCTGTCTCTTTGGAGGGGGGTCGTCCTCCATTGAGAAATTAGGGACCCGGCCTTGGGAGATGCGCGGACGACCGCCTTTCAGGAGGACAGGAGGGATGATGGACTCGGTCACTAAAAATGCCCGGACGACCCACCTCCAAAGAGATAGGAAGGATGATGGACCCGGCCCCAGAGATGCACGGAAGACCCCCCTCCATTGAGAAATGAGGGACCCGGCCCAGGGAGATGCACGGACGACCTCCTCTCCAGGAAGACAGGAGGGATGATGGACCCGGCCCCCGGAAATGCCTGGAAGACCCCCTCCATTGAGAAATGAGAGAACCGGCCCCGGGAGATGTGTAGACGACCACCTTCCAGGAAGACAGGTGGGATGATGGACCCGGTCCCTCATTTCTCAATGGAGGGGGGTCTTCCGGGCATCTCTTCGGGGGCCGGGTCACATCATTTCTCCTCTCTTTGGAGGTTGGGTCATTCCGGGCATTTTAAGTGACCGGTTCATCATCCCTCCTGTTTCCTGGAGGGGGTCGTCGCACATCTCCCGGGCGTGGTTCTCTCATTTCTCAATGGAGGGGGTCTTCCAGGGCATCTCGGGGGCCGGGTCCATCATCCCTCCTGTTTCTTTGGAGGGGGGTCGTCCGGGGCATTTTTAGTGACCGGGTCCATCATCCCTCCTGTCTTCCTGGAGGGGGTCTGTCCGCGCATCTCCAGGGCCGGGTCCCTCATTTCTCAGTGGAGGGGGGTTTTCCGGGCTTCTCTGGGGGCCGGTTCATCAAACCCTCCTGTCTCTTTGGAGGTGGGTCGTCCGGGCATTTTAAGTGACTGAATCCATCATGCCTCCTGTCTTCCTGGAGGGGGTCGTCCCTGCAATCTCCCAGGGTCGGCTTCTCTCATTTCTCAATGGAGGGGGTTTTGGGCATCTCTGGGGGCCGGGTCCATCATCCTCCTGTATCTTTGGAGGTGGGTGTGCGGGCATTTTTAGTGACCGGGTCATCATCCCTCCTATGTCTTCCTGGAGGGGGTCGTACCAGCGCATCTCCCAGGGCCGGGTCCCTCATTTTTCAATGGAGGGGGGTCTTCCGGGCATCTCTGGGGCCGGGTCCATCATCCCTCCTGTCTCTTTGGAGGTGGGTCGTCGGGGCATTTTTAGTGACCGGGTCCATCATCCCTCCTGTCTTCCTGGAGGGGGTCTTCCGCTCATCTCTCCAAGGGCCAGGTCCCTCATTTCTCAATGGAGGGGGTTTTCCGGGCATTTCTTGGGGCCGGGTCTATCATCCCCCTGTCTCTTTGGAGGTGGGTCGTCCGGGCATTTTTAGTGACCGGGTCCATCATCCCTCCTGTTTCCTGGAGGGGGGTTGTCCGCGCATCTCCCAGGGTCGGGTCCCTCATTTCTCAATGGAGGGGGGTTCTTCCGGGCATCTCGGGGGCCGGGTCCATCATCCCTCCTGTCTCTTTGGAGGTGGGTCGTCCAGGCATTTTTAGTGACCGGGTACATCATCCCTCCTATGTTCCTGGAGGGGGGTGTCCGCGCATCTCCCAGGGCCGGGTCCCTCATTTCTCAATGGAGGGGGGTCTTCCGGGCATCTCTGGGGCTGCGGTCCATCATCCCTCCTGTCTCTTTGGAAGGTGGGTCGTCCGGGCATTTTTAGTGACCAGGGTCCATCATCGCTCCTGTGTTCCTGGGAGGGGGTCGTACCGGCCATCTCCCAGGGCCGGGTCCCCAATTTCTCAATGGAGGGGGGGTCTTCGGGCATCTCTGGGTGCCGGGTCCATCATCCCTCCTGTTTTTTGGAGGTGGGTCGTCCGGACATTTTTAGTACCGGGTCCATCATCCCTCCTGTCTTCCTGGAGGGGGGGTTTCCGGCGCATCTCCCAGGGCCGGGTCCCTTATTTCTCAATGGAGGGGGGGGTCTTCCGGGCATCTCCGGGGGCAGGATCCATCATCCCTCCTGTTTTTTTGGAGGTGGGTCGTCCGGACATTTTTAGTTACCGGGTCCATCATCCCTCCTGTCTTCTGGAGGGGTTTCCGCGCATCTCCAGGCGGGTCCCTTATTTCTCAATGGAGGGGGGGCGTCTTCCGGCATCTCCGCGGGGCAGGATCCATCATCCCTCCTGCCTCTTTGGAGGGGGTCGTCCTCCATTGAGAAATGAGGGACCGGCCTTAGGAGATGCGTCGACGACCGCCCTCAGGAAGACAGGAGGATGATGGACCCGGTCACTAAAAATGCCGGACGACCCACCTCCAAAGATAGGAAGGATGATGGACCCAGCCCCAGAGATGCCGGAAGACCCCCTCATTGAGAAATGAGAGACCCGGCCCAGGGAGATGCACGGATGACCCCCCCAGGAAGACAGGGGATGATGGACCCGGTCACTAAAAATACCCGGGGACCCCCTCCAAAGAACAAGAGGGATGATGTACCGGCCCGTAGATCCTGCAAGACCCCTCCATTGAGAATGAGAGAACGGCCCAGAGAGTGAGACGACACCTTCCAGATGACCAGGGATGTGGACCCGGTCCCTCATTTCTCAATGGAGGGGGGTCTTCTGGGCATCTCTGGGGGCCGGGTCCATCAATCCCTCCTGTCTCTTTGGGGGTGGGTCATCCGGGCATTTTAAGTGACCGGTTCCGTCATCCCTCCTGTCTTCCTGGAGGGGGTCTCTCCGTGCATCTCCCGGGGCCGGGTCCCTATTTCTCAATGGAGGGGGGTCTTCCGGGCATCTCCGGGGCCGGGTCCATCATCCTCCTGTCTCTTTGGAGGGGGATTGTCCGGGCATTTTTAGTGACCGGGTCCATCATCCCTCCTGTCTTCCTGGAGGGGGGTCTTCCGCTCATCTCCCAGGGCCAGGTCCCTCATTTCTCAATGGAGAGGGATCTTCCGGGCATCTCTGGGGGCCGGGTCCATCATCCCTCCTGTCTCTTTGAAGGTGGTCGTCGGGCATTTTTAGTGACCGGGTCCATCATCTCTCCTGTCTTCCTGGAGGGGGGTCGTCTGCGCATCTCCCAGGGCCGGGTCCCTCATTTCTCAATATAGGGGGTCTTCCGGCTCTCCGTCAGGAACCATCATCCTCCTGTCTCTTTGGAGGTGGGTCGTCCAGGCATTTTTGTGACCAGTCCATCATCCCTCCTGTCTTCCTGGAGGGGGGTCCTCCGCGCATCTCCGGGGTCGGGTCCTCATTTCTCAATGGAGGGGGGTCTTCCGGCATCTCGGGGGCCGGGTCCATCATCCCTCCTGTCTCTTTGGAGGGGGGTCGTCCGGGCATTTTTAGTGACCGGGTCCATCATCCCTCCTGTCTTCCTAGAGGGGGTCTTCCGCTCATCTCCAGGGCCAGGTCCCTCATTTCTCAATGGAGGGGGATCTTCTGGGCATCTCTGGGGGCTGGGTCATCCCGGTCCATCATCCCTCCTGTCTCTTTGAAGGTGGGTCGTCCGGGCATTTTTTAGTGACCGGGTCCATCATCCCTCCTGTGTTCCTGGAGGGGGTTCGTCCGCGCATTTCCCAGGGCCAGGTCCCTCATTTCTCAATGGGAGGGGTCTTCCGGGCAGGGCCAGAATGGGACCAAAATGCAGCCCTGGAAAACAAGCCCCACCAGCCCACACACTATATCAACAAACAGCCCCTATCCGTAAATTTTACGTTGTCGTGGCCCTCACCACATTCTTAAAGGAGTTATCTGAAGAGCCTCATGTGAATGGTGCAGCAGAGGGAATAATCAACCACAAATCCATTTACATGGTGTTCTTCAAAGCCCCGTTTATCAGGATTTTGGGGACTCAGTGGTCAGCAACACAAACACACAGCCTCAACCAGCCACACACAGCCTCAGCCAGCCACACACAGACACCCAGCCAGACACACAGCCAGCCGCACACAGACACACAGCCAGCCGCACACAGACACACAGCCAGCCGAACACAGACACACAGCCTCAGCCAGCCACACACAGCCTCAGCCAGCCACACACAGACACACAGCCAGGCGCACACAGACACACAGCCAGCCGCACACAGACACACAGCCTCAGCCAGCCACACACAGCCTCAGCCAGCCACACACAGCTTCAGCCAGCCACACACAGACACACAGCCAGCCACACACAGACACACAGCCAGCCGCACACAGACACACAGCCAGCCACACACACACACACAGCCAGCCACACACACACAGCCAGCCGCACACAGACACACAGCCAGCCACACACAGACACACAGCCAGCCACACACAGACACACAGCCAGCTACCCACATACAGCCACACAGAGCTACAGCCACACACAGGTAGCCACATAGACAGCCTCCAGCCACATATAGACGCAGACAGACACACACACACACACACAGCCATAGCCAGCCACACAACCAGCCACCGACACAACCAGCCACACACAGCCTCAGCCAGCCACACACATAGACAGCCACCAGCCACATATAGACGCAGACAGACACACACACACAGCCATAGCCACCGACACAACCAGCCACACACAGAGCTACAGCCAGTCACACAAACAGCCAGCCAGACACACAGCCAGCCAAAGCCAGCCACACACACAGCGACAGCCACAGCCAGCCACACGCAGCCACCCACACACAGACCCACAGCTACTCAACACACAAACAGCCACATAGACAGCAACATAGACAACCATAACCAGGCACACACAGACAGCCACACACACCACAGGCAAATAGTCAGCCACACACAGCCAGCCACACACACAGCCACAGCCAGCCACACACAGACACACAGCCAGCCGCACACAGACACACAGCCACCCGCACACAGACACACAGCCAGCCACACACAGACACACAGCCAGCCACACACAGACACACAGCTAGCCACTCACAGACACACAGCCAGCCACCCACATTAAGTCACACAGAGCTACAGCCACACACAGGTAGCCACATAGACAGCCACCAGCCACATATAGACGCAGACAGACACACACACACACAGCCATATCCAGCCACACAACCAGCCACCGACACAATCAGCCACACACAGGGCTACAGGCAGCCACACAAACAGCCAGCCACACACACAGCCAGCCAAAGCCATCCACACACACAGCTACAGCCACAGCCAGCCACCCACACACGCAGCCACCCACACACATACAGCCACAGCCACCCACACACAGACCCACAGCTAGTCACACACAAACAGCCAGCCACATAGACAGCAACATAGACAACCATAGCCAGCCACACACAGACCGCCACACACACAACACAGGCAAATAGTTAGCCACACACAGCCAGCCACACACACAGCTACAGCAAGCCACACAGTCCCAGCCACACACAGCCAAGCATCCCTAGCCACACACACACAGCCAGCCGCAGCCACACAGCCGCAGCCCCACACAGAGACAGAGCCGCAGCTCCACACAGACACAGAGCCGCATCCCCACACAGAGACAAAGCTGCAACCCCACACAGCCGCAGCCCCACACAGCCGCAGCCCCACACCCAAAACCACACAGCCCCAGCCAGCCACACACAGCCTCAGCCAGCCACACACAGCCTCAGCCAGCCACACACAGCCTCAGCCAGCCACACACAGCCTCTGCCAGCCACGCACAGCCAGCCGCACACAGACACACAGCCAGCCGCACACAGACACACAGCCAGCCGCACACAGACACACAGCCAGCCACACAGACACACAGCCAGCCGCATACAGACACACAGCCAGCTGCATACAGACACACAGCCAGCCGCACACAGACACACAGCCAGCCGCACACAGTCACACAGCCTCAGCCAGCCACACACAGCCTCAGCCAGCCACACCCAGCCACAGCCAGACACACACAGACACACAGCCAGCCACACACAGACACACAGTCAGCCACACACAGACACACAGCCAGCCACACACAGACACACAGCCAGTCACACACAGACACACAGCCAGCCGCACACAGACAGACAGCCAGCCGCACACAGACAGACAGCCAGCCGCACACAGACAGACAGCCAGCCGCACACAGACAGACAGCCAGCCGCACACAGACAGACAGACAGCCGCACACACACAGACAGCCAGCCGCACACAGACAGACAGACAGCCGCACACAGACAGACAGACAGCCGCACACAGACAGACAGCCAGCCGCACACAGACAGACAGCCAGCCGCACACAGACAGACAGCCAGCCGCACACAGACAGACAGCCAGCCACAGAACCAGCTACCCACATACAGCCACACAGAGCTACAGCCACACACAGGTAGCCACATAGACAGCCACCAGCCACATATAGACGCAGACAGACACAAACACACACAGCCATAGCCAGCCACACAACCAGCCACACACAGACACACGGCCAGCCGCACACAGACGACACACGGCCAGCCGCACACAGACGACACACGGCCAGCCGCACACAGACGACACACGGCCAGCCGCACACAGACGACACACGGCCAGCCGCACACAGACGACACACGGCCAGCCGCACACAGACGACACACGGCCAGCCGCACACAGACGACACACGGCCAGCCGCACACAGACGACACACGGCCAGCCGCACACAGACGACACAGGGCCGGCCGCACACAGACGACACACGGCCGGCCGCACACAGACGACACACGGCCGGCCGCACACAGACGACACACGGCCGGCCGCACACAGACGGCACACGGCCGGCCGCACACAGACGGCACACGGCCGGCCGCACACAGACGGCACACGGCCGGCCGCACACAGACGGCACACCGGCCGGCCGCACACAGACGGCACACGGCCGGCCGCACACAGACGGCACACGGCCGGCCGCACACAGACGGCACACGGCCGGCCGCACACAGACGGCACACGGCCGGCCGGCGCACACAGACGGCACACGGCCAGCCGGCCGCACACAGACGACACACGGCCAGCCGGCCGCACACAGACAGACACACGGCCAGCCAGCCGCACACAGACAGACAGCCAGCCGCACACAGACAGACAGCCAGCCGCACACAGACAGACAGACAGCCGCAACACACACAGACAGCCAGCCGCACACACACAGACAGCCAGCCGCACACAGACAGACAGCCAGCCGCACACAGACAGACAGCCAGCCGCACACAGACAGACAGCCAGCCGCACACAGACAGACAGCCAGCCGCACACAGACAGACAGACAGCCGCACACAGACAGACAGCCAGCCGCACACAGACAGACAGCAGCCGCACACAGACAGACAGCCAGCCACAGAACCAGCTACCCACATACAGCCACACAGAGCTACAGCCACACACAGGTAGCCACATAGACAGCCACCAGCCACATATAGACGCAGACAGACACAAACACACACAGCCATAGCCAGCCACACAACCAGCCACACACAGACACACGGCCAGCCGCACACAGACGACACACGGCCAGCCGCACACAGACGACACACGGCCGGCCGCACACAGACGACACACGGCCAGCCGGCCGCACGCAAAGACAGACACACGGCCAGCCGGCCGCACGCAAAGACAGACACACGGCCAGCCGGCCGCACGCAAAGACAGACACACGGCCAGCCGGCCGCACGCAAAGACAGACACACGGCCAGCCGGCCGCACGCAAAGACAGACACACGGCCAGCCGGCGCACACAGAGACGACACCGGCCAGCCGGCCGACACAGAGACGACACACGGCCAGCGCCGCACACAGAGACGACACACGGCCAGCCGGCGCACACAGAGACGACACACGGCCAGCCGGCCGCACACAGAGACGACACACGGCAGCCGGCCGCACACAGAGACGACACACGGCAGCGGCCGCACACAGAGACGGACACCGGCAGCCGGCGCACACAGAGACGACACACGGCCAGCCGGCCGCACACAGAGACGGACACACGGCCAGCCGGCCGCACACAGAGACGGACACACGGCCAGCCGGCCGCACACAGAGACGGACACCACGGGCCAAGCCGCCGCGGCCGCACACAAGACGGACACACCACGGCCAAGCCACGGCGGGCCCGCACACAAGACGGACACACGGCCAGCCGGCCGCACACAAAGACGGACACACGGCCAGCCGGCCGCACACAAGACGGACACACGGCCAGCCGGCCGCACACAAAGACGGACACACGGCCAGCCGGCCGCACACAAAAGACGGACACACGGCCAGCCGGCCGCACACAAAGACGGACACACCACGGCCCACAGCGACACGGACGGCCGCACACAAAGACGGACACACGGCCAGCCGGCCGCACACAAAGACGGACACACGGCCAGCCGGCCGCACACAAAGACGGACACACGGCCAGCCAGGCCGCACACAAAGACGGACACACGGCCAGCCGGCCGCACACAAAGACGGACACACGGCCAGCCGGCCGCACACAAAGACGGACACACGGCCAGCCGGCCGCACACAAAGACGGACACACGGCCAGCCGGCCGCACACAAAGACGGACACACGGCCAGCCGGCCGCACACAAAGACGGACACACGGCCAGCCGGCCGCACACAAAGACGGACACACGGCCAGCCGGCCGCACACAAAGACGGACACACGGCCAGCCGGCCGCACACAAAGACGGACACACGGCCAGCCGGCCGCACACAAAGACGGACACACGGCCAGCCCGGGCCGCACACAAAGACGGACACACGGCCAGCCGGCGACCAGCGGACACAAAGCCGGCGACACAAGACGGCACACGCAGCCGGCCGCACACAAAGACGGACACACGGCCAGCCGGCCGCACACAAAGACGGACACACGGCCAGCCGGCCGCACACAAAGACGGACACACGGCCAGCCGGCCGCACACAAAGACGGACACACGGCCAGCCGGCCGCACACAAAGACGGACACACGGCCAGCCGGCCGCACACAAAGACGGACACACGGCCAGCCGGCCGCACACAAAGACGGACACACGGCCAGCCGGCCGCACACAAAGACGGACACACGGCCAGCCGGCCGCACACAAAGACGGACACACGCAGCCGGCCGCACACAAGACGGACACACGGCAGCCGGCCGCACACAAAGACGGACACACGGCCAGCCGGCCGCACACAAAGACGGACACACGGCCAGCCGGCCGCACACAAAGACGGACACACGGCCAGCCGGCCGCACACAAAGACGGACACACGGCCAGCCGGCCGCACACAAAGACGGACACACGGCCAGCCGGCCGCACACAAAGACGGACACACGGCCAGCGGCCGCACACAAAGACGGACACACGGCCAGCCGGCCGCACACAAAGACAGACACAGACAGAGACACGGACGGGGGGTCGTCCGTGCATCTCCCTGGGCCGGGTCCTTCATTTCTCAATGGAGGGGGTCTTCCGGGCATCTCTGGGGGCCGGGTCCATCATCCCTCCTGTCTCTTTGGAGGGGGGTCGTCCGGGCATTTTTAGTGACTGGGTCCATCATCCCTCCTGTCTTCCTGGAGGGGGGTCTTTCGCGCATCTCCCAAGGCCAGGTCCCTCATTTCTCAATGGAGGGGGATCTTCCGGGCATCTCTGGGGGCCGGGTCCATCATCCCTCCTGTCTCTTTGGAGGTGGGTCGTCCGGGCATTTTTAGTGACCGGGTCCATCATCTCTCCTGTCTTCCTGGAAGGTGGTCGTCTGCACATCTCCCGGGGCCGGGTCCCTCATTTCTCAATGGAGGGGGGTCTTCCGGGCGTCTCCGGTGGGCAGGATCCATCATCCCTCCTGTCTCTTTGGAGGTGGGTCGTCCGGGCATTTTTAGTGACCGGGTCCATCATCTCTCCTGTCTTCCTGGAGGGGGGTCGTCCGCGCATCTCCCAGGGCCAGGTTCCTCATTTCTCAATGGAGGGGGGTCTTCCGGGCATCTCTGGGGGCCGGGTCCATCATCCCTCCTGTCTCTTTGGAGGTGGGTCGTCCGGGCATTTTTAGTGACCGGGTCCATCATCTCTCCTGTCTTCCTGGAAGGTGGTCGTCTGCACATCTCCCGGGGCCGAGTCCCTCATTTCTCAATGGAGGGGGGTCTTCCGGGCGTCTCCGGTGGGCAGGATCCATCATCCCTCCTGTCTCTTTGGAGGTGGGTCGTCCGGGCATTTTTAGTGACCGGGTCCATCTTCTCTCCTGTCTTCCTGGAGGTGGGTCGTCCGCGCATCTCCCAGGGCCGGGTCCCTCATTTCTCAATGGAGGCGGGTCTTCCGGGCATCTCTGGGGGCCGGGTCCATCATCCCTCCTGTCTCTTTGGAGGTGGGTCGTCCGGGCATTTTAAGTGACCGGTTCCATTATCCCTCCTGTCTTCCTGGAGGGGGGTCGTTTTTTTTCTGTCTAGATCTTTTTCTTGATGCTCTTATTGGGCGTAGGAAGACAGCTTGCTGTGATGGTATTAAGGAG